>CM027398.1:3775376-3821675 GCA_015711505.1 Sylvilagus bachmani
CTTGAGCAGAGTCAGGTCATGGGGAGGAGTGCTCACATCAGCCTGATGGGCAGCCACACCTGAATATGTGCTTGTGGAGGTCTGGGTCGGGGGGATCGTTTTCCTGTCCCACAAGCTCGGGGTGGAGCTGAACCAGGTATCGCTGTGAGACCCGTGGCAGGGGTGGGGTGGTGTGTGGATGAGGCCTGGCTAAGAGCAGAGCGTCTAGAAAGCTGGGACACTCCCTCCCTGTCTGTGTCATGCCAGGCACAATTCAGGGCGCCGCTGGCTGGGGGGATCCTGGGGGCCTCCCTGGAGCTCAGGGATGACCTGGAGCCCTCCCTGCTGGGCCTGGGCTCTGGGGAGCAGGGTGGAGACATCTGCAGTCCAGTCTGAGCAGCAGTACTGGGACCGCATCTCTCCCGGCTTGCCCAGCCTGGCTGCACACGAGGGAGTCGTGCTCATAGGCCCTGTCTCAGCCCCTATTGCAGGCTTTCTCTGCACTTCCTGACCTGGGGCAGCGTGGTGGGGCTGCACCTGCAGAGGACCAGGCAAGAGCACTTCTAGGATCCCCTGCAGGAGCTGAGGGATGCAGCTGAGGGTGTTGACACTCACAGGTGTCGGGGGCAGCCGGGTCCTGCTTTCCAACATGGACACCAGGTGACACGGGCCTCTTGCCTTCCTCTGCTATGGTGGGGACGTGTGTGAGTGTGTGCACCCATGTGAGGTTCTTCTGGGTGTCAGTTTGTGTGTGTGTGTGTGTGTGTGTGCAGGGGTGAGTGTGTGCAGTCACGTAGGTGTGAGTTTATTTGCATGTGAGTTTGTGGGTCTGTGCGCAGGTGCGTGTGTGTATGAGTCTGTGTGCAGGTGAGTGTGGGTGTGGGTGAGTGTGTGAAGTGACACGTGTATACATGTGTTCGCATGCCTGCACGAGAGAGTGGGAGCATGTGTGTGCTGGGGAGGGGGCCTGCTGTCAGCTCAGTGGTGGTCACAGGAGGGTGAGGTGCCAGTTCCGGATGCTTGCGGGGAGCAGGTGCTGGCTCAGCACCCCGCCCTTCCAGGTAGGCAGTACCAGGTGCTCCTGGTGTTGCACGGTCACGTCGTTGGGCTGTCTCTCCAGCGTGCGCCTTGCACGAGAGACCCTCGCCATGCCAGGAGCCCCTCCGTCCCACAGGTGGTGGTCAGTGTCCAGCTCAGCTCAGGTGCCCCTGCAGGTCCGGGAGACTGGCTCTTGGGGTTGCCTGTCCAGGACACTCTGTGAGGGGTGGTGACCGTCTGCAAGGGATGGGAACAGAATTTGTGGGGCGTTCAGAGGCTGTTGGAGAGACATGGAGGGTGCAGCAGGGGGTCTGACCTATAGCAGCAGCGACAGGCCCTCAAAGGGCGTGGGGAGGACTTGGGGCCAGGGGCTGCTGGCCGGCCTCACACCTGGATGCTATGGAGAATCGGGAAGATGGGTGTGTTGTGCAAATTTGTGCATGTGTGTACACAGATGTGTGCGTGTGTGTGCACCTGTGTCTGTGTGTGCACGTGTGCACATGTACGTGTGTGTGTGTGTGCTGGGGGCTCAGGAGGAGGACCAAGGGACCAAGTTCAGTTCTGCTCAGTGGGAGATGAGCACAGCCCAGGGAAGAGAGGCGATGCCCACCCCCCTTAGCTCCTGGAGAGGCCCAGCTGGCAGCTGGTGGCCTCCTCCCTCTCCCACTGGCAGTGAGGCCCTCAGGCCAGCCCCTGCCGTGGCTGCAGCACCCAGGGAAAAGGCAGAGCTCTCACACGTCCCCAGGTCTCCTGGGGCCTGAGCTGCATTGCTGTTTACGAAGAGTGGGTGGCGGGGCCGGCGCTGTGGCATAGTGGGTAAATCTACTGCAGTGCCGGCATCTCATGTGGGTGCTGGTTCAAGTCCCGGCTGCTCCACTTCTGATCCAGCTCTCTGCTGTGGTCTGGGAAAGCAGTAGAAGATGACCCAAGTCCTTGGGCCCCTGCACCTGCGTGGAAAGACCTGGAAGAAGCTCCTGGCTCCTGGCTTCAGATAGGCACAGCTTTGGCCATTGAAGCCAACTGGGGAGTGAACCAGCAGATGGAAGACCTCTCTCTCTCTCTAACTGCCTCTCCTCTCTCTGTATAACTCTGATTTTCAATAAATAAAAAAGACAAAGAATGGGTGCCAGGGTCAGAGGAGCTACTACCCGGCAGGTCAGGGCATCAGCCAGCACCTGGCTGTTGCTCTGAGACTTAGGTGTGATCATACCCATTTTAAAGATGAAGAAACTGAGAGGAAGCAGTGACTTGTCCAAGACAAGCAGCACCCGTGGCCCTGTGTGGGAGTGGTTACAGTTTTCCATCCAATGGCCTTGACCAGCTTAACCCTGAGGTCGTGACCCCACTTCTGCATGACAAGTGAGTGATAACTACACGGGTTTGGTGTCAGATCCCCTGACCAGGACTAACTGGGCCCACTTCTGGATGGAGTCAGGAGGCCGGAGGTGGGGAGAATAGAGTAGGAGTGGCGGAGTGAGTGTCGGCCAGGGTGTCCCCATCAGACTGGGACCAGCCCCGGGGAGCACACAGTGAGCACCGAGCGCTGCCTGTGACGCATGCACAGCCCGGGTGGTGCAGAGCCCTGCAGGGCCCACAGAGTTCTCAGGGAGAAAGATCAAAAGGAAAGGAAGACCTGGGGTGTGAGCCTGTAGCTTGGGTCACACTCACTGCCTCTGCCTCTAGCCTCTTCAGCAGCCTGGCAGAGGAGGCCCCGTGACTCCCACTTCATGCATGAGGAGAGGAGCTCAGAGAGGCTGAGCGATCTTCTTAGGGTCACACAGCTGGGAACGGAGCTGGGATCCCAGGCTTACGGATACTGGTTCCTTCTGAACCTGATTCTGTTGGAGCTGCAGTGTGTGTGTGTGTGTGTGGGGGGGGGGTTTACAGCACCTGCTATGGCCACTGGTGCGACTGATCCCAGAGCCTGGAGGAAAGCCTTTTGCTGGCCCCAAGCCCTCTTCGCTGGAGAGCTCAGCCCCTCCTCTCCGGAGACCTGTGGGACGGCGGGGGCAGGCTGCCCGTGTGCTGTGATTTCTTCTTGTCCAGCTGCTCCTGCACCCTGGTCCAGGAATCAGCGCGGTCCCTGCCCACCCACAGAACTAGGCGGTGTGCCCCGCTTCCTGCCCTGCCTAAGACGCCCCCTGCTAATTCCCTGTAGCCTGGTTTTGCAGAGGGAGCCAAGGTCACTGCGGGAGAGAGCGGCCCACTCACCTCGCCCGCGGTGGCCCCCTGCAGGCGGCAGGGGCACAGCAGGTGCAAGACGCCCTAGAAGAGCCGCGGGCTGCGAGCGGCGGGGGTGGGGGAGCACACCCTGGTCACTCTCATTTCCTTTCTGGGAGCAGCAGCGAAGGGAGCGGGGTGGAATCCGCTCCCACTAAGCCGGGACCTGCCCTCGGCCCGAGACACCGGATCCGACTTGGAAGTCAGCTGGACATTCCTGCTCCGAAGAGCCCCGGGCTGGCGGGCGGGCGGGCAGGCGGGCGGGCGGGCGGGGCGCGGCCGCGGCTCCGCCCCCTGCCTTCTTCGCGGGCGTCGCTCTCCTCTATCCCCCAGGGACCGGGCCTCTGACCTTGGTGGAGCCCTCGGCTGACCCCTGCGCCTGCCCTCTGGCTCCGTCCGTTTATAAATAGGCCCATTTCTCATCCTGCTCCTGGCCAGCGCGCCACGCCTACAGGGCAGATGAAACCCCAGGATTCCCTTTCCGGCCAAGGTCACGGCAGGACCCGACTGCTTCGTGGGCCTGAGGGATGAGATCACAGAATTCGCCTGCAAATAGCAACTCAGGCCCCAGGGTCAGGGCCCGAGGTGGCTTGCACGCAGGGCGCCTTCCTGTGGCCACCATGCGCCCATGGCTTTCACATCAGCGTTCTGTTCGCTCAGGGTTCCAGAACCCCAAGTCCAAGCTCAAGGTGTCAGCGGGGCCCTGCTCCTCTAGTGGGGCCCGGGGAGGAGCCCCCTCCGTGCTTTGGCCCCGAGGTGGTCCCCGCCTCCTGCTCCTCCTTCGGTCCCAGACACCCCTCCCCCTTTCTCTTACAGGAGGACACTGTGGCTGGATTCAGCTCACCCCAGGATGACCACATCTGTAGATCCGAGAAGGCTCTTTCTCCAAATAAGCTCCTAGCCCAGATCACACGGCTCAGTACGTGGGTGTGTGTTTTGGTGGCCGCCGCTGAGCCCGCAGTCACTTGTCATGAATGGAGAGGGGGCATGGAGCAGGGGGAGGCAGGGATGGGGCTGGAGTCCGCCTGCTCTGCCGGCCAGGGCACCTCCATCCCGGACAAGGCCAATCACGCTGACTCTGAAGGCAACTCTTTTTTTTTTTTTTTGACAGGCAGAGTGGACAGTGAGAGAGAGAAAGACAGAGAGCAAGGTCTTCCTTTTCCATTGGTTCACCCTCCAATGGCCGCTGCAGCTGGCGCACTGCAGCCGGCGCACCGCGCTGATCCAAAGGTAGGAGCCAGGTGTTTCTCCTGGTCTCCCATGCGGGTGCAGGGCCCAAGCACTTGGGCCATCCTCCACTGCACTCCCGGGCCACAGCAGAGAGCCGGACAGGAAGAGGGGCAACCGGGACAGAATCCGGCGCCCTGACCGGGACTAGAACCTGGTGTGCCGGCGCCGCAGGTGGAGGATTAGCCTATTGAGCCTAAGGCAACTCTTTAATGGAGGAACAAGCAAGCCCTTATCCGGAGGTTGGGTGCGGGCTGGGTGTCCCCCTGGGCTCTGCAGGGGGCGGGTCAGCTACTCAACTATTGGCTGGGTTATAGGATCGTCAATAGATCCAGTGGAGCTATGACAGACAGCCGGAGTGGGCAGGCCCTGCCTGGATGCTGGTGAACCTGGCGGTTGTGGCGATGTGGCATTATTTGTAGCTTGGCCCTCGGCCATGATGACACGCATGTAGCCCGGTCAGCGGTCACTCTCCAATGACCGCTTATGACCGGGGTGTAGGCTTGAGGTGCCTGGAACTCGGGGGCCACACAGATCCCCCCCCCCAGTGTGTTCCTTCCATTCTGCCACTCATAGAACCTTTGAGAGTCTTCGGCCATCTTCTGCCCAGTGAGAGGAGGGAATACAAACCCACCTCACGGCATCGTTGCCATTCCAAGGCCTGGTGCAGCGCGCTGCACATAGCAGGTGCTCTTGAAATGGCTGTTTCGATCTCTGTGTGAGCCTGCACCTCCTGCCCCTATGTGCACCACATCCTGCCTGCACCTGGCTGCTCCCTCCACCTTGCCTCACCAGGATGACCCTGGAAAAGCAGTGGAAGACACCCATATGGGATGTGGGCACTGCAGGCTGGGGCTTTAACCTGCTGAGCCACAGTGACAGCCTCCTATTTTTTTTTTTTAATATTTATTCATTTATTTGAAAGGCAGAGTTATAGTGAGAGAAGGAGGAGATCCACCATCCACTGGTTCACTCCCCAGATGGCTGGGCCAGGCTGAAGCCAGGAACTCCATCCAGGTCTCCCAAGTAGGTGCAGAGGCCCAAGCACTTGGGGCATTCTCCACTGCTTTCCAAGGGCATCGGCAGGGATCTGGATAAGAAGTGGAGCAGCCGGGTCTCGAACTGGTGCCCGTATGGGATGCTGGAGTCACAGGGGATGGCTTGACTGGTCTGTGTCACAGCGCCAGCCCCACCATCCCACTGGTTTTAAAAAAGAGAGATTTCTGGTTTAACGTTGGTCATGTAGTTCCGTGATACATTTTGTGTTCATGTCTGTGTAAGACGTGAGTCTTCAGTGAAGGTTTGTTTGGATCTCTCATTGTTCCAACACCACTTATGGTGACCGTTGTAATCCCCAGTGAGTGTGTGTGTGTTTGTGTGTGTGGGGGGGGTCTCTGCTTTTGTCAGATTTCAGCTGGGCACTGGCAGAGGCTGAACTGTGTCCCGAACAGGTGCTTCAGCCCCAGACTGTAACTCTCGCTGGAGACAGTGTCGTTGAAGAGGAACCATGAGGGTGGGTTCTAACCCAACATGACTGCTGTCCTCGCGAGAAGGGGAGAGCAGGATGCAGCCACACGCACAGGGAAGACACCTTGCAAGTCCTGGGAGACACCTTGACCTTGACACTGGCCTCGACACTGGCCTTGACCTCCAGAGAAGTGGCTATGATGTAGGCAGGCAAGTAGGATAAATTTGATTAGGCTTGTGAGCTGGAAGACCACGCCCCCTGTGGGATCTCACACCCCTACATGACCTCATTTGTACGCCCACCTGTCCATCAGGCTACGTAACCACTTCCCTTTGGAAGTGGATAAAAAGCCTGAAACAAGGGTGAGCTCCTCCCTTGTTGCCCCACGCCTTCAGGGCGCGTGGCCTGTTGGTCTGGCCACCTGTGGCCGCTCATTACCATACACTGGCTCCACGTGGTTCCTGGCCTGCTCTCTGCCTGGTATAGACCCAACTCAGCTTCTAAACTTCTCTTTCTTCCCTAAAGAAAGCCCTCACTTTCCTGTGCACTTCTCCCACTGAATAAAATCCTTAAAAACATACCATGTTGTCTGGTCTATTTGAGCCAGTACTCAGAATTCTTTGAATATGTGGCAAGAGCCCACTGGCTTATTCATATTAGAAATTATGAAGAAGTAGTCTGATATCAGCTAGACCTTTGGGCACTATGTAGAAATAGGAGTGAGAACAGACACCCCTTGTTCTTGATCGTGGCAGGAGTGGTCCCAATTTTTCACTCGTGAGTACGGCGTTAGTTGTAGGTTTTTGGAAATGCCCACCTTGAGGGGCTTTCCTTCTGCTTCTAACTTGTGGGAGGTATTTTTTTTCCTCTTAATTGTCATCATAAGCTATTGTTGCATTTTGTCAAATGTTTTTCCTATGTCAATTGATAGGATCATATGATTTTTCATCGTTAGTTTGCTGATGTGGGTCATATCAATTTATTTCTACATGTTGAATAAGCCTGTCCACTTGGATTCAGTTTCACTTGGGTCGTGATGTATAACTCATTTTATGCATCATTGAATTCCATTTGCTTATCCTGTGTAGAGGAACTTTTGCATCTAGGTTTGTATGGATAGTGGTCTACGGTCTTCTTGTGATGTCTTTGGTATCAGAGTAATATTGATCTCATATTGGTCTCATAGATTCAGTTGGGGATTTTTCCTTCTTCTACCATCTTAGGATTGCACACAATTGATACAATTAATTTATGTGTTTGGTAGATTCCCCAGTGAAGCCATTGGGCATAGATACTTATTTGGGGGAACTTTCAGATGACAAATTCAATTTCTTCCATGGGTCATTCAGTTCCTGTGTTTCCCTTGGGTTGAATGTCAGTTGTGGCTTTTGAGGACTTGGTCCACTTCTTCTAAATTGTTGAATTGTGAGTGTGAGGATGTTTGTTTTCTTGATCACGTTTCCAGTGGCTGCAGGATCTGTAGTGAAGTCTGTTTCCGTCCTCAGTTGGTTACTTGGGTCTTCTCTTCTCCCCACCAGTCCTACCAGAAGTTCATCAGCGTTAGAGGTTTTCTCTCAGGGCCTGGGCTTTGGTGTCACTGACTTTCTCTCCTTTCCTCCTTCAAGGTCATTCATTTATGCTTTGAGTTTCCTTTTTTTTAAAATTATTTATTTATTTATTTATTTTTTTGACAGGCAGAGTGGACAGTGAGAGAGAGAGACAGAGAGAAAGGTCTTCCTTTGCCGTTGGTTCACCCTCCAATGGCTGCCGCGGACGGCGCGCTGCGGCCGGTGCACCGCGCTCATCCGATGGCAGGAGCCAGGCGCTAGGTGCTTTTTCCTGGTCTCCCATGGGGTGTAGGGCCCAAGCACTTGGGCCATCCTCCACTGCACTCCCGGGCCACAGCAGAGAGCTGGCCTGGAAGAGGGGCAACCGGGACAGAATCCGGCGCCCCGACCGGGACTAGAACCAGGTGTGCAGGCGCCACAAGGTGGAGGATTAGCCTATTGAGCCACGGCGCCGGCGAGAGTTTCCTTTTTGTCCAGTGTAGTGCCACATACCTCCCTGGAGGATAAGTTCACTGGGTATAGAACTTGAAAAATGTTCCACTTCCACCTGGATGCCATAGCTTTGGATGCGAAGTCTGTGATAATCCAAATTAAGAGTGCCCCTTCCCTGTGGTTGTTTTTAAGAACTGTTTTCTTTGCCTTTAATTTTCAGAACTCGATTGTCACGTATGTTGGCGTGCCTTTCTTCTGGTTTGACCTGCTTGGGTTTTCTTACTTTTTGGAATCTGTAAACTTTATGTTTTTCACCAAATTTGAGACGTTTTCAGTAGTTACTTCCTCAAGCACTTTTTAAAAATAACTTTTAATTCTTTATTTTATTTGAAATGCAAACAGACACACAGAGAGCTTTTCCATGCATTGGTTCACTCTTCAATTTCAGGGCTGCACCAGGCCCAAGCCAGAACTTGATCCAGGTCTCCCGTGTGGGTGGTAGGGACCTGATTATGTGATTATCACCACTGCCTCCCAGGCTGCACCTCAGCAGGAAGCTGGATTGGAAGCAGAGGGGTCAGGACTTGAACCAGACACTCCCGTATATTGGATGTGGGCGCTCCAGTGTTGCACCAAGCACCCACCTCTCAAGGACTTCTAAGCTCATTGCCTCTCTCCTTTTCCTCTAGGACACCAATAATGCAAATATTATCACTTTTGTTCATGTCTAACAGGTCTCGTGTCTGCTAATTTCCTGTTTAGGTGGGGTTAACTCCCGTGATCCGTCTTCTAATTTATTTACCCTATGTTTTCTCTACCCTCATATCAGGCCTGCCCAGTGAAGTCTTAAACATTTTTGGTGTGTTTTTCAGTCCTATATGTTCCATTTTCTTAGACACATTTTTAACATACATTTTGTATTTTTTTCAAGCTTCAAGAAAATTCAGTTACTGGTTAAATCTGTTTGATAATGGGTGCCTTCTGATGTTTTTCAGATAGGTCTAGTTTCTGAATCATTTCTGTGTTAGCATAAGTCTATTGTCTCCTCATTTAAGTTACAATTGTAAGGAAATTTTATTAATAAAAGAGAACAGATTTCGTATATTTCAAAGGTACAGTTCTAAGATGATAACCATATTCCCTCCCTCTTCCTCTCTCCCTCCCTCAACCACCCCCCTTTCTTTTTTTCTTCAGTTTTTTCAGGAACGTACTTTCAGTCCACTCCATAATCGCAGGCTTATTGCTCCACTAGCCACAACATTCAACAAGTAAAAAAGTAGAAAGGCCATCATTTCAGGGTATAAACAAGGGCTAAAAACAACAATCAAGCCATAAGGCGATCGTTTCATTCCTATACATTTTTTATTTTCCATATTAACTACCACACATCAGAAAAAATGTTAGTTATGATTTTCCTGGCTCAGTTATAAGGAGTGCTTTTTTTCTTTTTTAAATTTTATTTATTTATTTGAGAGACAGAGTCACAGAGAGAGATAGAGACAGAGAAAGGTTCTCCATCTGCTGGCCCGAGGACTTGGGCCATCTTCTGCTTTCCCAGGCCACAGCAGAGAGCTGGATTGGAAGTGGAGCAGCGAGGACTCGAACCAGCGCTCATACGGGATGCCAGCACTGCAGGCGGCGGCTTTATCGGCTACACCACAGCACTGGGCCATTCGTAGTTATTTCATAAGCATAGATCCTCTTACCCTTTTCTGTTCTGACCTGTCACTGGGAACTTAGCGCTGAGCTCTGGAACCTTTTAGAAGTCCTGGGTGGTAGCGCTCGCTGCACTGGTGGAGCAGCTGGGGTTCTCTGAGAGCAGGCAAGGGTGGCGTTCAAGGAAGACTTTTCTGGCAGCAGGGTGTGTGCGTTCAAGGGCAGGGGGAGTAGTCCCCCCTAGGCCAGAAGCAGGAATGCTGGCTGGGAGGTGACTGGGGAGGGGGGCTTCTTACCAAGGAGGCTGTGCCAGTGGTCCTGCTGCGCTGTGGGCAAACACATGCCTGCTTCCCTGGTCCGTGGACTCTGGAGAGGTTTGCCCCCCACCTTCCGCCCCGACTTGTGTGGCTGGGTGGCCTCCCTTGCTCCTGATCTCCTCTCTGGGCACCTGTTGGGATCTGCCCACTTTGTGCCCCTGAACTTGTACTCTGGCGACACACTCAGCCCTGCTGGCTCCACAGTGTGGCCACCTGGTGCTGGTGCCGGCGCTGGGGAGACAAAGTTCACTGTGTGTGTCCCCCGGCTGGGAGCCCAGGCTGCTGGCCTTTCTTTGGAGAGGTCCACTGGGGACCTCAACTTGGTTCTTAACAATCCCAAGCCAACAGTACCCCTCTGCAGCCTAGCCTGGTCTTGTATGGACCCCATACCTGTGATCCAATAAAGAGATTCTTCCTGCAAACGAAGACCCCTTCCTGGCGGGGGGGGGGGGCTGGAGAATTCTGAAAGCAGATCGGGCCTGGGGGCATCCCATGTCACTTTGCTGCTGCTTCTGTCTTCCCCCCTGGGGGGCAGAGAGAACACAGTACTGGTAGAATCCACCAGGCAGTGCCTCATTGCTCTGCCCTCAACACAGACAGATCTGACCTGGGAGCCATGTCTACACAGCGCTCATCGTCGCTAATGAGAACAGCATAGCCTTGGGCGGGATCGTCCAAGGTGCCCAGCAAAATGAATTCTGGGTCTCAGGTGAGAACTCCAGTTCTGAAAGTCTTGCATGAGCTAATGACACATCTTGTGCCGGTTTGCGGCCTCCTGCTAATGTCCACGCCCGTGACCTGATGGTACCCTGGAGATTTTAGGATTGGTACATATATTAGTCACTGTAATTAAAATCCTGGTGTTATCGTCTCTGTTATTGGTATGGCAGCTTGTGATGTGTTTAATGCTCCCAGTTTCAGAATTACTAAAGCTACTGTCCCCGGGCCGGCCAAAGTGATGTGCAAAGTAAGAATCGGATCTTATTCCCTCCTGTGGGGTGAGTGGGGAGGAGGGTGCACGGGGGGATTTTCTTATAAAGAGACCGAAAGCCAAATAGAAGAATTCCAGCTGTGCACCACGAAAGTTGAAATGGTTTGTTAGGATCATTAATATTGCAATGAAAACTAATTAAACCTGGAGCCAGAAGGAGTTCATTAGTGGTTTGGAGCCCAGCGTACCGCTTCTGCAAGAGTTGGTTAGCGCACAGGGAACTCAGAAAGTTGTCAGCGGGGGCCTGCGGGTCACATGCCTCTCCTCCTTGCGGCCTCTAGGGGGAGCTTGCGCTGATGACAGGTGCACAGTAGACAGGAGCCAAGAGATTTTCTTTGGGTCCCCTTCTCTCCAAGGGGCACCTGCGCGTGGCCACACCTGTCTGGGTTGGGCACCCCATGCAGGCTACTGAGAAGGCACTTTCTGAAGGCAGGGAGGGAAGGGAGGTGGCAGGCTTTCTTGCCAAATCGCTCCACACCACTGGAGCAGAAGGAGACCCACAATGCTGGTTGGTCTGAGTTTCCGGCCCCAGCAGGAGTTTCACACACATGAGCTCCGCATCTCTTTCTCTCCACATTCGTCACAAGAGATCCTTTCTCTCCCCCTGTCCAGCTGCTGGGAGACAGAAGGCTGTGTGTCGTAGGCTGGGTTTTCCCGAGAAGCAGACGTTGAGGTAGAGATTAGCGGGCGGGGTGTTTATTAAGGAGGATCCTAGGGACCAACCCCATGGCAGGGAGGGGATAGAGGCAGGTGTGGGCAGAAGAAAGCATGGAGGTCCAGTCTGGCCTGGTGCAGACGGGGCTACGTAGGGCGAGGGTAGCCCTTCAGAGCTATCCTGGGTTGGGTTGAGATGGCCGTTCTTTATCTTTAAAATTTATTTTATTTATTTGAAGGGTAGAGTGACACAGTCAGAAGGGGAGATGGAGAGAGAGAGAGAGAGAGAGAGAGATCTTCCATCCGCTGGTTCACTCCCCAAATGGCTGCAACGGCCAGTGCTGAGCCAGGCTGAAGCCAGGCGTCTGGGTCCAGGTCTCCCACGTGGGTACAGGGGCCCAAGCATCTGGGCCATCCTCAGCTTCTTTCTCAGACACATTAGCAGGGAGCTGGATTGGAGGGGGGTGGCCTGGACTCGAACAAGTGCTCCTGTGTGCGGTGCCAGCATTGCAAGTGGCAACTTAACCTGTTGTGCCACAACACTGGAGTTGGCCAATTTGGTTTTGATCATTCACTGGACAGAGGCTGGGGAGGTAGGACTCTGGGCTTGCATTTTAGGCAAGACCAAAACCAAATAAAACTGATCGTCGGTAAAAGGAGGAAACATATTTGTTGGTTTTTTTTTTTTTAATTAAAAAAATTTTTTTTTGACAGGCAGAGTGGACAGTGAGAGAGAGAGAGACAGAGAGAAAGGTCTTCCTTTTTCTGTTGGTTCACCCTCCAATGGCTGCACCGCGCTGATCCGAAGGCAGGAGCCAGGTGCTTCTCCTGGTCTCCCATGTGGGTGCAGGGCCCAAGCACTTGGGCCATCCCCCACTGCACTCCCGGCCACAGCAGAGAGCTGGCCTGGAAGAGGGGCAACCGGGACAGAATCCGGTGCCCCAACCGGGACTAGAACCTGGTGTGCCGGCACCGCAGGCAGAGGATTAGCCTAGTGAGCCGCGGCACAAGCCCATACTTGTTTTTAAAATTTTTTCTGGTTCTGGGGCCAGCATTGTGGAGTAGCGGCTAAAGCTTCAGGCTGCAATGCCAGCATCTGATTTGGGTGTTGGTTCATGTCCTGGCCGCTCAGGCTCTCTGCTGTGGCCTGGGAAAGCAGTGGAAGATGGCCCAAGTGCTTGGGCCCCAGCACCCATGTGGGAGACCTGGGTGAAACTCCTGGCTCCTGGCTTCGAACTGGCCCAGCTCCTACTGTTGTGGCCACTTGAGGAAGCAGATAGAAGACCTCTGTCTTTCTCTGTCTCTGTCTCTCTCTACCCCCTCACCCCCTGCCCCGGTAACTCCGACTTTCATGTACTTAAATGAATGTCTTAAAAACTGTTTCGGGTCCTCAAACCCAGCACTTCCCAGGGAGCCGTGAGCCGGTTACAGCTGTGCCAGGGCTGGGCTCTCCTCCACCCCGGGGCGGGGGGTGCGGGGCAGCCCTGCAGCCCTGGGGAACACAGCAGGTCGCCACCAGCCACAGGAAGTCACGTCGGTGACCAGGAAGGAATCGGGGCGCACCAGTGCTTTGTTCCTTTGCTGTTAGAAGCTTGCTTTGAGCAGGGCAGGCGCAGAGCACCGTGCACCTCTCTGGTTGACCTCAGCTGCCCAAGGAAAACCCCACCTGCCGGGGAGACGAATGCCCCATCTCCACCAGGACCAGGACCCGCGATGCCGGACCCCTGAGAGCCGCGGGACCCCAGGCTCTGGAGAGCGAGCGTCCTGCTCACGCCTCTGCTGAGCCAGGGAGGGCCGAGCCCAGGCTGCGGGCAGAGCGGTGACCGCGTTGCTGACACTGCTCGGTGTCCTGGGGTCACCTCCGAAGAGTTTATGAGAACCGTGAGTACTGAGTCGCACACTGCGCCGACAGGGTCTCTCGCATGCGCTAGGTGCTGAGCGCAGTCATGACTAACGGGGGTTGACTCCTCTGCAGGCAGCCCGCTGAAGAGCCTGTTTTAGGGTCTTTTCCACGACGAGATTAAGCCCGGAGCGCCTCAGCCTGCCAGTTCACTCCCAGGCCACAGGGGGCGCCCGCGACTGGTCCGTGCGACCTCACGGATCGCAGCTCCCGGTGGTCAGCCACCACCTGCATCTGCTTGGGGACACGTTACGGGTGGGGGGGTGGGACACCACAGGGCAGGAAGAGTCCACCCGGCTCTCCTACAGTTTCAGAAGACTGGAGAGTTCCTTGTCTGTTTCTCAGGATTGAAGTTGAGCTGCGCCCAACAGCGACAGAACAGGGAAACCTCCATCGTGGAAAAATCTGGAGCCACGCAGTTCGGGTGTCAGCATGGGGCAGGTCCCTTTCTTTCTTCTACACACCCACAGGTGGCTTTCATCCTCACAGTCCCAGTTGGTTGAGGAAGCTCCAGCCATCGCACCAGCATTCCAGGCTGGCAGCATGAAGGAGGTATAGGGTGGAAGGCTGACTGGGGAGAGGGCAGAACAGGCTGAGAAGTATCTCAGAGCATTTCATTTCCGTGCCAGCAGCCGAGATCAGTCACAGGGTCGCCGTGGACGGCAAGGGAGGGAGATCAGTACATGGAATAGCTGTGGCTTTTCTCCTCCCTGGGCAAAACCCCTAAGCAGGAGTGTACAGCCAACGTCTCCAGCAAACGTTTCCGAGAGGCCACATCTCGTGACTCCCCTGGGGCTCTGCTAACTCTACCTTCTGAGTCAGTTCCCAACCCTGTGCATGCTGGAGCTGCTGAGTTGCCGTGCGAGGGTCTGGAATCCAACCCAGCGGGGAAAAGCAACAGATTGCATGGGCAACGACGTGGTGAGCTCAAGGGAAGAAACGCAGGCTCGGGGGTTACGCACCAGCTGAGAGGCAGAGTTACAGACAGAGAGAGGGACAGAGAGAGGTCTTCCATCTGCTGGTTCACTCCCCAAAATGGCCGCAACGGCTGGAGCCAGGAGCTTCTTCCCACTCTCCCACTTGGGTGCAGGAGCCCAGGGACTTGGACCATCTTCTACTGCTTTCCCAGGCCATAACAGAGAGCCAGATCAGAAGTGGAGCAGCCGGGACTCAAACCGACGCCCACGTGGGATGCCGGCACCGCAGGTGGCAGCTTTACTCACTACGTCACAGTGCCGACCCCTAGCCCATATTTTTATTGGTTTCTTGCTCCTTGATATGTTTTTTTTTTCTTTCTGATTTGTTCTTAAAATAATATTAACCTTTTTCATTCTTGTTGAAATTACTCCAATTTGTCCTGGCTTTTTTATTTTTTTGGAAAATGTGGAGTTCCAATATAAGTCATGTTTGGCACGGATTTACTTCTTTTTTTCTAAGGCTTTCTTTATAAATAAAAATATCATCTGTCGCCGAATCCATTCATTTAGCCTTGGGTGCGATGCTCCTTCATCATCTTCTTAGCTCTTGTATAAATTTGAGGTTTCTTTCCGGGCCTATTTAGTCTGTTGCATCGATCTATTTTGCAAATTCTTCTGCCAATAAAACACTTAATTCTTGGAACTTTCGAACACACTTTAAAATCTGGCAGAATCATCACCGCTGCTTTTAAGCAGGGCTTCCAACCTTTCTCACTTGTTTATTTCGTAAAGTTTAGAATTATTTTATGAACATGGCTTCATTAAAAAAAATTCCACTGGCCTGTTGATAGCATTGTATGAACCAGTTGGAAACCAACACACTAATTCATTCATTTTCACCTGTCTGTGAGACCCTGTGGCCACTTGCCATTATCATGGCAATTTCTCTTTTCCACTTCAGAATAAAACATTGCATTACATATTTCAGAAAATTCTGGTGTTTTCTTCATACGGATGGCACATGTGTGTTGTAATAGTTGTCCTGGGGGATTTTATGCCTTAGACATCTACGAAGAAGTTGTTTCATTAGTATGCCTTTTGAGTAATGATTGCTGGTATTTAGCAATATCCTATTTTTTAAAAATCTTTTTATTTTTATTTATTTGACAGGTAGAGTTATAGACAGTGAGAGAGAAAGAGACAGAAAGAAAGCTCTTCCATCCGCTGGTTCACTCCCCAAATGGCTGCCACGGCCGGCGCTGCACTGATCCGAAGCCAGGAGCCAGGTGCTTCTTCCTGGTCTCCCATGCCGGTGCAGGGCCCAAGCACCTGGGCCATCCTCCACTGCCTTCCTGGGCCACAGCAGAGAGCTGGACTGGAAGAGGAGCGACTGGGACAGAACTCGCCCATATGGGATGCCGGCACTGCAGGCGGAGGCTTAACCAAGTGAGCCACGGCGCCAACCCTAGCAATACCCTTGCTTAACATTTATTTCTCTCGCACCCAACAATCATTGACTTAAGTGCTTTCTGGTCGACTTGCCTGAGTCTTTTTGGCTTTTGATCATAATAATCTACAAATAGCACAGCACGGCACCTGCTCCTTTGGCATCCATTCCTGTCCCACTCCACACACCTCATGTCCCAGCCAGATCCCCAGGCGGGGCTCGTGAGTGTGGGCAGTAGTAGGTTTCTTTTCTTATGCTTCATTTCAAACGTAACAAAGCTGGATATTAATGAATTAAGCATTATTTGCCCGTGACATTGTCTTTCACCATCCCAGAATCTGTCATTCAAGTCTCAAATTCATAGAAAAGTCATCTTGGTGTCCAGTTTCATCAAACGTCTTCACAGTGTGTTAACATTATGATTTTGTGAACCAGCTCATGGGTGCATCACTAGATTTCTTAATCATTCATCTTGCGTTTCTCACATAAAGTCATTTCTATCCTGTTATAGATTTTTATTGTATGATCACACTTGATGGTTAGGATTAGAGATGATTTATTTAAAAAGCAGAGTGACACAGAAAGAAGCAGAAATAGAAAGAAAGAAGGACTGAGCCAGGCTGAAGCCAGGACCTGGGAACTCCATCTGGGTGTCTCAGGTGGGTGGCAGGGGCCCAAGTACTTGCACCATCGTGCACTGCTTTCCCAGGTACATGAGCAGAGAGTTGGATCTGCTTCCTAGACTCAATCAGGACTCCTGTATGGGAGGCTGCTGTAGCAAGCTGTGGTTTAACCGGCTGCACCACAGTACCAGCCTTAGTGGCTAAAATTTTTGCCAGAATTGGCTCCCGACATCGCAGAGTCCAGGGCAAAATGAAAGGTGGCACCCTGTGTTTAAAAAGTCATGAGAGCTTTGAGATGGTGGCAGCAGAGCGTCTGTCACCATCTGTTGTTGCTGCGCAGGTGGCACAGCAGGAAGCCAGCTCTGGTTCTGGCTTGTATATCACACAGGAACTTGAACTTGACCCAGAGTCGACTCTTAGTGCTGTGGCAGTCATGTTTGGAAATCGGGTTTATGATGTTGGCCTCAGACAACGACTGGCGTGGTTCCTCCCCCCCCCCCACTCCCTTCCTCGTCCCTGTCTTTCACCCTCCAAGTTCAAGTCCAGTTCACTGGGCATGGGGATTACATGTGGAAGAGAACATGTAGGCTTGGCCATTTGTCCCTGGGTGTCGGCCAGATCGTTTGAAAGAATTAAGAAAAACAACTTCCCCGTGAAGTGTTTTCCCATCCAGGCGTCCTAGCTGATGTTCTAAAGCCATTTTTAGTCATTTGCTTTTTTAAAATTTTCCCTCGCCCCTTTTTCTTGCAGTCTCACCAGCGCCTTCCACCCAGCTCCTCCTCTACCCGGGAGGGGCCAGTGTGAGGAGGCTTTTCTGTTGTTGGTTCTGTGCTCCGTGTTGATTTCTGCTCGCATTTCTGGTGTCCCATCTGCTGGTCCTGCTTCGATTTGTTTTGGCTTTTTTTTCTCCTGCTAACTTTTCATGCTCTTGAGTAAATTTGCCTTTTCTTTGTAGATTATAAATTCTGCGTTTTTGTTTTTGTTGCCAGTAGTTGCCGTTGTGGCTTAAAAGATTCAAGAAGAAATTGAGAGTTGCCCCTTTTAATTGGCAGCAGGCTTAATTTGTTTGCCTAAACTTTGTTATTAATGCTTATATGTAGGAGATTCTCTTTTAGATTATTGGATGTATAATTTTGCTTTTTAAGTTTTTGTATTTTCTTTTCTTCTTTTTAAAGATTTATTTATTTATTTGAGAGAGAGAGATTTATTTTATCCCCTGGTCCAGTCCCCAGCTGGCCACAATAGCCAGAGCTGGGCCAGGCTGAAGCCAGAAGCCAGGAACTCCATCTGGGTCTCCCATGTGGGTGCAGGGTCCCAAGCCCTTGGGCCATTTTCCACTGTTCTTCCAGGTGCATTAGCAGGGAGCTGGATCGGAAGTGGAGCAGCCGGGGCTTGAACTGGCTAATTCCATTCCCCCATGCTCTTCCTGAAGCGCGAGTCTATGGGCACTCAGCAACCCTGTGGCCCAGGAATAGACGCTCGGGGACCCCCTGGGATGGTGCAATCCTTTTTCACCCTGGATCTCACTTGCTCTGAAGAGACTCTGTCGACTGGCACTGCTTTGTTTTCCGTCTGCTGGCTCCTAGCAGGGCAGCCGGCCGAGTGGCTCTTTCTTGTCTTTGCAGGGGCTTCGCTGTATCTAGAAAGCCCAGCCAGCTCCTCGGACTCCCAGCTTCCTGCTGCCCCTGGGGAGGGGAAAAGCAAGATCAGGAGATCGCGTGTGGGAGATGCTGAGCTGAGTGGCCGGAGGCTGGCTGGCTGCCTTCCCGACCCACCCTTTAGGATCAAACAATAAAAATGCCACCTGCTGCAAGGTTGTTAATGACCTCGGGGTTGGGGTGGGGAGCCGAGGTCTTGGGATTGTTGGCTGTTCCGTGTGCCAGATGTCTCCCCTGGGCCCTGGGACCCTGGGGCGAGGCACAGGAGCTCCACCCAGCGCCAGGGACTCAGCTGACATCGGGACACCCATCAGACATCCTGAGCCCACCGGCAGCACAGGGCTGCTGCCCTCCAGGGGGGCGGCTAAGTGACAGCGATGGGTACCCTTGCGTGGGTGTTGAGGGTGAGCCTGAGCCATTCACCCAGGGCCTGCGTTGCACAGCGAGCCAGGAGGGAGGCCGGTTACCATCCCTCATCCATGCTGGACTGCAATTTGAAGGGCTTTGATTCCCATTCTCAGGCTGAGTCCTGGACCTTCCTGGGGGTGGGGTGGGTCTCAGAGGAGGACCCTGGCTCTCCCAGCTCTGAGCAGCTGGGCCCAGCCCGGCCCCACCCAGAGGCTCCTGAGGATCCGAACTTGGCTATGCAAGGACTCCTGGCTGAGCAGCCCCGGGCTGGATGCGAACTCCTCCAAAGTGAGAGAAGCACTTTCTCCCTTCCCTGGGGTGCCCTGAGCATGAAATATTTACTGGTTGTCAAGCACTTTATAGGGTTCAGTATCATTACACAGGGACCACAGGGCTCAGACGCAAGCCTGGAAGCCTGACAGGGGACGCTGTTACTATTAAGCATTTATATAGCACTTTACTTTGCCGAGCGCTTCGCAACCATTTATTAGTTAATTCTCCCAGCACTCTGGATCTGTCAGCGGACTTTGGCTGCCATCCTCCCCCCAGCCTGCAAATGAGGTTGCTGAGGTCAGGAGAGGCCGGTGGCCGTGCTGCAGCTCTGCCCAGCGCAGAGCTCCGATGGCCCGGAGCGCAGGCTGGGTCTTGTGCAGCTTGCACACCGCGGGCTCACTATAGGATTCATTTCTGATCACCCTGCCTTGCACCCAGCCAGTGCCCCCTTCCTGGTAAGATGCCCTGAATGGGACTGCTCTAATTCAGGACCTCAGCGACATTTCCCTGAGTTTACAACCTTCCGTGGGCACAAGGGCTTTGGAGATAAAATCTGATGGTGCAACTTGCGAGACTTGGGATCCGAAGCACATTTTGGAATGCTGGCGAAGCGCGCGGCCCTGTGTATCAATTAGGGGTTGAGAAACCGGCCGGGCTGTGGGGGCCAGGGATGAGAGGTATCTATCACGTGGAGAGAACTTAGCATGAGAGAAGGGCTCAGTGCTGGCAAGCTGGGAGCCTCTGGGGTGTGTCACGGCACAGAGACTCTGGCTTCCAGGATGACACAGTTAGTCCACGGACGTGATACAAAGGAAGCATTGGATCCAAGAAATCCCCTGGAACTCTACGCATGTCCTGCCTTTAGCTTGGGAGCCTGGGGTAGAAAGCTAAGGGGAATAAAAAGAGATAGAAGCTGCCCTAATTGCCCTTACATGTTAACAAGTCACACCGATTGGAATCCACACTACGCTTCGATAGCATCACTGCTTAATTAACAAATGCTGGGGCAGGCATTGGGGGTTAAGCCACAGCCTGTGTCCCCTGTGGGCGCTGATTTGTGTCCTGGCTGCTCCACTTCTGATCCAGCTCCCTGACAATGCGCTTGGGAAAGCAGCAGAAGACTGGCCCAACTCCTAGGGTCCCCGCACCCACGTGGGAGACCCGGATGAAGTTCCAGGCTTCTGGCTTTGGCTTGGCCCAGCCCAGGCCTCTGTGGCCATTTGAAGATTGAACTAACGGATAGAAGATTCTGTGTATGTGTGTGTGTGTGTGTGTGTGTCTGTAAACCTACATATCAAATAAGCAACTAAATCTTTTTGGAAAAGATTAACAAATGTTTGCTAAGCGCCTACCAGGAAGCACAAAGGTTTAGGAGTTAAGGGATTCAGCAGCAAACAAGGGAGACAAAACCTTTGCTCTCATCGATCCAAGAACTAAAAGAGCAATGGGAAGCCGATGAGGCCACGAGTAGGAAAAAGTGTTGTGGAGGGACGGAGGGATGGAGGGAGGGCATGTGCAAATGCCCAAAGGAGAGAAAGCTCCAGAATGCTCCAGCAGCCGAGCGAAGACCTCCGTGGCTGGGGTAAGGAAGGCAGTGGCAAGATCAGCTAGCTGGGCCAGGACTGTCGGTGGGAAAATGGAAGGAACAGGCAAGTTGAATTTGATGCGAGAAAGCTTTGAACACCATGCATACGAGGGAGTCTCCAGAGAGCTCACGGGGGATGCATGTTATAAAAAAACCTGGGTGCTAACTTCAAGGTTTGGACCAAAATGACTTTATCTTTTCCACTTCCGTGAACTTTTGAAAGTAGTCTCATAGCTGCTCAGCTCAGGGTGGAGAGAGACACCTGTGGATCCCAGGTTCCCCCTCCCCCCACCAGACTCCAGCCAGATTTTGATGATGTGATGGGTACCCCGCAGCCAGGTAAGAAGGGTGACCCGGCCAAACTGGGTGCTCGCAGTCTGGTCAGAGAAACAAGACTTCCCTGCCTTAGAAAGTACGTTCATGGGGGCCGGTGCTGTGGTGTAGCGGGTAAAGCCACCGCCTGCAGTGCCGGCATCTCATATGGGCACAGGTTCGAGTCCCAGCTGCTCCTCTTCTGATCCAGCTCTCTGCTATGGCCTGGGAAAGCAGTGGAAGATGGCCCAAGTCCTTGGGCCCCTGCACCCTCGTTGGAGACCCGGAAGAAGCTCCTGGCTCCTGGCTTTGGATCGGCTCAGCTCCAGCCGTTGTGGCCAATTGGGGAGCAAACCAGTGGATGGAAGACCTCTCTCTCTCTCCCTCCCTCCCTCTCTCTCTGGGTAACTCTGACTTTCAAATAAATAAAATAAACCTTAAGAAAAAAAAAAAAGAAAAGAAATTACGTTCACGGAGTCGTAAACACCAGATCTGAACCCGCCTTCACACGTGACCTGCCTCCCTCACGGTTGCTCACGGTGACAACTGATACAAGGACCAGGCTTCGTGAACTTCACTCTGCCAATGTGTGGTTAGGAACCCTGGTGGCAGGGGAACCCACTGTTGAGAAGCTTGGAGGAAAGATTCAGTTGAGGATTGAGGTTTTGTGTGGATACATTGTTTGTCTTCCATATGATAAAACAAAGGCAGCCAACTAAGGAAAGGCGAAAGCATTGGCCTCTTACACACCAGCCATTTGCAATAGCAGGAAGTTTATAATTAATATGCACTCCCCATGCCTTCTCTCTCTTGCTCACAATTTCAGCTACATGCTTGCAGATTCGCTTGGCTTGTGTTCAGAGAACGTGCTCAAGGGGGATAGTAACAGCTTTGAAATGTTTTCATCTCCAGGAAGTCTTCGTGCCCTGGGCTCCCCACCTGTGTTGGATGGAGCTGTTACAAGGGGAGGGGGGGCAACAAAACCCCTCCCAGGAAGTTTCATCAGAAAGGGGATTTTAAAATCATACTCGTTTGCTTACAGGATCTCCTGGGAAAACCTGGGAATGAACTTGGCTGCCACACAGCCAGGAAAATTGCCCAAGTATACACGAAGCTGTTCTAGCAAAAATGATCGACACCCATGGCTCCGGGGCACTCAAAATCCCTTCTCAGCTGCTCAGAAGAGCCAGTTGCTTCTGCGGTCATGCTTTCTGGAAGTCAGCATGTCCTGTCATGTAGCCAGTCTCCTGTTCCCTGCATCTTCCAAGTCTTGAGCCAGCGTGTGAGATATTAGGTCACTCATGAGACCCCCCATCTGCAAAGGAGCCTGGGAAATGTAGTTTCTAGCCTCCTGCTGGCTACAGAGCAGAAAATCTTCTTAAGGAAGGTGGCTGAGAGATCTACTCCTAAGGTTTGCCACGTGGTCCATTATAGCAATAGGGGTCAGTCCTGGTGGACAAGAGAAGCAGTGATGACAAGGCAGTCAAGTCAAGGTCTTCCTCCTCTCCCCTCCCTCCGGGGATACAGCTTGGTGTGGTACAAATCCTGAACATACCTCCCAACTCCTGACGTATCAGGAATTCCTAGCCCACTTTCTTGCATGCCTTTCTGGGAAGTTCTAGATCTGAAACCAGAAACCAGCAAGTTGCTCTCCTTAATAGAAAGGAGCAGCCAAATGAGTGCCCGAGGAACACCTCGGAGTGGGAGCTGCTCCCAGAGGACATTACAGCAGAGATGGGCAAACTTTTCTTAAAGGGCCAGGTACTCAATATGTTAGGCTTTACGGGTCCTGTGGCTACTCATGTCTGCCCTGCAACTTGGTGGCAGTGCTAGGTAAGGCGTGGGTGAGCAGATGTAGCCAGTAAAGCGGTGGCTGTGTCTGTTGGACTCTGGGAATGCTGAAAGGGCTGGGGACTCAGGTAGGGGGAAGGAGACCCCTGATTAGCAGCCTGAATTCCTCATGTGGGATGCTCAGTCCATTGTGCAGAACAGCGAGGTAGTTCCATACAACCAGTGCAGCCCTCCTGTAGACTTTTCTTTTATTGACAGGCAGAGTGGACAGTGAGAGAGAGAGAGAGACAGAGAGAAAGGTCTTCCTTTGCCTTTGGTTCACCCTCCAATGGCTGCCACGGCCAGTGTGTTGTGGCCAGCGCACCGTGCTGATCCGAAGCCAGGAGCCAGGTGCTTCTCCTGATCTTCCATGGGGTGCAGGGCCCAAGCACTTGGGCCATCCTCCACTGCCTTCCCAGGCCACAGCAGAGGGCTGGCCTGAAAGAGGGGCAACCGGGACAGAATCCGGTGCCCCGACCGGGACTAGAACCCAGTGTGCTGGCGCCGCAGGTGGAGGATTAGCCTATTGAGCCGGGGCATCGGCGACTTTTCTTTTTTCTTTTTTTCTTTTATTTTTTACTTGAGAGTCAGAGTTACACAGAGAGAAGAGAGGAAGAGAGACAGAGAGAGAGAGAGAGAGAGAGAGAGAGAGAGAAGTCTTCCACCTGATGGTCCACTCCCCAATTGGCTGCAATGGCTGGAACTGCACTGATCCGAAGCCAGGAGCTTCTTCTGGGTCTCCCACGTGGGTGCAGGGGCCCAAGGACTTGGACCATCTTCTACTGCTTTCCCAGGCTATAGCAGAGAGCTGGATGGGAAGTGGAGCAGCCGGTTCTTGAACTGGCGCCCATATTGGATGCTGGGGCTTCAGTCCAGAGCGTTAATCCGCTTCGCCACAGCACCAGCCCCCCTCCTGTAGACTTTTCAGGGGTGTTGGATGCCAGGTCCATGGTAAAATCACTGGGTCTGGCCCTGCCAAGGCCACCACAGATGAGACCTGAAATTCAATAGATCTCCAGCAGGCCAATCTTTAAGTTGGTGACGTTTGGCCCGCGGATGAGGTTACAAATATGCACATGGCCCTCGGTGGAGAAAAGCTCCCTCATCGCCATGAATCATCTTGTGGTCACTTACAATGCCCCATGCAATGTCACTGCTGTATTGCTTAGGGAACAATGCCAAGAAATCCTCTGGGCGACTTCTTCCTCTTCCTCCCCTCTCCCTCCTCTTCCTCCCCTCCCCCTCCTCTTCCTCCCCTCCTCCCCCTCCTTCTTTTGGACTCCTGGTTAGTTGAACCTTCGGACGTGGACCCCGTGGAGGGCTGCCTATCTTGCATGTGGTACGATATGAGCCAGTGGCTCCCTGCTCTTCAGCAAACGCTTCTGGTGTGAACAGATTCTTTCTGATGAGTGGGGGGAGGCGCTGAGTGCGCCTTGTTGGTGGTGAAGGACACGGATGCTACCCCCGAGAGAGGTACAGCCAGCACAAGAGTCCACAGCAGAAAGCTGTGCCTGGTACCAGGATGGGGGTCCAGGAAACTCTTTACGTAGTGTTGACGTGACTCTGACCAGTGCCAGCCTCGTGATGCGAACAGCAGAAGGTTGTCCCGTCTCTGGAAGGCGTTGCTGTGGGTGGAGAAGTTGGAGAGGGTCAAGGGTCCCCATCTGCCCATCAAGGAACCCCCTGGAGTCACTCTCAGATGAGAGCGTTGCTTCCCTCTCGGCACTCCCTTGGTCGCGCATCGGTGTATGGTTGCCTAGGAAGGGTTGCAAAGATAAGAAATGGGAGGAAGAGGCAAGACCTAGGCAAGGGACCTGGGGCTGGGCCAGGGAGGGCCATCTGCTGGGTGCTGACCCACCTGAGCCTCCATCGCTGTCTACTTCACCAATGCATCAGGTCCATGTGGCTACCAGGTCCCACCCTGGCCTTCCTGTCTCTGTTCCTGATTGAGTCACTTAGAAATCCAGCACCCTGGAGAAACAGATCCACAGATGGGGGAACTTCTCTGGTGAGTAGCTTCATTTGGCTACAATGCCACTCATCCTGAATCCAAGCACTTGGGCCATCCTCCACTGCCTTCCCGGGCCACAGCAGAGAGCTGGACTGGAAGAGGAGCAACCGGGACTAGAACCAGGCGCCCATATGAGATGCTAGCACCGCAGATGGAGGACTAACCAAGTGAGCCACGGTGCCGGCCCCTTAGTCACTTGTTTTTAACACCAGCTAACGGTCCCTGCTTGAAAGGAGCTATTGCTACAAAGATGTAACTTTTTAAATCTCCACATTTCTTCCACTTGTGTTGTTGGTTTGGTTTCTAGTATAAGGAGGAGCTTTTCCTGCCTACTGATTGATTGATTGATTGACTGATGGACAGACTGACCTTGGCACGGACTCCTGGATTCACATTTTATTCAGTCGACGATGAGCCATTTCTGCTTACATTCGTGCTGAGGCTTTAGGTGAGAATGCTTCGAGCTGAACCCAGTGGCCGGATTTGTTGCATAATTTTTCAAGCTCGTTTGACTGTTGAACAAGCAAGGTATTCCAGGCTCCTCTAGAACTTACTATGCTCCAACCCTGCTGTCAGCTGCTTTAGCTACGAGTGCTGGCTTCTTTTAGGGGAGATGGTATTTAGAGACCAAGACGTGATGGCAAAATACGCTCATTGCTGTTGGGTATCATCGCTTCCAATGCCAATGCTAGGACACAGGTTTGTTTGAGTGCAATTTTTTTTGAAGTCTATGCATAGTGTCTTCGTGATATATTTTTCCATGTCCTTTTTGAAAACCCCTCATAAGAAAGATTCTCAAAAACATTTTGCACCAAAGTAAACCTATTTTTAAAAAGATTTATTATTTAGTTTATTTGACAGGCAGAGTTACAGAGAGGCAAAGAGAGAGAGAGGTCTTCCATTCAATGGTTCACTACCCAAATGGCCGCAATGGCTGGAGCTGCGCTGATCTGAAGTCGGGAGCCTGGAGCCTCCCCTTGATCTCCTACATGGGTGCAGGGGCCCAAGGACTTGGGCCATCTTCCACTGCCTTCCCAGGAGCATTAGCAGGGAGCTGGATAGGAAGTGGAGCAGCCGGGACCTGAACCAGCACCCATATGGGATGCCGGCACTGCAGGCGGTGGCTTTACCCGCTATGCCACAGCGCCAGCTCCATTATTATACCCTTTTATATAAGGAGGTGGTATTTGCAGCCATGGAGACAGAAGTGAGTTGATGAGTCAGCTCAAAGGTGGAAGCCAGGAGAGACATATGGGATTGGTGGCAGCAACACTGACCATAATCAACCAGAACATCCTAAAGCTTGTATGTTTGGGGGAAGGAGAAATTCACTTTGATCCCTGTGAACATAAACACACCACGGAGCAGGCAAAAGCACTGACAGGCTAAGTCCCAAGAACCCAACACAGAGTAGGAAAAAAAAAACCACACTAGAGGAAAACTCATTTTCTTTCCTTTTAAAATATTTATTTATTTAGTCGAAAGGCAGAGTTACAGAACGCGGGCAGCTATTTCACCTCCTAAATGGTTGCAGCAGCCAGGGCTCTGGGCTGGGCCCAAGCCAGGCACCAGAATACTGACCCTGGTGTCCTACATGAGCAGCAGGGGCCCAGGTGTCTGGCCCATGTTCTGCTGCTTTCCCAGGCACATTAGCAGGGAGCTGGCTGGGAAGCAGAGTCGAACCAGTGCCCATATGGGATGCTGGTGTCGCAGGTGGCAGTTAACCCACAGCACCACAATGCTGGCCCTGCGAAAAACCCATTTTCATGCCAGTTATTAAAATAGAAACATGCCATATGGCATGATTTATTTTCTACAGGTGTGTGAGTACCTGTCTCTCTGAAACCACAAAAATGAGTTGGATGCAACATAGCATTCATACTACAATTTCCACGGGGTGGAGGTGAAGGCAGATGGCCTTCATTTTGGCTGAAATGTTCTAATGTCAGTTTTAAATGAATTAACATAGTAGCTGCGGGATTTAAAAAAATAGTCTATAAGCACAGAAACAGGAAAGAAACACACCAAAAGGATCACACTGGTCAGCCACAGGGAGAGAAAGAGAAGGAGAAAAAGAAGAGATCTTCCACCCTTTGGTTCCCTCCCCAAATGGTTGCAATGGCCAGGACTGGGCCAGACTGAAGCCAGGAGCTAGAAACTTCCTTCATTTCTCCTACGTGGGTGGCAGGAGTCCAAGCACTTGGACCATCTTCAGCTGGTTTCCCACGTTCATTAGCAGGGAGCTGGATTGGAAGTGAAGCAGCCAGGATGGAACCAGAGCCCATAGGGGATGCCAGCACCGCCGGCAGCTGCTGTACCCTCCACACCACAGCATCGTCCCTGGATTCTTTAATTTTAGAGATGGGATTTGTTGGCTCACTCAGCAAAATATCTTCAGTGGCCCCTGTGAAGTGGGGAGCCTGGAACTCAACCCAGGGCTTCTATGCACCTGGGTAGCAGGTGTACAACTACGAGAGCCCTCACTGCTGCCTCTCACAGTGTGCATTAGCAGGACGCTGGAATGAACAGCAGGAGCTGGGACTTGAACCCAGACACCAGAACACGGGATGTAGGCATTCTAACCAAGGGCTTACGCTGGGCCAAGTTCCTGTCCCTTTAGTTTCTAAAAACTGTGAAAGAGGAGCTGACGCTTAGAGGCAGTAGAAGCGGGAAAAAAAACTTGTCCAAAATTAAGCATGGCCAGCCAACCCTTGCCCAGTCCAGGTTGTGCAAAGTTCCAGAATGGGCTCCCAAGCACCATGGCGCACTTGTCCCCTTCAGGGGCTGGACGTCTGGTGGTCATTTCCTGGGGGCGGAGACAAAGTCCAAGCATATGGGCCCTCTCGAGCCTCACTCCCCTCCACCCTCTGCCCCTTTCCGCCCCACTGCCTGCACTCCTAACAGGGACCTGTGATCAGAGCCAACCAGCCCACCAGGTGCGGCCCAAGTCCACCGCATACCTGTGCAGCTCTGGGTCTTTGTCTGCGGTGACCCCGCCTCTGCTCGGCTCTGCTCGCACTCAGGACTCTGAGCGCCTGGTCCTGTTGCACTCATGCCTCCGTGCATTTTTTCCACGCCCGTGATGAAATAATCATAAAGGAACAGCTACCGCTATGGAGAGCCTTGGGCCAGGTGCAGACGGAGTTACTGACCACACAGCCATTAGCCTGATGGAGGGAGAGTGGGCAGGGTCCCAGCCCTTGGGCGGTGGCTGGACATGAGGCTCCTGCACTTGGAGATTTCCCCAGGCCCATGGAAGCCAGGCAAAAGGGATGGTCAGGGCGCGGGGGCAGTAGGGAAAGTCAAGTTCAGATGTAAGAGGGGGACAGGTGTGGGCACGCTCTCAACTGGAGCAAGGATGCCTGGGACTGCAGCTGACGGGAGAAGGGGCCAGACGCCAGCCCTTCCAGGCTCTGCCACGCTACCCTGCCTGCGCTGGCCCACGATCACCCACTGCCCTTGGCCTTGCTTCACGGAAGCAGACTGAGAAAACACGGAGCCCCCAGGGCCTGGCTACCCTGCCTGTGTCCCCGCTGGCCCCTACAGCTTTCTGCCCTTTCGGCACGTGGCTTCTCGCCTGCTGTTCCAGGCTTGGGGTGGGCGGGGTCCCTGGGTCTGAGATTCTCTCATTCTCTTTTGGTGACATTGCTATGTAGCATCTCCAGGGACCATCTGATCTTTTCCTCCTTTGAGTCCACGTCCCATTCTCCAAATCTTCTCTGTATTTCTTGTCTCCAGGCCCCTAAAGTCTCAGCAGGCAGGAGGGGGCGGGGCAGAGGGACTGGCTCCGGGCTGGAGATGGAACAAGCTCTTATTTTGGGGGTCTGCCTGGCTGATCAGGCGGCTCAGCTGTCCCTGCCTAGGCCCACACCAGACACCAGGCCGGCTGCAGGCGCTCACCGTGGCGGACAGGGCTAGCTCCGGGTCGAACTCCTGTTCTCAGCAGGGCTGTGGCTCTCTCCACCGGTCCCGCCGGCTGCCAGCAGCTGGTGGCATCAGCCATTTACCGGGAAGCCTCGGGAGAAGCAGTGCACTTGAGAGCGATGTCGTCACCTTCCGGAACGGCCGACAGCAGAACTTGCGCACGGCCAGCTTTATTTTTACCCCCACGTTTCAGGAGAAAGCTTAATGGCTTCGGGTGCGCCTCTCCGTTCCTGAGATCTGAAAGAAGAGAAACGGGGAGTGGCCAGTTACACTCCCGCAGCAGGGCCATGGGTTTGCCTCTATTAGGTCCCATTAAAGATGTAGTATCTGGAGAGTCCCTGGAGCGATCCCGCGTTATGTATGCAGAGGCAAATATTAGTTAGCATCCACGCAGGATGCAGTTGAGTCTGCTCTCATGTCACCGGCAGAGCCCGGCCGACAAACAAAATAAGTGGCAATTACTTTCCAGCCCAATGGATCGCTTTTTTTTTTTTCAAGCCATTCCGCCTGGCGTTCGTGGGGAGCATCCGCGGAAGGCAGGCAGGTGCGCTTCCGGAAATGTGCTGGGCGTGTTTTTTTAATCACACTTCGTTTCGCTGCACAAATGCAGGCTTCGGGCTGCGGGCTCCTCTTCCCCCTCTCCCTAGGTGGCCCCCGGGGTTGGCACTTAGGACGCACAGCCTCACGTAGGAAATGCGCGGCTGCTTTTATGAGGAGTTGGAACCAAATGGCTGTGTTCTCTTCCTCCGCGGCCGGCCAAGCAGCTCCCTGCGCCCTCCCTGGGACTCACTGTAGGAAATGAGCCCTTGGCCTCCTGGAAAGGTGTTTCTGGAGAGAAAGGTGGGAAGGGCTGGGGCCCCTGGGGTCAGGAGTGGGCCCAGAACTCTGCCAGGCTGCCTCCCCAGGAGGCCCTCCTGTTTTGCATTCCTGCTTTCTGGTGGCTCATGGCTGCGCGCCCTATTACTTTACCATGGACTTGGCCAACCCAGCTCCCAGCCCAGTCTCCTGACCCAGATTTCTCTACCAGGAAGCTGCTTGTCTCCAGCAGTATGTCCCCCACCCCCACCCCACCCCGCCCCGCCTTGCTAAAGCCTAAGCACATGCACCATGGAGAACAAGAGACCCCAGCCTGTGGCCAGTCCTGGACACGCAGCGCTGCAGTCATCCTGGAGGCACTAGGGCCCTAATATCCCCCAGTCTTCCAGAGGTGCAGCTGCTCTGAGTGGGGTCCTACCCCTGGGTGTTTTCTCTGCAGCGGAGAGAGGCGCCAGGGTCCCCTGCGCTGAGCTGAGCGTTCGCACATAAGCGTGGCTGTGTCTGCACCCCCCGCGGGACCTGGTTCCACATCCTTGCCTCTGCCGAGCGTAGGCCAAGGCTGGTCCAGGCAGAGCAGGCTGTGGAGAGCTGCAGCTTCCGTTCCTCTATCCCTGGGCGCCCCTTGCACTGTGCAAGCTCACTGGGCGATTTCCTCTAACGGTCTGATGGCTCCCAGATGGGTGTTGGGGCCTGGATCTTCTCTGAGCTCAGCCTGAGTGGTTTGCAGGTGCAGAAGCTGCAGGCCAATGTGGAACAGAACGGCCCCCTCCCCACCGGTTCTTTCCCGGGGGCTCTGTTTAGAAGGAGCAGCCCTGTTCGTTCAGTCACTCGGCCCAGCTCCTGTTCCTCCTCCGTGCCCTGCACTCAACCCCTCCCTCCCTCACGTGTGGCCGTGCCGGAGGTCGGGTGTTCCTCTGGCAGGTGCCTCCGCCTCTCACCTCTCCCACAACGGCCTTCACTCTCCGCCAGGTGTGTGTGTGTGTGTGTGTGTGTGTGTGTGCGCGCGCGTACTCTTGTTACTCTCTTTCTCTTATTGCTAGAAAATTATTTATTTATTAGATTGACAGAGGCAGAGAGAGAGGTTGGTTCCTATCCACTTGTTCACTCCCCATATGCTTTCTTTTTTTTAAATTTTAAAACATTTTTATTTTTTTACAGGCAGAGTGGACAGTGAGAGAGAGAGAGACAGGGAGAAAGGTCTTCCTTTTGCTGTTGGTTCACCCTCCAATGGCCACCACTGCTGGCGCGCTGCGGCCGGCGCACTGTGCTAATCCGAAGCCAGGAGCCAGGTGCTTCTCCTGGTCTCCCATGGGGTGCAGGGCCCAAGCACTTGGGCCATCCTCCACTGCACTCCCGGGCCACAGCAGAGAGCTGGCCTGGTAGAGGGGCAACCGGGATAGAGTCCGGCACCCTGACGGGGACTAGAACCCGGTGTGCCAGCGCCGAAGGTGGAGGATTAGCCTAGTGAGCCACGGCACCGGCCCCCCATATGCTTTCACAGCTGGGGCTGTGCCAGGGACAAGGTCAGGAGCAGGGGACTCTGTGCAGGTCTCCCATATGGGTGGCAGGGACTCAGGTAGTTGAGCTGTCACCTGCTGCCTTCTAGGGTGCAAATTAGCAGGAAACTGGACTTGGGAGCAGAGCCAGATCTTTTTTTAAAAATTGATTTATTTATTTGAAAGACAGAGTTACAGAAGAGAAAGAGAGAGAGAGAGCTTCTATCCACTGGTTCACTCCTCCAAATGATCACAACATCTAGGACTGAGCCAGGCCAAAGCCAGGAGCCTGGAACTCCATCCAGGTCTCCCACATGGGTACAGGAGCCCAAGGATTTGGGCCATCCTCTGCTACTTTCCCAGGCTCTCCCAGGCATTCCCAGGCACACCAGCAGGGAGCTGGATCAGAAGTGGAGCAGCCATGACTCAAATGGGCACCCGTATGGGATGCAGCATTGCAGACAGTGGCTTCACCCGCTGTGCCACAGCGCTGGCCCCAGAGCCCGGTCTTGAACCCAGGCACTCTGCTATGGGATAAGGGCAACCCAAGTAGCATTTCAACCATAGGTCAAATGCCTGCCATCTGTGCCTTTTCTGTATGTACAGTTATGATTTGGTATCAAAAGGAAATTGGTTCCGGGTATTCCGCACCCCAGCCACCCAGATCCACAGATCTCAAGTCCCTCATAGCAGGTGGCACTTGTGCACGTGTTTGCAAAATCTTTATATCACCTCTGCATGATGTGGAATTCTTAGCACAATGTCTGCACTACGTGCATAGTTGTCATACTGGATTGTTTAGGACACAATGAGGAGAAAAAACTTATTTTTTTCTGGATATTTTCCATCTAATTTGGTTGAGTCCATGGACACAGAACCAGCAGACACAGGAGGCTATGTGTGTGTGCATATCTATATTTCACCCCCTGTATTATTTGAAAATGAGCATTTCAGTGCTAAACCCTTCACCCTAAATGCTCTGCAAGAGTAAGAATCTACTAGCTTCTAGAACAATCTCAGGCTGTGGACAAGGACTGGGATTGATAGAAGGGCCTGGACTCAAGAGCTGACCCCCTCCTAGCCTAGGCTGGCTGCCTAGCAACTGTGTGTTGACCTGTCAAGTGGTCCCTTACATCTCCAGTGGCCCACAGAATGTTCCAGGACGCGACTGTGACTTCTAGTCTGGAGGAGTCGGTCACACTGGAGCTGCCGGGGGCCAAGTTCCAGCTACAGTGACTTCCCTCTGACAACCACGGAGTCCAGGATTGGAGGAGAGACGCAGAGAGGCCTTGCTGGGTAAGCCACGCAGCCAGGAAAGAGAACTTGTAAGAAGTTTTATCTGGGGACTGGTGCATGGTGGCACAGTTTGCTAAACCTCTGCCTGCAGCCCCAGGCATCCCATATAGGCATGGGTTCGAGTCCCGGCTGCTCCACTTCCAATCTGCTCCGTGCTAATGCACCTGGGAAAACAGTGGAAGATGGCTCAACTGCTTGGATCCCCGCACCCACATGGGAGACCCAGAGGAAGCTCCTGGCTCCTGGCTTCGGATTGGCTTAGCTTTGGCTGTTGCGGCCATCTGGGGGAGTGAACCAGCGGATGGAAGAACCTCTGTCTCTGTCTCTGTCTCTGTCTCTGTCTCTGTCTCTCTCTCTCTCTGTAGCTCTGCCTCTCAAATAAGTGAATAGATCTTTAAACAAAAAGGCCTTCAGGTCTGGTATTTGGAAATGGCTTGTGGACCATGTTGGGTTGGTGGAAATTAGACGTCACAGCAAAAACGGGTGGATTTGCACAAACGCGTGCTTTGGAGTCAGCAGGAAGAGGGTGTCTTGGTCAGCAAGACAGCAGGAGGGGCCGGGCTGGAAAAGAGGAAGGCACTGTGCCGCTGGGACGCTCTCACCAGCTCGGGGGCTGGGCCTGCGGGAGCAGGTGCACAACCATGAAGGAGGCGGAGCCAGGCCCCATGAGCAGGGCTGGGTACAGGCTGAAGATGCCCTGAGCCTGCTGGTAGGAGACAGCCCAGAGTGCGCGCCTGGCTGCATCTCCGCCCCAGTGTGCGCGCCCCAGTGTGCGCCCCAGTGTGCGCCCCAGTGTGCTGTGAGCCTACCGGGCCCTGACTGGCTCACTCACAGCCTTTGCCTCCTGGACTTCATTTCCTGGTGCTCCTCTGAGCTCACTTCCTGCTGGCTGCAGGTTCAGCCTGCTGCCTCCACTATGCCTGCCCATCTTCATAGCCTTCCTTGAGCAAGCTGGATGTGGAGGGAGCTGCCACGGCATCACCCTGGTATACCCTTGGCCTTGACACGGGGAGTCACCACATCCCCCTGGGAGCTGTTTTCAGGGCCCTCTGGTGTTACCAGAAAGTGGCAATAGCATATCTGGAGCTGCAGAGACTTCTCCCCCCTGGGGTTGCCTGGGAGCTATCAAGGAAGAAATTCACTGGGCTGCCTCCCACCAGGGGACGATAGTGGCTCAGTGGGCAGCCGCTTGTAGGTCTGGTTCACGAAGCTCTAGATGAGTGGAGCCTTATTGAGCATCGTGGCCACATAGTAAATTGTCACTGGTCACCTGCTCTTGAGACTTGAGGAATGACTTTGTGACCCCCTGGGCTCAGAGAGGGACAGGAGCCTGGCGGGAGACACGTGGCATGGTGGCAAGTTCAGCCTGCAGCCCACCACTGAGAGCCCATGATTCTGGAGTCCAAGAGGAAGTGACAGGGACTTCAGGACGACACACGGTGTCAGACGAGGCCAGCTGATCACCCACCCCTGCTCCAGACAGAGGGAACTGCTGCAGGTGCAGGCTCCCTTTTAAGGGGCACACAGCATGTTGGGGAGTTGCACTAATGCTGACATTTGTCTCTCTACAACGTGCACCCCAGGAGGTGGGAGGTAGGCAGCGGGGCTGAGCAGAATGACAGAAACCTGTCCCCCCCCCCCAGCCGCAGGGGTGTCGCCGCCCACCTGTTCAGGGCTGCACTGTGAGTTGCTGGTATTACCCCTCCCCATGCCTCACCCCCTGCATCTGTACTCCCAGGGTTCTGCCTGACTCCACTTGCCTGACCGTCTGGCTGACCATGGCCGTGATGATCTGACTTTCACATACCACCTTCATGGCCACTCCGGGGCTCACCTGGCCTCCTGGGTCCTGGATGTTGAGTGAGGAAGCAGCCAGATGTTCTTGTGCTGCAGGGAGGGCACAGAGGCGTGAGAGCCTGAAGGGGTGAGGGGTGGTGAAAGAAGGAAGTCACCTGCTGAGAGACAGCAGGCCCCAGGGCAGGTCGGGGTGGGGGGGGATGGTGGGTGACTAATTAATTAATTAACTCCTTTGCGACAGACAGACAGACAGACAGCAAAGAAAAGTTCCCACCTGCACCTGCTGTTTCACTCCCATACCCTCAACAGCCGGGGCTGGGCTGGGCCAGAGCCAGGAGCCCAGAGCATGGTCCAGTCTCCGGTAGGACTGGCAGAAAGCCAATGACTTGAGCCATCACCTGCTGGCTCTCAGGGTTTGCACTGCCAGAAAGCTGGGGTCAGGAACCAGAGCCGGGAATTGAACCCAGGTACTCTTTTTTTTTTCCTTTTTAAAAAGATTTATTTACTTGAAAGGCAGAGTTACAGAGGGAGGTAGAGACAGAGAGAGACAGAGAGAGAAAGAGATCTTGCTTCTGCTGGTTCACTCCCCAAATGACTGCAATGGCTGGAGCTGAGCTGACCTGAAGCCCGGAGCCAGGTGCTTCTCCTGGTCTCCCATGGGGTGCAGGGTCCAAGCACTTGGGCCATCCTCCACTGCACTCCCGGGCCACAGCAGAGAGCTGGCCTGGAAGAGGGGCAACCGGGACAGAATCCGGCGCCCCAACCAGGACTAGAACCGGGGTGCCAGCGCTGCAGGCGGAGGATTAACCTAGTGAGCCGCGGTGCCGGCCATACCCAGGCACTCTTAACCCCTAGGCCAAATGCCTGTCCCAGGTGACTTTTATCCCGGGGCGTGGCTAAGCGCTGGTGGCCCCAGGCCTGCCCCTCAGATGGAAGGATCCTGCAGAACACTCCCAGAGCCTCGAAGCTGGTGGGCATGGCGGAAGCCAGGACTGGAAACCCAGAGCCTTTGAGCTTTCAGTTCTGGCTCCCCCGCCCCGGATCTTCCTCCCAGGTGCTCTGATGGGGGGGCTGAAGACCCCCGCCCCACCCAGACCAACACACACCCCTAGTCCTGACCAGAGCCTGTCCCATGCACCAGTGCTGCTGCCCAGGGAGCAGAACGTGTTTCTTTGGAGACAAGCTTCCGAGCGTGAGTGATCCCATCAGATCCCAGTCCTCCTACTGACTGCCGTGGGACTCGGCCCATCAGCCATCGCTTGAGCCCTCCATTCCCCTGTGAGCAAACAGTGACGACTGTAGCCCACGCTGCATGGAGTTGTCATGGGGACTACACGGGGTGATGGACGTGTGCCTGCTTCAGAGTCCAGAGCTACGTGCCTGCAGCCGTCACTGTGACCAGCTTCCGAAACTCCTAGCAGCCACACGGAGAAATGCACCTTCCCTCTCAGCCTCACCTCTCCAGCAAATGCCAGCAGCTAATAGCTGCGCCATAGGTCCTGCCCTAGTCCCTCTGGCATTGTGTCACCTAGGAGGACTTTCGAGAAGCCGTGTGAATACAGTCTAAAAGCACCCCCCTCCTTGCCTTGAATTCTGTACAGCTTGGTGCAGGTGTTCCTATTAGAGGAGACTTGGCTGACTAAATTCGAAACATAGAGTAACTGCATCGGCCATGTGTAATTGGAGATTCTCTTGCAAGCTCATTGGTGAAGTTTCGAAGATTCCGATCCAAGATGAGTAGGTTCCGGTGCATTTATTCTTCATTCCAGTGGTCGAGGAGAAAATGGGAGTTTAAGATTTTACTGTTCCTGGAAATCAAAAGAGCACCTGCAATAGAGTTTGAATGTAACACCAAGTAGGCGGCGCTGGAAGGTTACATGCAGGGGAGTGACCTGAGCCATGTTATGCTTTGCTGTGTTTATGCATCACCAGGGCTACTGGGTGGTGAAGGGATTGTAGAGAGGAAGAGGAGGCTGGGAGAGCAGCGGCAGGTGGTGGAAGAGTCTCACCATCTTCCCTAAGAGGTGTTGGAGGTGTGGACCAGGGCGGTCACCATGGAGAACAGCGATGGCTCTGGGGGTTGTCTGATGCTTGGGTGTGGATGGTTGGAGAAGGAGTGGGAACTGACAGGTGCACCAGCCAGGTGGGGGTGGAGGAGCTGGGTGGATGGGTGAGACCTAAAATCACACTGCAGGGCAGGTGTGAGCTAGGACTTGCAGACCCCAGTTGGACATGCAAGTGGAGAGATGGGGAGGGCAGCAAGGAGGAGACCGTGCAGGTCGGGAGGGGGATGTGGCGGGGGGGTACAGGCGAGAACAACTAGCATCGGAGTCTCGGAGAAGATGGACTGGAAGATTTCAGGGTGCTCCAACTCGTAGGCTGGGTTTAACAGGGGAAGCCAGCCAGCGAGGCTGGGAAGGAGAGCGCACAGGGACAGGAGGGCCGTGAGCAGAGTCATGAGAAGCTAAGACCAGAGAGGTCCCCATAACCTCCAGTTCCTCAAGGCTCTGTATCACATCCCAGTCTTCCAGGGGGTCCCTGGAGGGTCCTGGGAGTTAGCAGACATATGGACAGACCAGGGGGTGCCTATGGGGTGCAGAGGCTGAGAAGAGAATACACACATGGAATAACAAAGCTGGGACAGGCTCCACTGGGAACTGGGAGCAGGCAAGACCCCGTATGACCAGTCTGCCTTCCCTGGGGATGCTGCACCTGCAGACCAGACAAGCCTCAGAGGGGAGTACAGGCCACGCACCGGCAGTGTGTCGGCCAGGACGGGCGGGTCCTTGGATTGGTGCCTTCCTCCTTTCCTGCCCTGTGCCTTGTAAATCCCAGAGTTCAGCATCAACCCCTGGAGCAACGAGAGCGCGGGCAAAGGGTACAGTCCTTACAGGACTGAATTGTAAACCTCCATGACTAGGGGGAGGGGAGTGTCGGTAGGAGACAGGAAGGGGGTGGGAGGTGCTTCAACTGAGTCAGTGAGGAGAAGCGTGCATTTTGTGTGCACCTGTGTGAGTGCCTGCCCCCTTCCCCACTGCCCTCTGCCTAGGGAAGCCAGTGGGAGCCCTCGAAGGAGAGCAGAGAGGAGGATGTGGGGTCAGGGGGTTTAGTTCCCTGGACCCCGCCCTGCAGGCACCCTGGGCTCTGTTCCCTTTCTCATGGTGACTTGCTCTGCACAACTCTCTGTTTTGGGCTCTGTGGCTTCTCCCTCCCGGCCTTGGGTGGAGATGCTTCCATACTCCGTCCAACCCGTGTGGCTTTTTTTTTTCCTATTTTGTCCAAATTTCCTCTTTTCTATTTTAGTGTCTACTTGATTTTTCAGTTTCTGAGTGAAGTTTTTTAAATCTTCCATAACAATGTCCCCTTTTGATTCTGTTCCTTCTAATTGTATATATGTATGTTTAAATTTTTTTTTTATTAGAAAGGTAGAGTTACAGACAGTGAGAGAGAACCATTTGGTTCACTCCCCAAATGGTCGCCATGGCTGGCGCTACACCAATCCGAAGCCAGGAGCCAGGTGCCTCTTCCTGGTCTCCCATGCAGGTGCAGGGCCCAAGCACTTGGGCCATCCTCCACTGCACTCCCAGGCCACAGCAGAGAGCTGGACTGGAAGAGGGGCAACTGGGATTAGAATCCGGTGCCCATATGGGATGCCGGCGCCGCAGGTGGAAGATTAGCCATGTGAACCATGGCGCCGGCCCTCTACTTGTATATATTTTGAGTCTATGTTGTTGGCTGTAAAATTTTAGGGTGATTTTATCTGCTTGACAAATTTTTTAAAAAAATATTGGTTTGTATACTTGTTTGAGTGAGTAAGGGGCCAGCCCTTTGTGCAGTAGGTTAATCCTCCACCTGTGGCCCCGGCATCCCATATGGGAGCCAATTCTAGTCCCCGCTGTTCCTCTTCCAGCTCTCTGCCGTGACCTGGGAAAGTGATAGAAGATGGCCCAAGTCCTTGGGCCCCTGCACCAGCATGGGAGTCCAGGAAGAGGCACCTGGCTCCTGGCTTCATACTGGCCCAGCTCTGGCTGCTGCAGCCATCTGGGGAGTGAACCAGTGGATGGAAGACCTCTCTCTCTGTCTCTTCTTCTCACTGTCTGTAACTCTACCTCTCGAATAAACAAATGAATAATTTAAAAAAAAAAAAAAGAGTGAGTGAGTGAGATTCTATTTGCTACTTTACTCTCGAAATGGTTGCAACAGCTGAGGCTGGACCAGGCTGAACATAGAAGCCGGGAACTCCATTTGGGCCTTCTACAAGGGTGGCAGGAACAGAAGCACTCGAGCCATTATCTGCTGCTTTGCAGGTGCATTAGCAGGGAGCTGGACAGGAAGTGGAGCAGCTGGGGCTTGAGTTGGTATGGGCTGCAGGCATCCCAGTAGTGGCTTAACCAGCTGAGTGCAACTTTCTTTTTATTAAATGTCCCTTTTTATTTCTTTTCTAAGAGATTTATTTATTTGAGACGCAGAATTACAGAGAGACAGAAACAGAGAGATAGAGATAGATAAAGAGAGAGAGAGAGAGAGAGAGAGAGAGAGAGGGAGAGAGAGAGAGAGAGAGAGAGAGAGAGAGCGCTCTTCCATCTTCTGGTTCACTCCCCAAATGGCTGCAGTGGCTAGTGCTGAGCTGATTTGAAGCCAGGAGCCAGGAGCTTTTTCCAGGTCTCCCACGCAGGTGCAGGGGCTCAAGCACTTGGGCCATCTTCTGCTTTCCCAGGCCATAGCAGAGAGCTGGATTGGAAGTGGAGCAGCCGGGACTCGAACCGGCACCCATATGGGATGCCAGCACTGCCGGCAGAGGATTAGCCCGCTAGACCACAGTGCCAGCCTCCAGGCAGACAGTCTTGTTGCCATCTTGATCACATGGACAAAGGAAAGCAGGCCCGGGAGCTTGCGACACCAGCCTTGGCGACCACGTGTGTCAGTGGGAACTGAGATGGGGGCCCCTAGCCATGCCCCCTAGCCACGCCCCTTCTTGAGCTGGTGCAGCCGTGAGACCAGTGCGGTTCATTCTCATTCCAGCTCCTAAATACAAAGGTTAAGGGCCGAGGCCAGGACTCTCTGGCTCCAAAGCCCAGGATTCCAGGTTCTGCGTACGAGACACCTGTGTCCCCAGGGTCGCGGCCCCATTCTGCCTTCCCATGAGCCCAGCTCGCGTTCTCCTGGCCAGTGTTGATTCTGAGTCCCGCAACCTCCCTCATCCTCACCCCCGCCCCCACTTTAACGAGAGCACCTGCTCTCTCATTCCACACATGTCTCAGACCCCCAGGCGCCCCTGCTACGGTCCCCCGGGTCCTCTGTGGCCGTGGTGGGGACCCCATAACTTAGCGCTCACGACAGCAAGGGACACTCCCTCCCACACCTGATGCCACAAAGGCTGCACGTGGCAGGTGACAGGTGACACTGGAGAAAGCAAGCTCTTCTCCCCGCTCAGAGCCGGAAGCCAGGCGAGGTCTCTGTTCCGGGAGAATCGGCGCTGAGATGCAAATCGGCGAAAGATAAAAGATAATGGTCCTGGCTGGGACCTAAGGCAGTCGTCCGACACTGATGGAGCCTTGGTGACTTGGAATAAGATCTCAAAAGCCAGGGACGGATACACTGAGCTTGGTTCAGCTCCATGATTTATTTGAGTCTCTGCCAGGGAGGTTGGATTTAAGATTCTGGGGGGCAGAGGTCCCAAAAAAGTCTGAACCCTGAAATACTTCTTCTGGGAAAGTCTCCTCCTATGAGCCAGCGTGACTCAACCTGAGGGGGCAGCTCCAGGTGGGGACTGAGATGGCCCGGAAGAGGGGCCATGGCTGTGGCTGGGATCAAAGTTTGGGACACATAAGGAAATTTGCTGGTATCTCACATGGGTGCAGGTTCATGTCCCGGCTGCTCTGCTTCTAACCCAGCTTCCTGCTATGGCCTGGGAAAAGCAGCAGAAGATGCTTGGGTCCCTGCACTTATGTGAGAGACCCAGAGGAAACTCCAGGCTCTTGGCTCCAGACTGGCCCAGCCAAGCCCAGCCCTGGCTGTTGTGGTCATCTGGAGAGTGAACCAGTGGATGGAAGATTCTCTCTCTCTCTGGCTTTCAAAAAATAAGTATATCTTTGAAAAAAAAGCCTGTTCCCATTTGGAAAAGTCTTGTTCAAAACTATTAGCGGGCTCTCTGTGGACCAGCGTGGAGCCTCTGTCAGATCCCACTTTATAGCCTAAGCTTTGGCTTCTCTTGGCTGTCTCTTGATTCATTCATTCAGTTGAAACCAAGGGGGCTCTGACACTTCCTTGCTCCCAGAGGAAGGCAGCTGACGGGCCACGTGACTTGTGTGTGGCGGAAGCGGCTCCCCTTGCTGTACTTTTTCTGGGCAGGCCTTGCGGACACAGCAGCCTCTGCTGTCTGCACACCCAGGCTCCCGTCCACAGCCCCAGTGCGTCAGGAGCACCTGCCACGTTTTCGTTTCTCCAGAACCCTTCTCCCCTTGCCTCCTGCCTAACACAGATCCTCCATGGGCGGCCACAGAACTCTCTGCTCACCTGAGTCCATAACCAGCTTCCCACCAGACCCCTCTGACTTGCTCAGACCAGCCATGCGGGAGGATTACCTAACCCATCCAGCGCCTGGGGCTTACATCTTTTTTTTTTCCTCTCTGCAGCTGAGGGTCTCCTGCAATGGCTCCCAGAGGCTCTGAGATGCTTTGTAGCTCTCCAGGCAACCCAGAGATTCTCAGCCCCAGCCCGGGCTGCTGAGCTGACGTCTGTATAGAAGCAGCCACCACATGTCTCTGAGAACGGGCAGAGAGCAGTGGCCCCTTGGAGAATTAAACACAGGTGCGTATCTTGGGGGACAACAGACGACTGTGTCCTCGCAGGCTGTGGGCCACAAGTTCAAATGTTTTTCTCGTGGCTTTCTTGGCCATAACCTATTTCGGGGTAGGCACTGCTCACTCTCAGTTTGATTCCCTCTTTTATTTTTGCCAACTCTTGCACAGAGGCGAAGTTGATAAGAAGGAAGTCTTTCTCCCAGGCCCCAGCGGACAGGAGCGGGAACACTTCAGCTTGTCTCTAATTACAGCCACCATGACAGTTCATATGTTGCAGCAATAAAAATAACCATAAACCTTACATAATCATTAAAGAGAAGCAAACAGCCCCGTGCTGCACCATAACGTACAGGTAGTTGCTAATAATCCAGGAACAGCACCGGGCATTCTCGAACGCCTTTCCTATCTCCACAGTTCCTTAAACAACTTCAGAGACATATTTTTATTAAGTATATGCGAGGCAGCTGATCTTAAACCTCAAGAAGAGTGTGTATAATAATTGTGTGCTCTTCTAATGCTCTCCAAAGACCTATTCAGAGTCCATTCTAGAAGAAAATAATGCATCGCGAAGTTTTGCAAACTTCCTCCTAATGAAGACGTGCCAATTTGAGACCAGGAACGTGGCCTCCAAGGACAAAATAACCACTGCTCTCCCTCGCTCAGTGTTTTGCTACTTTATTTCAGAGTGATTCAAAATCTAATTAAATTTCTCAACTCTAATGAAATTACAGGAGAAAAATCATTTAGGATTATATTATGCACAATTACTCACGGCTGAAAATTACACTTACCCTCTTTCACCGGGATGGGGTCTCCTGGGAAAATCCTTGTTATTCATCCACCATATAAATCTGACACTTCTCCCACCCTCTGCAGGTTGGAGGTAAAGCTGAATTAATTAAATGCATATATGCAGAGCTGCTACAGCTAGGTGGGGGTGGAGCTCAAGGAGAGAGAGGAAGTGTGTGGGCTGGGATCTCCTCGGAGAAGAAACTCCGGGACGGATGAATAAGGATTGGGTTCCTTCTAACGAGGCAGACGAGCAGAGGCTGGGCATTGTACATGAGAGGAGTAGGGCAAAGCATGGAGGTGGGGAAGTGCCTTCCAAGCTCCGGGCGGCTCTGAGAATCCTCTACTTATTTTTCTGTAGGTCAGAGAAGGACTGGCCAGGAGGAGATGGCATTTCCGTGTTAAAAGGGTTCCATGACTTGATCAATCCGTGTTGTTATACATCATCAGACTGGAGTATTCATCAGCCGGTTGGAGTTTGCTGAAATCCGTCTGCCTGCAGGCTTTAATTTCTGTGAAGCGCTCAGAAGGTGCACCATGAGCAGGTCATCATCGGGAGAGGAAATCCAAGAAGAAGTCTGGAGGTTCTGAAGTTGTTCTCCCAGAGCCAACCCTAAACCCCAGAGGTGGCTGGGACCTTAGGAAAGCTGAGGATAGCTTGAGGAGCTGGGATTCAGGACCTGCCTGGTTACCCTCCCCTTTGTGTCAGGGTCTGCAGGGCTGGCTCCTGGGACAGATGGTGATCGGAGACAAACTGGCCTCCTTAAGGACTGAAGTACAGCACTGGTTCACCGTAATCCTTGAAATTGTCTTTAGCTGTTGATGGCCGGTGCTGCGGCTCACTAGGCTAATCCTCCGCCTGTGGCACCGGCACACCAGGTTCTAGTCCCAGTCGGGGTGCCGGATTCTGTCCCAGTTGCCCCTCTTCCAGGCCAGCTCTCTGCTGTGGCCCGGGAGTGCAGTGGAGGATGGCCCAAGTGCTTGGGCCCTGCACCTGCATGGGAGACCAGGAGAAGCACCTGGCTCCTGGCTTCAGATCAGCGCGGTGCACCAGCTGCTGCAGCCTTTGAGGGGTGAAACGGAAAAGGAAGACCTCTGTCTCTCTCTCACTGTCCACTCTGCCTGTCAAAAAAAAAAAAAAAGAAAAGAAAAGAAAAGAAATTGTCTTTAGGTGTTGAAATTTTGCTAGGGCAATCCAGAAGACTGTCAGAGGCAACGTGAGCCATTGGAAAGGACATTATCCTAGACTTACAATTATTTTGCTTCTATAATTATCGCTTCACCATGTCAGGGACTCATTAAAAACTAGCAACACAGGAGGGTGTTTGGCCTATGGTTAAGACACAGCTTGGAAAGCCTGCAGCCCACATTAAGTGCCTGGGTTCAATTCCCAACTCCAGACCCTGACTCCAACTTCCTGCTATGGTTAGCACTCTAGGAGGCAGCAGGTGATGGCTCAAGTACTTGGGTTCCTGCCACCTACTTGGGAGACCTGTGGGGTTTAAGTGCTGGGCTCCTGGCTTCAGCCTGGCACAGATCCAGCCATTGCAGGTATTGGGGAATTAAGCATTGGATGGGAGATTCTCTCTCTCTCTCTCTCTCTCTCTCTCTCTCTCTCTCTCTTCCTACCTTTAAAATAAAGCATGTAAATACTTAAAAATCTTAAAAGATAGCAACCAGGTACACTAGAAGACAACAAGGTACACAGAAATGTGTGCACGCATTCAAATGAGAAAAACAATGGATGGTAACAAAGAGATCCATAGTTGATCCAGGAAATGCAGTTGCTAGAATACAGACTTTGGGAAAACTGTACTTACTCTGTTCAAGAAATAAAGGTTAAGATTGTGAATTTGACAGAGAATTAGAAGTTATAAAAACGGATCAGTCAGTGAGTGGATTGTTCTGATTTATTTAAACCGAATGAAAATTCTAGAACTGAAAATGACCATAACAAAAGTGAACAACTCAACAGATTGTTAAATGGCAGATTCTACACAGTTGAAGAGAGAATTGGTAACCTGGAAGGAAGTTTAGGAAAAAAAAAATCTAGAGTGAAGCCCGAGGAGACAAAAGGATGAGACACAGACGAAGTTATAACAGACATTGGGAGGTACAATTGCAGTCTCAGAGGGAGAGGATCAGAGAATGAAGCAGACACAATACTGCAAGAGCTAAAGGTTCAATACTGTCTGAAACAAACAAAAACATGGAGTCACACTCCCAAAAAGTCCCAAAAACTCTAATCAGGAAGAACAAATGGAAAATCACATTAAAAAGATTTATTTATTTGAGAGAGAGAGAGATATCAACCACCTGCTGCTTCACTCTCCAAATGGCCCACAATGGCTGGGACTAGGCCAGGTAGAAGGCAGGAACCTGAACTCCATCCAGTTCTCCCAGGGGTCCAAACACTTGGACTATCTTCCACTGCTCTCTCAGGCAGGTTAGCAGGGAGCAGGACTAGAAGCGGAGAAGCCAGGACTCAAACCAGTGCTCACATGGGTTGCTAATATTGCAGGCAGAGGCTTAATCCACTGTGCCACTACACTGGGTCCAAGAAAATCACATTTGGGCACATAAGACTCAAATAGATGGAAATAAAAGATAAACAAGAACATTATAGGCAACCAGAAAAGGGGAAAAATTATCTTCAAAAGAACAAAAGGGCAAACTGCCAGAGATGGGATTTTGTGGCACCACTGAAGCTGAAATTTCAGGGGGCCCTTCTGAGGAGTCCCAGGTTTTTATAGAACTTGCTAGAAAGATATTTCAACTCGAATTGCTGAAAACCACCCCCACGTCCCCATTCCTCTCTGGCCTTTCTGCTGTTGTGGGTTGCGTTACAATAATTCTAGGACATTGGGGAGCCAGGCACAGGAGAAACTGAATGGGAAACTCATTTAGTTTCAGTTTAATGGGTTATATTTGCATGCTTCTTGGGTACTTCTATGAATATAAGAGTGTTTCAAAGAATGTGGAAAATGGAATTAAAAGAAATTTATTTTGGTGCAAAAAATTTGAGATCCATGACTATGAGGGGTCTTCAAAAACCCCATGGGAGATGTGTGTCGAGAAAAGAACTGTGCAGGGATTTCAAATGTTTTTTGCAACAAAACTATGCTGATCTTTCAATTTCATTTTCCAAGAACTTCCTTTACCGTGTCATTGCAGTATAGGAAGAGACTTCGGGAGCAAGCTTCTACTGCCCCTTGTCATGACTGGCTATGACATCAAGAGCCAAAAGTCATGTTTATTACAGAACATGAATTGCAGTGGCCAGAACTGGAAATGTGTGAGTAGTGGAGAAAAAGCGAGAATCGAACAAACAACAGATTTGAAACACACACAAGCCAGAAGCTCATCTATGGAAAATTCTTTCCAAATCTTACAGCTCAAATGAGCAAGAAGCTTGACGTAAGTTTTCCTAATTTTACACTAAGCACACAGATTTTTTTATTTTGCTGCATTATCATAAAGAGTAATGCTAAAGAAACTTTTATAACCAATAAGTACAAAAATAAATTTCCATCATTTCAGAAGAAGCATTCCCTTTCTTTATAAAAATATGGAGAGACATCTGTTGGGAGCCACTTTGCTGGTTTCCCTGTATAGGCCTTTGTAGATTCACCTTCAACTGTGTTCCTGTAAGGAGGATTCACTAGAGAATTCCATTTGTACAGCTCACTGATACGGTTAGCGCTTCATAAACAAGTCATAGACAAGTCAGGGTCAGTCTTGGCTTGTGGAATTCCTGGGGGGAAAAAGGTCACCATGCTCTAGGAAAATGATCAAAACAAGGGCACTCCACTGAAATTCACTATGTTATGACTGTGTTACGAAAAGCCTGATAAGTTGCTTGCATGTGTTGTTGACTTCTGTATTGCCTTGAGTTGTAGCTGGTTATGTATAAAATATCACCGAAATGCTGGAATAAACGAGACCTTGATCAGAATACTGTCTTGGTCTCCCTTCTCGTGTCTGGTTTGTCTCCCCATTCAGGTCTGCCCTCCTCGTGTTCCAGTTGACTACCCTGCAGGCCGGGGCAGACATCAAAGCATAGGGAGGCTGGATATTTGGCCCAGAGTTTAAGATGCCACTTGGGATACCTGTGTCGCATATTGGAGGCCTGGGTTCAAGGTCTAGCTCCACTCACCTGCAGTTTCTTGCTAATGCACACCCTGGCGCTGTAGGTGATGACTTCTGCTGAGTCCCTGTCATCCCCAGGGAGACCTGGATTGAATTCCCATCTCCTGGTTTGGTCTGACCCTTCCTCGGCTGTTATAGGCAGTTGAGGAGTGAATAAATGCATGGGGGACTTCTCTCTCTCTCTTCCTCTCTCTGTCTCTTTGCCTTTCAAGTAAAATAAACACATATTTTTAGGTGGCAAAAATATACCATTTTTTCAGGAATTAATAACATTTATGTTCATTAGTTTTTTATAAATTTGCAATTTTCTGTGATTTCTTCTCTTATTCTAAATAAATATTCATTTTTGAAAATTTTGCATGAACAGCTTTCTAGTCTTTTTCTTAAGTCACCTCTCCTAAATTTTTTAATCTTTCGACTAATATAAAACCTGGACTTCTGGCCGGCGCCGTGGCTCAACAGGCTAATCCTCCACCTTGCGGCGCCAGCACACAGGGTTCTAGTCCCAGTCGGGGCGCTGGATTCTGTCCTGGTTGCCCCTCTTCCAGGCCAGCCCTCTGCTGTGGCCCAGGAGTGCAGTGGAGGATGGCCCAGGTGCTTGGGCCCTGCCCCCCATGGGAGACCAGGAAAAGCACCTAGCACCTGGCTCCTGCCATCGGATGAGCGCGGTGCGCCGGCCGCAGCGCGCCAACCGCGGCAGCCATTGGAGGGTGAA
>CM027398.1:3822175-3945159 GCA_015711505.1 Sylvilagus bachmani
TTAATTTTCAATTCTCTTTATATACAGAAGATCAATTTAGCATATATTAAGTAAAGATTTCAACAGTTTGCACCCACACAGAAACACAAAGTGTAAAAATACTATTTGAGTACTAGTTATAGCATTAATTAAACACCTAAGAATAATTGTGTATTAATTACAGAGTTCAACCAATAGTTTTAAGTAGAACATTAAAAAATACTAAAAGGGTAAAGTATTAAGTTCTTTTTCTTTCTTTTTTTGTTTGTTATGTAGTTTTTTTTATTTAATAAATGTGAATTTACAAAGTGCAGCTTTTGTATTGTTGTGGCTCCCGCCCAACCTCCCTTCCTCCCACAGCCCTCCCCTCTCCCACTCCCTCTCCTATCCCGCCCTTCATCGAGTTTCATTTTCAATTACCCTCATATACTGAAGATCAACTTAGTATATATTAAGCAAGGATTTCAACAGGCTGCACTCACACAACCGCACAAGGTATAGGGTATCATTCGACTAGTAGTGTTGCTTTTAAGTTTCATAGTAAAAGACATTAAGGACAGAGATCCTACGTGGGGAGCATGTACCCAGTGACTCCCGTTGTTGATTTAACAATTGGCACTCTTATTTATGATGTCAGCCATGACATGGTGGCAAAAAACAATCTAAATGAAAGATCCTGGTGAACAAGACCCCAGCAGAAGGAATAGGCCATCAAGGATAGAGGCGCCTTTCTCTGAAGGGAGGAAGGAACCTCCACTGTGATGCGGCCTTGACTAAACAAGTTCAGAGTTTGTGAACTCAAGGGGTTTCCATAGCCTAGACAGCTCACAGCAAGAGTCTCGGGTGATTGCTTACATCATAAATAAGAAAATCAATACTCTTTAAATGGTAAAGGAAAGTATTGCTTTTGATTGGTTCTAGAAATTTCCAGCAAAGCTATACTACAAATACAAACAAAATAAAGGCTTTAAAAAAAAAAAAGAAGTAGCAACCAAAACTGAGAAATTTTGTCACCAACAGACATATGTTTAAAATATACAAAGGTATTTTTTAAGACAGAAAATGATCCTAGATGGCCTCTTAGAGATGAAAGAAGGGATAAAGAGCAGCAGAAAGGACATTTGCCTCTTTAGAGCAGTCATCACCAACATCAGCAGCATCACCATCACCATCATCACCATCACCACCATCATCACCATCATGACTATCATCATCATCATCTCCACCATCATCACCATCACCATCATCAATCTACTATCATCATCACCAGCACTATCATTACCATCACCATCATCATCACCATCACCATCATCATTACCATCACCATCATCATCACCATCACCATCATCATTACCATCACCATCATCATCATCACCATCATGACTATCATCATCATCATCTCCACCATCATCACCATCACCATCATCAATCTACTATCATCATCACCAGCACTATCATTACCATCACCATCATCATTACCATCACCATCATCATTACCATCACCATCATCATCATCACCATCATGACTATCATCACCATCATCTCCACCACATCACCATCACCATCATCAGCACCATCACCACCATCACCATCATCTCCACCACATCACCATCACCATCATCTCCACCATCATCACCATCATCATCATTAGCACCATCACCACCATCACCATCATCTCCACCACATCACCATCACCATCATCTCCATTACATCACCATCATCTCCACCACATCACCATCACCATCATCTCCACCATCACCACCATCACCATCATCTCCATTACATCACCATCACCATCATCTCCATTACATCACCATCATCTCCACCACATCACCATCACCATCATCTCCACCATCAGCACCATCACCATCATCTCCACCACATCACCATCACCATCATCAGCACCATCACCACCATCACCATCATCACTACTGTCACCACCATCACCATCATCTCCACCATCATCATCTCCACCATCACCATCTTCACTAACTGCTCTGTCACTCAGTCTGTGCACACATAGGGTGGGGCAAGCTCCCCCGTACCAGCAGCTCTTATTCGATCTCCAATCTGCCTGGTTATCTGTGAGCTCCAATTTTTCCTTCCTGGGTTTAAAATCCAGCCTATGAATCACCTACTGGTTCATCTGGAATTTTAGTATATCGAATACATTAAGACAAGTGTCCTCTTTATAATGTGAGGCTGTTCGTAGACCAATGAGGGCTTCTTACTTTTATTCAGGTCTTCCTGAAGGCCAATGCTGGAGAGTTACCGCTCTTCCTAAATTACTTGTGCATTCTGCATTAAGTACATTTCTAGATAATGAGTACTTTGTATTGTGAATTGTAGTTTAATATTTGAATATGTTTTTGATTTTACTTTTATTGCCATAAAACAAAGCTATTGCTTTGTGCTTAGTTTTCCGGCTTAGCTTTCTTATTAATTTTCATAATTGCATATTAATTCTGTTGAGATTTCTATTGAGATAATCATTTAATCTGGAAGTAATGACAGTTTTGCTTCTTCTTTTTCAACATCAAGAACTTTTTTTATTTTTAAAAACAAAAAACGTTGAAATGTATTAAGTATATTTTCTGCATGTATTCAAATCATCATATATTTTTCTCCTTTGACCCACAAATATAATGGATTATTCAATAAGCTTTCTGATTTGAAACCATTCTTGAATTCCCTGAATAAACTATATTTGATATAGCTAGTTATTTTTAAAAATAAGCAGTCAGTAAAACTTTTTTAATGTTTTATTTAGATGACATGTGTGTGTATTCATACATGAATATTTTTTCTTATATCTCCCTTACCTGCTATAAACTTATTAAAATTAATAGAACAAGTTTTAGACAACTTTTTTTCATGGTTAAAAATTGTGCAAGGATTGTTTATTGCTATAAAATTTGGTAGAACTAACTTATAAGGCCATCCAAAAGTGGACTTTTAAAGGAAGAATATTTTTGATTACCTTTTCATTTTTTGATGGATATTGTACATTTAGAGTGTCTATTTCTTTTTTTCCCTAATTTTGACAATTCATATCTTTCCTATTTTTTGTGCATTTCCTCGAGGTTTTAAATTTATTGACACAGATTTTTTTTAAAGCATTCTTTCTTTATTTGAAAGGCAGAGTGACAGAGAGGTAGGGGAGACACAGAGAGAGAGAGAGAGAGAGAGAGAGAGAGAAGATTGATTTATATGCTAGTTCATTCCCCAAATAGCTGCAACAACTTGGTCTGGGCTAGGACAAAGCCAGGAGCCAGGAACTCCATCACGTTCTCCCCATGGGTGACAGGGACCTAAGCACTTGGGCCATCTTCCATTGCCTTCCCAGGCACATTACCAGGAAGCTGGATTGGAAGTGGAGCTGCCAGGATTTGGTCCGGTGCTCTGATAAGGGATGCTGGTATCACAAACCATGGCTGAATAAGTACATGGCTGTGCCACAATACCAGCTCCTGATGTAGAACTTCGTAAAGTCTTGAAAAACATGAAACTCGCCAGTGCTTGCGGCGCCGGCACACCGGGTTCTAGTCCCGGTTGGGGCGCCGGATTCTGTCCCGGTTGCCCCTCTTCCAGGCCAGCCCTCTGCTGTGGCCCGGGAGTGCAGTGGAGGATGGCCTAAGTGCTTGGGCCCTGCACCCCATGGGAGACCAGGAGAAGCACCTGGCTCCTACCTTCAGATCAGCGCAGTGCGCCGGCTGTGGCGGCCATTGGAGGGTGAACCAATGGCAAAGGAAGACCTTTCTCTCTGTCTGTCTCTCTCAATGTCCACTCTGCCTGTCAAAAAAAAAAAAAAAAACTCTTGATTTTGTCATGTTACCTTGTTTATTTAGATATTTCCCTTTTGCCAGTAGATAAGTCTTGCTATAGGTTCATTGTGTTTGTCTTAGAAAGAACCAGGCTCCATCATTTCTATGTGCACGTTATCCCCTTTTTGCCTTACATAAAAGTGCCTGTTAACTGTCAGCTGGGACCCATGGCTGAAACCCAGCACTTCCCAGTCTGTTTGCAGTCCGTTACAGTCATGGCAGGAGGCTCCCGCCAATGAAGTGCAGGAGGAAACGACACGTCACAGCCTTGTGAATTCTTTCCTTGTTGAGTACAGATATATTAGTACGACCTTATTTATAAGGCTGTGAAAATTGCTTGCTTCCTGCTTATTTTTATCTACTTGATCTTTCAGTTTCAGAAATAGATGTCTGACATTCTTCCCCAGCTAAAATTGTTTATTTCTCCCTGGTTGCTTTATATATTTTGAGACTCTATTTTTAGGTGCCAACATGTGCGTGATCATTGCATTTTCTTCACGTATTTCTTATGTGTTTAAGAGACAGACAAGAGAAAGACAGATCACATGCACTGTTTACTTCCCACCCCCCACCCCACCAAATACTTGCAACAGCCAGGACTGGGCTGGAGCTAAAGCCAGGAGCCAGGAAGTCAACCCAGGCCTCCCACATGGATGACAGGAACCAATCACCCAGCCGTCACCACTGCTTCCCAGGACATGTGCTGGCTGGAAACTGGAGCCAGAGGGCCGCTTGACCACAGGGCTAAATACCCACGTCCTCTTTGCTTCTTCTTGTTTTTTAAATTATCTTCCCCTCTATTGTAGCTTGCACTTTAAATTTTGTGATTTTTTTTTTTAGAAAAGATTTATTTATTTATTTGAAACAGTTAAAGAGAGATGGAGACACACACACAGAGAAAGAGAGAGAGAGAGAGAGAGAGAGAGAGAGAGAGAGGGAGAGCGCAAGAGAGCGCTCTTTTATCTGCTGGTTCACTCCCCAGATGGCCACAATGGCTGGGGCTGGGTCAGGCCAAAGCCAGGAGCCAGGAGGTTCTTTCAGGTCTCCCACATGGATTGTAGGGGCCAAACAACTTGGGCCATCTTCCCAGGCCAATAGCAGGCAGCTGGGTCTGAAATCAAACAGCCGGACATGAACTGGCGCCCATATGGGATGCCAGCCCTGCAGGCAGCAGCTTTACCCACTACACCACAGCACTGGCCCCAAATTATGTTTTATTTAATATGAAATGTGCTCTGCTGTTTTTTGTTAATCTATTGTTTTCTTGTGCTTATTCTCAACTCTTATGGCCATAATTTTGTTTCAGGATTTATTTATTTATTTGAAAGGCAGAGTTGCAGAGAGGCAGAGGCAGAGAGAGAGAGAGAGACAGAGAGAGAGAGAGGTCTTCCATCCGCTGGCTCACTCCCCAAATGGCCACAACGGGCAGCGCACCTGTCCATGGTGATGGGGGTGGGGAGGCATCGGGCCACTCTGGGAGGACAAGGGGGCCCTCCCAGCGTGGTGTCCTGGCTCCGTGTCTATCCCCTCTCCAGAGTCTCAAGTAGAGCTCCCCTGAGCCTCTGCGTTTCTTCTTCCTCCATTCAAGCAGGCATTGGTGGCGGCCGCCATGTGACCCGCAGGTGGTGTGCTACCCTGCTGGCAGGCAGGTAGAAAATTCAAGGAGGATGCCCCGGGATGATTGACATTCCTATGGGATGGGGTGCGACAGTAAAAGGAAAACACCCAGTTAAAACTCACAAGTTGCCTATTTCTGGAATTTTCCACCCGAGTTTTGCACCTTAGTTGACCTTGGGTGAACGAAACCTTAGCAAAGTGAAACTGATGAGTACAGCGACAGTGGCAGCGGGGAGATTGTATTTATGTGAGGCTTAGAAGGAAGGGTGGGCAGCCTGACCCCCTCTGGCTGGACGGTGGGAGCTCGGCAGGGGGTGGTGCACATTCAGGGAGGGCACGTGCGGTGGGAGGGGCACAGCCCACCAGTGAGGGCCTGGGTTCAAAGCCCAGCGCTCCCAGTGATGCCTGGGTGTGGTGCCCACCCGCTAAAATTCAGTGTCTTCCTGATGTTGATAGCTGGCTCATAGGGACTGTGCGCCTTGGAAGACAGCGCCAGGCACCGTGGGAAGCGCCCCATGAGTTGACTGCCAGTGTCAGGGCATTGCCCAAGGCATCCTAAGGACTTTAGTTCATTTTCCGCCCACCACGTTGGATGGGCTTTAACAAGCGGCATCCTGCGTTGGTGGCCTGACAGGCGAGCACCATGACAGTGAGAAGTACACACACACCTCAAAGGCTACCGACTGAGCCCGCCTGACCACCAAGCTTCCTCCCAGGCAGGGAGCTTGACCCAGGTCTGTGACCTTGGAAGAGAAAACAATGATGTCCCTGTTCTCTAACCTCTGCTGGAAATTGAGCGTTTCCTCCCAGCAGAGCGCAGAGTGTGGCAAACACACGCGGCTTTTGTTTTTCCTTGAGGGAGGGGAATCACGCGTGTTTTCACCCACGCTCCGGCTCCCCCAGGCTGCCCTGCCTGCCATGGGCATTCGGAGCCGGTGGCAGCTCTTTCTCCTGCTTCCAGATCTTGCTAAGAGGCATATTTATGAAGGCACTTCAAACCAACACATGGAAAATGGAGCTAAAAGATAAATTTATTGTGGTGCAAAAAAAAAAAAAAAGGTTGGAAATCCATGCACCCAAGAGATCTTCACAAAGCTCCTGGGAAATGTGCATGATGAAAAAAAAAAGCCACGTGTGGATTTCAAGAATTTCTTGCACCAAAAATAAACATTTCTTTTAATTGCATTTTTTCCATAAATTTTTTGAAGTAGCCAGGTATTTCTACAGGATGAGTTTGTTTTATGAAAGATATTTGGATAGCTATTGCAATACTATTGATTTCTTTGAGAATCCCTACCTGCTTTATTTTTAAATAAAAGTTAAAAATACTGGTTGGCGTTGCAGTTCACTAGGCTAATCCTCTGCCTGCGACACTGGTACCCAGAATTCTAGTCCCCTTTGGGGCGCTGGATTCTGTCCCGGTTGCTCCTCTTCCAGGCCAGCTCTCTGCTGTGGCCTGGGAGTGCAGTGGAGGATGGCCCAAGTGCTTGGGCCCTGCCCCCCATGGGAGACCAGGAGAAGCACCTGGCTCCTGGCTTCAGATCGGCGCAGTACACCAGCCATGGCGATCATTTGGGGAGTGAACCAACGGAAGGAAGACCTTTCTCTCTGTCTCTCTCTCTAACTAACTCTGCCTATCAAAAAAAAAAAAAAAAAAAAAAAAAAAGAAAGAAAGAAAAGAAAAAAGAAAAAAAACATTACTGTGAGAAGGGGAGAGAGGCCCTTCCAGACTCGGAGGGGTGCCTGGCGCCCAAGCAGTGCTGGGCAGGACACTGAGCTTGGGGGGCTACTTCCAGCTCCTGCTCCAGGGTGGGGGTGGGGAGGCCAGCTTGTCCCGCGCTGCCCTCTGAGACTCCCGGCACGGATCTCTGGGCAGGAAATCGTACTTGGGTCCCCCTGCTCTGTGGGGATGGTTTCAGGAGACAGCCCTAGGGGTAGCACCCTAGTCCACGGCAGTGCACTCTGATCCCACGCCAGCTCCGTTCCAGCCCCTGGCAGAGGCTGGACGCCAGCGCTTTCTCCGGCCCTGCCCCCTCGCAGCGGGCTTAGAGGAACCAACAGCCTCCGGGCTGGGGCTTCCTTCCTCCCTGTCAAGGGCAGCCTGTGCCCCGGAGCCGTGGGTCCCGCAGCAGCTCAGTCTTCCTGCCCTGCTGGGAGCCAGAACACAGCGGCAGCCATGGGCTTAGGCAGTCCTGTGTGGAGGGCCCTCCTCTTCCTCCTGGGTAAGTGGTGAGTGTGGACGCCGGTGGCTGTCGTCTGAGCTGGGGGCCTCTGTGAACCCCATCAGCCAGTGAGGCTCTGTCCGTCCTGCAGGCATGGGTGACTTCTCTCGCTAGGATCCCGCAGTGAGCAGCGCTCTCGCGTCATTTCAACCGAAGCTTACAATTTGCTTTCTGGGCTGATGGTCAGAAAGAACTCTGGGCTTGGGAATCTAGAAAAATCTGGGTTTTGACCAGAGCTCTTTTGCTGACAAAAACTAGGAGAAGCTTCTGAACCAGTGGAAGGGGAGGGGGTGATGACCACTGGCACTACACTGCATGCTCTCTGATGGGAGCAGGGACACGGAGTGAGAGCTGACGTGGACAGAGCTGAAGTGGCAGTGGGACGGTTGTACAGTTATAGATCTACCCAGCGTCCCACCCAAGAGACAGACTGGAGGAAGCACAGCCGATGGTCTGAGCTTCCTTTAGTCTCCTTAGCAAGCAGGTTGATGATCATGCATGTTCTTAATTTGGAATTCAACAAAAAAATTTCTGTGCACACACACAAATAACAGGACAGCCTGTTGAAAGCAAGGTGAGACAGAGTTTGTCTTTTCCTTAATTGACTGGTAAGGGGGACCCCTGGGGTTACCTTGTACAACTCATTAACCAATTGTGTGAGGGTGGGAGACCAGGCAAGGGGACATACGGGAGGGGGGAGGCGCGGTGGTCTCTGTCCCATCACCCTGAGGCATCCAGGCTCACAAGACTGTGCAAATGAGCCAGACCCAGGACCCCTGTTCCCCTCACACAGAGAGCAGCTGGACTGAGAGGTTTGGAAATGCTGGAAACATGTATTCGAAAAAGCTACATGGACCTGGCATCCTTGGGTTCCCATACTCTGAACTTACAAGTATTGAGATGTGGGTGTGTTTTTTTTTTCTCTCTTTTTAGGAATCGATGTCTTGGAAGTTAGAGAGACACACCCACTAGAGAAATCACACAGTAGACACAGAGGCGTTTGGCTTCCTGCTCAGCAGGGCGAGCAGAGCAGCTCCCCGTTTGGGCTGTGCGCCTTCCTGCCTTTGTGGGCATGGAAAACACTGCAGCCGCTGCTCCTGGCTCTGACTCTGATCTCAACCAGGCTTCTGGGAAACACGTTATTCATTGATGTATCCACTCCCAGGATGATGGGGTTGTTTCCAACTGCCTGTCCCTGCTGTGGCAGCCTGGTGCTCTCGGTGGGAGGCAGCTGCTCTGTCAACATACACAGTTCTCCTTTTTCAGTCTACGAAAGTACTTGAAAAAGTTCCTGGGAAAATGCAATGGCCAGGTGTTCCCTTTGATACAAAAGTCTTCTGGATGCAGGAGTGGTTTTGCAGAATGCATTTGCATGAACCCTTTTGCACCCAAAATAAACGTAGCTGTTAATCTCTGCTTTCTGGGAGGTTTTTGAAGTCCCTTCGTATTGCCAAATCGCTCTGCACCAGGGTGTGGCCGTATCTGTTTGCTTCCACACGCTGTAGGACTTGATATTGTCACCCTTCTCGATTCTTGCTGACCGCAGAGGTATAAACTACGACCTTGAGATTTCCAGGCTGTGTGTCCCCAGCCATACGGGGAATAGCCATTTTCTCAGTTGTGAGTTGTATAGCCAGTCTTCTTTTCTGTAAACTGCTCTGTATTGACTGGTCTTTCGTGTATTTTTTCAAGACGTTAGTTATTTGTTCATCTGCAAAACAGCCTTTCTTAGGGTGTTGTTGATCTCTTATCTTTGCGGCATCTTTCACTGGACCCAAATCTCTGCATGTGATATCAAATGTGATCAGTCTTCTCCCTTTTGTCTATTTGATTTTATGTCTTGTCTTGTCTTGTCTAAGAAACATGTGTTTTTTTATTATTTTGAAATGGTTATATTGAATTATTTGAAATACACTTTTGAGCATGGCCTCAAGAAAGGATCTAATTTTAATTTTTTTAAAAAAAGATTTATTTAGTTGAAAGGCAGAGTTACAAGACAAAAGGAAAAACAGAGATAGGGAAAGAAACAGAGAAAGAGAGAGATTCCATCTGCTAGGTCACTCCCCAGATGCCCGCAATAGCCAGAGGCAAAGCCAGCAGCCGGGAACTCCATCCACGTCTCCCACGTGGGTGCAGGGGCCCAAGCACTTGGACCATCCTTTTCTGCTTTCCCAGGTGCATTAGCGGGGAGCTGGATCGGAAGCAGAGCAGCTGGGATCTGAACCAGTGCTCTGATATGTCATGCTGGCGTCGCTGGCGGCGGCTTAACCTGCTATGCCGTGATGCTGGCCCTCGGTGTGTATTTCTTAGGAATAGAGGTATTGTCTTAGACAATCATAGTGTAGTCAGTATTGATTAGAAACCTCGGTGTTGACACCACACTTTTATACGCTCTACTGAATACATTCCAGGGCCCCCAATGGGCCCAACAGTGTGCCCTATGGCCTTTGCGGTGCCTCCAGGACAGGACCCCGTTGTGGGGCAGGGGTGGCATGGGCTGATTCTGCCAAGGTAGCCTATGGAATCCAGAACGTCTTCTCGGCCCTGTGTTTCATGACGTGAGCTGTGAGGTCACAGCTTCCTGTCCCTCACTCCCTGTTCCCCAGGAGACAGCCCTCGTCTGGGGGTTGGCCTGAATATTCCCTAATGACTGGATCCGGGTTATCCGTTCCCTATCTGATTTCTGCTCAGTGGTCATCTTGCTCAGACATGTGCCTTTGGAACATTAGTTACTGCTGACATCATGATGTAAGACTGAAAACTGCTTGTCAGGTTAGGTGATTAGCCCACTTCCAAATCAATCATTTGCCACTTCAATACCTGCCCATTAATATTTTTAAATTGTGCTAAAATATTGAAAATTTTTGGTGAAATTTCCAGGCATGTTATAAGAGGTGTACATCTTCCATTTAAAAAAAAACCCTGCAATATAAAATATTCCTGTGGGCTCTCATTCCAGCTCCAGTGTCAGCCATCTGTCTCCGTTTTAATGCTGTTGGCAAGCATCCATTGAAGTCTATGTGTTATTATCATCATGATGATAAAAGAAATACAATATCCCTTTAATTATATTCCACTGCTGAAAACATCCTTCACAGAAGGAGCCAGAGTTATGGGGAAGAGCAGAGACTCCCCCCAGCCCCCTCCACCCCTTAATTCATAATGAAAAGATGGCAGAGGCCTGGGTAAAGAGAATTAAATTCGTTTTTATCTTACAAGTCAAAGTCATCACTTTATGCCTGGGCTCTTAGTCCCTGAGATCTTTGTAAAAATCTTTCTTGACAGCTTCTCCCCTGATCCAGGTTGCTGCCAAGGCAGTTGTGAATTTTAGTGAGAGAGGATTCTTGGTGGACAGGCGGATTTCAGAAAGTTGGCGAAAAATGGGATGAAAGGCTAACTTTATTGTGGTGCAAAAAATATGAAATTTTTTCATAATCTACATTTTTCCACAGATTTTTTGAAGACCCCGCTATGCGTGGATTTCCAGGTTTTTTTTGCACTACAATGCACTTATCTGCTTATTTGACTTTTTCTGGAACTTTCTGAAACACTCTGGTAGAACTCCTCTTTGGCTGCATAAGAAGGCCTCTGAAATACAAGGAAAACAAAGCAAGACAAAGGTGTCAGGGGCTCTTGGCAGGTGCTGGGACCTCAGGTAGGCTGGAGAAGTTCCTTGCTAGAGGAAGACTTCGCTTGGTGATTTTTCACCCATTTCCTCATGGAATCACTTTCTTTTTGGTTTTACTGTTGGCTACTAACATTCTACATCTAAGTCTTTCATTAAACATACCATCCACCTGGATTTGTTCCCAGGCTACCGAGAGTCTTTTCATTCTCTTAACAGAGTTTTTCGCAGACCGGAAGTGCTTCCTTTTAGTAAAGACGGATTTATTGCCTTTTTCTCTCCTGACTCTTGCTTTGGAATCCCGTCATAGTTTTTGCCACTCCTCAAATCCCCAAGATGTTTCTCCTATAATGCCGGGAGTTTGGGGTTTCATGTTTCGGGTCGAGTTCATTTTTGTCTAAGATATGCATACAGTTCAGCAAATTCCCCACCCTGCCCCCACAGCCAGCCACTTGCTCTGGCACTATTGAATGAAAAACAAAAAGAAACAGCACACACCCAGCCTTCCTTTCCGGACCTGAGAGACAATCAGTCGTGCTGGGTGGGGCCATCTTGGGGCTCTCACTTCTTTTCAACTGATGTATGTGTCTGTGCCCCTGCTGATACTTCACAGGGTGGGTTCCTGGAGCTGTATCAAGTCTCTCTAGACGGCCGAGCGGCCCCTCCTGTTCAGTCTGTCTTGTCAACACTTTGTTTAGTGGTTCTCATCACTTTGCCTCTCCTTGTGAATCTTAGAATCGTCTTTTGCAAATCTACAAAGGAAATCTTACTGGGTTTTTAGTTAAAACAAGAGATCAGCTTGGGAAGAGTTGATAGCTTTAATATGTTGCACTTTCCACAAACTTCCTGCATATTTTTGTATATTAAGGTCCTTTTTGATCTCTCTTTTGGTGTTGTGGCTTCTTTAGCAAATGAAATGTGCACGCATGCTATTAGACTTAAAACAAAATATTTAAGTATTTTTATTTGATGCTAAATTACATTGTACTTAAAATTTCTCTCTTTTAAAAAGATGTATTGCAAAGGGGGAGTTACAGAGAAAAAGAGAGACACACACACACATACACAGAAAGGAATCTTACATCTGCTGGTTCACTCCCCAAGTGGCTGCAATGAACCCAGGGGCTGAGGCAGGCTGAAGCCAGGAGCCAGGAACTCCATCTGAGTCTCCCACATGGGTGACAGGGACCCAAGCACTTGGACCATCATCTACTGCCTTTGTAGGTGCGTTAGCTGGGAGCTAATCAGAAGCAGAGAGGCCAGTGCTGAACCGGAGTGCCTTACATGGGATGTGGGCATAGCAGATAGTGGCTTCCTGTGTCGCTCCACAAGCCGGCCTTGGTTTGAACGATTTCCTTCCTGTGTATGACTGATAGACTTATCAGAATCCAACTGGTTTGCGTGTGTTGCTCTTGTATCTTATACTGAGTTAGTGACTCACTTATTCTAAGAATTATTTTTCAGCTCCTCCCGGAGGTTTTGGAGTTAGACCATCACATCATCTCGCAATAGGGGCCATTTTAGTTTTTCCTTCCCAAACAATAAGTCTCTCTTTCCTTTGCTTGCCTGGCTTGGCCTGGTAGGACCTTCCAGGGCTGTGTTATACAGCGGTGCTGATGGCAAACAGCCTTGTCTTGTTTCTTGTCTCAGTGAGAAAGTAAGCCATTTCTCAGCTTTAAATGTGTGAGCTGCAAGTGTTTTTATATAGTCTTTATGACGTTGAGGACTTTTCCTCTGATCCTAGTTCCTTGTTTTTTTGTTTTTTTTTTCCCCATGAATGGATAGAGTGTTATCGAATGCTTTCCTTACATCACGTGATATGATGATCTGACTTTTAACACAGCAGTCTTGAAAAAAGTTCATGGGTAGTGTAGGTGTTTGGCCCAGTGGCTTAGATGCTGGGTAAGATACCAGTGTCTCTTATCTGAGTGCCTGGGTGTGAGAGCCATTCTAGCTTCCTGCTGATGCACACTCTGGGGCACAGCACAGGTGATGGATCCAGTACTTGGTTTCCTGCCCCCATGTGGGAGACCCGGAATGAAATTTTGGCTCCTGGCTGCAGCCTGGCTTAGCTCCAACCATTGGTGGGTATTTGGGGAGTGAACCTGTGGGTAGAATCTCTCTCTGACTTTAAGTGTCTCTCGCTCTTAAATTTAACAGAAAGCTCATGTAAATGCACGTTATGAAAAAACTGTGCCTGGATTTCTTTTCTTTTTTTTTTTTGCCTCAAAATACATTGATGTATAAATCTATTTTCCATAAGGTTTTTTTTTAAAAAGATTTTATTTATTTATTTGAGAGGTAGAGTTACAGTGAGAGGGAGAGACAGAAAGGTCTTCCTTCCGCTGGTTCACTCCCCAGATGGCCACAACAGCCGGAGCTGTGCCAATCTGAAGCCAGGAGCCAGTGCTTCCTCCTGGTCTCCTATGTGGGTTCAGGGGCCCAAGGACTTGGGCCATCTTCCTCTGCTTTCCCAACCCATAGCAGAGAGCTGGATTGGAAGAGGGGCAGCCAGGACTTAAAGTGGTGCCCACATGGGATGCCGGCACTGCAGGAAGAGAATTAACCCAATGCACCATGGAGCCAGCCCCCATAAGGTTTTTAAAGTTCCTTGAGAATGATAGGATTCATTGATTCATTTCTGAATATCGAACCAGCCTTGTATACCTGAAATAAGCCCCATGTGGTCATGTGGCTTAGTTATTTATGTACGTTGCTGAATTCTGCTTGCTAATTCTTTATAAAGTGTTTTTGTTCTATATCCATGAGGTATTGTGTGGCACTTGGCTGGTTTTACTGTAAGGCTAATGTCAGTTTCAAAATAAAATGAACTAGACATTTCCCTCCTCTTCTGTTTTTCTGGAACACATAGTTAATTCTCTGAACATTTGTTAGGCCTCTCCTTTCAAACTGCCTGAGCCTACAGATGTCTTATTTGGACATTTGCAAATTACCAATTCAATTTCTTTAATAGTTCGGGCTTATCCATTGTATCTTTTTTTGTATTGGGTGAGTTGTAGGAGTGTGTGCTTTTTGAGGAAGTGGTCTGTTTTCTAAATAAAGTTTCATGTGTAGTGTTGTTCATGGGATGCATTCCCGTTTTATCCTTGCGATGTCTGTAGGGTCTGTAGTGATATCCCTGCTTCATTCCTGACATTGGTAACTGGTGTCTTATCTCTTTTTGTCTTTACCAGTTTTTCCAGAGGATTTTCAATTTGACTCATGTTGTCAAAGAGCCAGTTTTTTTTTTTTTTCCCCCCACTGGTTTTCTATTTCCAATCTAACTGATGTCTGTTCTGACCATGGTGATTTATTTCCTCTGTCTGCCCTGGTTGACTTTGCTCCTGTTTTTCCAGTTTATTGAAATGGCATGTCAGAAGTCAGACTTTTCTTGGGAGGGAGAGAGAGAGGTCTTCTGTCTGTGGTTCACTCCCCAAATGGCCACAATGGTCAGAACAGTGCAGATCCAAAGCCAGGAGCCAGGAGCTTCCTCCGGGTCTCCCACATGGGTGCAGGGACCCAAGGACTTGGACTATCTTCCACTGCTTTCCCAGGCCATAGCAGAGAGCTAGATTGGAAGTAGAGCTACTGGGACTTGCACTGGAATCTGCAGACCACAGGGCCAGTCTCTCTTTATTCTGTTTTTAATTTCTCATTATCCTGCGGGTTACTTGGACTTTTTTTATGATTCAGTTTTGACTAATCCAATGTGTTGTTGAAAATACTGCTTTTCATAACATTTGTAGTGACTGCTTAGGTATTATACTCCCTTTTCAGGACTTATCACAGTATACAAGAGTCAACTTTTTATCAGTTCAGATGAAATATAAAAAATATGCCACTATATCCCTTACTTTTCCATTTATCATTGTCTTAAATATTTCTCCTATATATTGAGCACTACATTAGGCAGTGTTTTTTTTTTTTTTTAGCTTTAACTCTCCAATGTAACTTGGAAATATTAAGAGGAGAATGAAACTGTATGTAAATTATTCTTATTTTTACTCTTTTCAGTATTCGTTACCACTTCCTGGCATTCCAGAATTCCTTATTGTATCATTATTTGTTTCTTTTTTTACTTTTTTATTTTTATTTCTTTTTGACAGGCAGAGCGGACAGTGAGAGAGAGAGAGACAGAGAGAAAGGTCTTCCTTTTCCATTGGTTCACCCTCCAATGGCCGCCGCGGCTGGCATACCACGCTGATCCGATGGCAGGCGTCAGGTGCTTTTCCTGGTCTCCCATGGGGTGCAGGGCCCAAGGACTTGGGCCATCCTCCACTGTACTCCCGGGCCACAAGCAGAGAGCTGGCCTGGAAAAGGGGCAACCAGGACAGAATCCGGCACCCCAACCAGGACTAAAACCAGGTGTGCTGGCGCCACAAGGCAGAGGATTAGCCTGTTGAGCCATAGCGCCAGCCCATTATTTGTTTCTTTATTTGAAAGGCAGAATGTGATAGTGAAAGACATACAGATAGATAGATAGAGAGAGACAGAGAGACAGAGACGGGGGGGGGGATTTTTTATCTGTTGGGGCCACAGCAGCTGGGGCTGTGCCAGGCTTAAGCCAAGAGCCAGCATGAGTGACAGGGCCCCAAGCACTTGAGTCACCATCTGCTGCCTTCTCAGGAGCGCTAGCAGGAGGCTGGACCAGAAGCAGAGTAGCATACTAATACCGGATGAGGGTTTCCTGAGCGGCAGCTTAACCTGGCTTGCCACAGCACTTACCCTCTGCACTTGCTTTTTAATATGAAGGTGTTACCTCAGGGCTTTAGCTATGCTTAGCAAGAGGAATGGGGAAAAGTGAGCCAGTGCCATTGTTCTAGGAATGGGGGTCTGAAATGAGCCTAATTGGAGTCTTACTGTCTGGGGAGAAAGCTTGGGCTACCAAGCATCCCTGAACCTGGAGACATTCACAGAAGGTCCCTGAGCTGACTCTGGGGTGCTGGGCACACTGCAGGCGAACCCTGACAAGTGAGTCACGCGGGCCCCATGGAGACACCGTGTTCAACTGGAAGCAGCCTAGTGACTCTCTAGCCACTCTGGCTTCTGCCCCAGAGCCAGGCTCCAAACCCCGACCTTGTACATCACCACATGAGTCTCAAGAGGAGGGTTACTGTCCCCCAGAGAGGCCACTGCCTGGACCCTGGCTCTGAGACGCAGGTGTATGGCTATCTCCATATGCAAAGATGTTTGGAAATTTTCTCAAAGATCAGGAAGAGGGCCAGCACCCAGATACAGGGGAGGGGTGTGTGTGTGTGTGTGTGTGTGTGTGTGTCTGTGCGTGCGTGCGCGTTCTGGGCCACTGCAGCTGAAACAGAAGCCACAAACTGGAGGCCTCTGGGAATCTAGAGTGGGGACAGAGACAGACAGACATCCTCCATCTGCTGGCTCAGTCCCCAGATGCCCACACCAGCCGGGGGTGGGGCTGGGGCGGGCCAAAGCCAGGAGCCTGCAACTCAGTCTGGTTTCCAACGTGAGTGCCGGGGACCCAAGCACTTAGCCCATCCTCTGCTGCCTTCCCAGGTGCATTAGCAGGGAGCTGGATCAGAAGTGGAGCGAGGGCCTCACTCCTTGAGCCATCACCAGCCGCCTTCCAGTGTGCACATCAGCAGGAAACTGGAATTGGGGGTGGAGCCAGAACTGCGCCCCAGGGGCGCAGGTGTTCTGAGCAGTATTGCCCAAAGGGAGCTGTTTTATTTCAATTGCAACAGATCAGATCTGAGAGAGCTTTGCTTCCTTCTTCAGCTTGGTGTCTCTGCTGGAGGGGCAGGCCAGGGCTTGGGCAGTATGAGGGGGTGGGGAGTCTGAGCTGGGGCAAGCCCCATCCCTGGTCTTAGAGAGTGCAGGGGCTCCAGGTGGCTTGGGCCAGGCCTGGCTCTCTCCCAGTGTGTCCACAAGACCCTGGCACCACTGGGGGGCAGTGGGTGGGACTGAGCCCACCACTCAGTAAGGGGACCCTTGGGGAGGGGACTGTGGGGTCCCCAGGGGGATGTGGGCTGGGCCGTGGTGTGGTTGATTCGTTGCTTAAATGCACGGGTGCTTCATAATGTCCGTGGAAAATAGAATGGAAAGATACATTTATTTGTAGGGAAAAAATTCGACGTTTGTGCATCGCTTCTTCCTGATGCACATTTTCGTGAACTATCTGAAGCAGGGATTATCGGGTATGGGGCGTGCCCTGGGCTCTGCAGTTTGCAGCTGGGAGACGGCACGGAGCCTGGCATGCAGCAGGCGTCGTAGGGGAAACAAGCGGTTGCCCTGGGTCCGCCCAGGGGCTCCGGGGTGGCCTGCCACTGTCCTCTGCCACGTCATGGCCAGGGCCAACTGTCCTCCAGCACTCCCCTCGGCTGGGTCCCCAGGGACTCTGGAGCGCAGCTTCGCCGAGGCTGAAAAGCCTGCGATGAATATTGCATGAATAATAATAACCCTACCACTTAACGGTTATGCAGCCCTTTCCTCCATGCGATCCTTTGCCATCATTAATTAGTTATCTTGCACTGCTCTCCGAGAAGGCAGGCCCTGAGACGCAGCCTTGAAAACAGGCCCGCTCGGGTCTCAGCGCCAGCATCCCTCTGCTGGCCCTGCCCAGGCCTTGGGAGGTCTCAGCTCCCGCACTAATGCAAACAGTGAACCCTGCGCCTTGCTGGGAAGAAGTACCTCTTTCTGATCTGCATCCTTTCTCCCGGCCTCCTGCTGGTGTGATCCCCCCCTCACGACTCCCCTGGGACCCCCATCTCCATGTAGGGTCTTCCTCCCCCACCCACCCACTGCTTGCTTGTGGGAGGTGGCCCCGGTCCCACCTGTCTCTGTGCATGCTTTGGGGGCAGGTGGAGGGGGAGGTCCTCAGCCACCCTCTGTGTGTGGCCTCACTGCAGAGGGCACTGCTGAGCTCAGCTGGGCCCAAAGCCTCACCCGCTGAGCAATGGAAACCCATGCCCCTCCCTGAGAGCCTTCCCTCCCAGCCATTGTGGGGTCACAGGGACACGTCAGAGAGGTTCAGAGATGGGCCCACCCCCCAGGGAGTGCCAGACCTCAGATTCTCTGGGTGTTCTGGATGTGAGCCCTCACATCTGGCTCCGAGGCCAAGGCCAGCACCCCGGTGTCCATCAAGGCAGCAACAGCTCCCTGGCTGGGTGCAGCTTAGGGTCACCACTTCCCGGTCTCCATGCATCTGGGACCTCTGGGAAGCTCCCCTCCCTGCCTTTGGGGGAAGCTCTCAGGGCCCAGAGCCCCTCCCCCCGGGGCAGCCCCTCCATTAGCCTGAAGAGTTATTGATTTGTTTGGCTTCTGTGAGCTGAGTGTTTTAATCCCAGTGTGTGAATCTTTAAGAATTAATTAGCAAACATTGCTCAGGACCAGCAGAGTGGGCACAGCTTGGATACCGTCTGGTCACCCCCCGTTACTGTTTTCCTCTTAATTACGCTGCTATTTCTGGAAGGGGGAGGCCCTCACCCTGGTGTCTCCCAGGCTCCACTGGCCTCTCTGCCTGCCCGGTGGCCTCCTGTGGCCTCCCGCCTCCCATTTCTGCCTGGGGTGGCCGTGACCTGGCTGACAGAGCCTTGAAGAACTCAGATTGCCTGTGCCCAGGGTGGCCAGGGTGGTGTGAGACAACAGGCCAGGGCACAGAGGCGTGTGCAAAGCCTGAGCCAGGGCAGGGGTGGGGCAGGAGAGGGGGCGGGGGGGCGGAGCCACCACCCCTCAAGGCCAGCTTGTCTGGGACCCTTGCCTGCCAGCATGCCGGTCACAGTAGGATCGGTGCATCCGGGACACAGGTGTAAGACGTGATTCCCCTCAAAGAGGCTTTCCTGAAACCCTGGCCTGCACTGGGCCTCACCCCCAACCTGTTGGTGGCAATGGCCGTGGACGGTCCTGGGACGGGATGCCCTGCGGACAGAATCCCTCACTCACTGCCGTCTTCCCCGGACATCAGGCTGGGGGTCTGCAGCTGGGTTTGCAACGTGGCCGCTCTGCACTGAGGTCTCCTGTGTTCTCTGCTTCCGTGGGTGGGGGCTCCCTGGGGACCACGGAGGCATCTGCAGGCCGCCCACAGAGCCCTGGAGCCCTCCCAGCTTGGCCCTGCTTTCGCCTGCGTTTTCTTTTCTCTTGGACCCTTACACAGCACAGTCAGCCTCGGGCGGGCATCCTGTTCACTTGACGCCTGCAGCTCGAGTCGCATTCTCGGGGCTACAGAAGAGGGTGACCCGATGTCAGGTGGGCTCTGGGCTTACAACCGCAAGTCTGAGGATTCTGCAGGTCAGACATTGCCAGAGAAGGTTCCAGACCCTGGAGGAAGCCAATGCAGACAGCAGGAGTCTGACATCTGGCTCCAGAGAGTGGGCTGGACCCGCAGCTGGGGTGGATTTGCTTCTTCCCAGCTCCTCAAGTCCCTCAGAGGACCGGAAGTTCAAGGTCAGAGGAGCACAGCCATTCTTGAGCTCTGCACCAGCTCCGGCAGCCCCCACAGCACCCAGGGCAGCCAGGTTAGAACCATGCCCGGTGCTCCACTCGGACCTCGAGGGCAGCTGGCACCGCAGGAGGCTCAGGAGAATCGGGCGAGAGCCAGGAGCTCTGGTGAGTTCTCTCTAACAGGTCAGAGTCTTGCACCCTCGTCTTCAGAGGAGCAGACTGAAACAGCAGGGGGGGAACCTGGCTGGACCGCCCCTCCTTCTCGGACCCTGCATGTCCCATTTGCTTTCTAAGCCTCTTGCATGCTGGGGGCTGCAGACTGTGTTCCTGGGCCTCCGGGGGTTCCCAGTCTCCTGGGGTAGGCAGAGGCATTCGCCAGGGAAGCCAGGCAGGGTCACAGCGCAATGCCATCACCTGATTCGTTTCTCTGTGTCTGAACCACACATGGCTCGGTGCTGTAAACTTGACCTTGTCACTCCCCTCCACATCTCCCAGGAGAGGAATCCAACCCAAGCTCTGAGGGGCCTGCTGGGCCATCTTGGAGAAACAGCCCACCCTGGGGTAACGGTGTCTTCCCCGTTCCAGAACAATCGTCAGGGCAGGGGAGAGGACGGACAGAGTGGCCAGGATGATCCTGGGTGATCAGAGAGCAAGAGGGCACTGTCAGCAGAGGTGACTTTTGTGCTGGGTCTGGAAGGGTAAGTAAGAACTTTCCAACAGGGACTGCATGAACTAAGACAGCACGTGCAAAGGCCCAGGGGTACCGAGTGTTATTTTGCTTGCAGCCCCTTAGTCAGGTGCATATGAGGCTGCGTTGTGTGGCAACTCACTTGTAGCAGCATCCGCCACCGGAGTCCCCAGGATTCCTTGGGTTGTTGCTGCCAGCTGCCTAGCTCAGGTAAGAGTGAGAAAGAGAAGATGTTTCTTTGCTGAGACACTGGAAAAGTCCGAGCAGTGGTACGTCAGGAGCCTGAAACCAGCCTTCAGGACTTGGTCACAGCCACTCAGTTCTCCATTCCAGAACACACTTCCGTTGCATGATATGGCTCCCAAAGTCCCAGAGTAGAGTCTTACTGGCCAGGATTGGAGCACCCGCCCTGCTTCTCCACCAATCACGGTTGATGGGAAGCAGGAATATGCTAATTGATCAGTATGGTTCCCACGGCCATCCTGTCCTGCAGGAGGCACATGGAGGTGGCTCCCCAGGAGGAAAACCAAGGCCCTGCAGCCGTTGATGGCCACAGTGGCCCACTCAACACACATCCACCCCAGGCACACTGGTTCGGATGTCCTCCTGCTGGTGGACACCAGGTGTGCAGTCTCTGGTTTAAATCTTGTCTCCTGTCACCCCGTGAGCAACATCGTGGTGGTGGTGGGGGCGTGGATCTCAGGTTGCTCTGTGCGGGGACTTTTTTCCTTACGCGGGATGTTCAAGGAGAGGACGGATGCTGGCTTTAGACACCCGAAGCTCCCTCCTGCAGCCGAGAACGTTGCAATTCACCAGCTCTGCGTCTGGGCGTTGCTCTGTGATGTTTGAATGTGCCCAGGCATCCACTGACACACACAGAGGGCAGCCTCGCCCCTATTTTTAGTTCAGATACTTAGGGAGCGACATCTGAGTGTGGGCACGCCCACCGGCCCACAAGTGGGAGCCATGCAGCCCGATGCTGCCCAGATGGGTGGCAGAGAGTGTCAGCCCCCTCATCGAGGGTGGGCCCGACAGGTGGCCAACATAGAGAAGTCTGGATACCAGGGATAGGCTCTCAGCCACCCGGATTCCAACAGAGACGGAGCAAGGCGGCATTAAAGGGGACCCGCTTGTGTGTTCAGGGCCCTATTTGACCTGGTGGAGGCTGTGGAAACTTCCAGAACATCAACAGGCTCAGCTAGAGGCAGCCTGATGTTCTGTGCCATGGCCAGCAGCAAGGGCCATGTGCCAGCTCCCCGCTCCTGGCTCGGTGTGGACAGTCCCCGGATGAGCCCAGCTCTGGGTCTACCCCTGCCTCGGCGAGTCTGTGGTCCCTGTGCAGCCCTGCAGGCTCTCCCCAGGTCAGGCCTTCTTGTTGCAGGAGAGAATCCCAGCTGAGCAAGCCCCAGGAGGCTGCTGCTGCCTCCTCTGACGCCAGGGTCTCACATACCTCTGAGCACTGTGGTGTGGAGCCCTCTGGACTCCTCCGGCTGCGCTGGGCCCTTCTAGGGTCCTTCCTGCAGCTGCTTTGCAAAGCTGGGGTGGGGGAGGGCGGGGAGGAACTCACACTGGGATCTACAGCCTGCAAGGGACTCGTGATGCTGGCAGGAGGTGGGGGTGGGGTGGGCAGAGCTGCTCTGCTGGGAATGAATTGTCACCGAGAGCTCCTTCGTTTTGGCTGTGGCCTGGGCTCCGAGCTTGGGGCATGGAGGGCGGGCGGCACTGCGGCCTCCCCTCCCCAAGGAGGGGAAAGGCTGCCCCCGAGTGGCCGTCAGCCTGGCTCGCAGGAATGACTGGGATGTTGCCCACTGCCATGCGCAGCTTGGCCCCAGGCCCAGGTCTGTCTCCCAGCAAGGACCCTGTGGAGAATGGGGAGCTGGAAGCCTATAGGAGGGCAGGGATTAGGGGACAGGGCGTGGAGGGCAGAGCTGAGCCCAGCCAAGAACCCCTGCGACAGGGCGGGGCAGGAGCAGCTGAGTGCCCCCGGGGGACCAAGGCACCTGCTGGGCCAATTGATGGAGAAAGCTGAGGCCAGCAGGGGGTGGGGTGTGCCTGCTCAGCAAGGGGCGGTCCCCTGCGTGGGAGATCAGGCATCTGTCCCTGTGTGCGTGTGGGGCAGGGAGAGGCTGTCCCTGAGGGGCCTGCCCCCCCCCCCCATAGATGCCCTGGCCACCCTCCTGCCCCTGCCTCAATAGTGCAGCATCAGCAAATGGCTCAGGGCAGGGCGAGATTGCAGCCTACATGGCTCAGAACGCAGGGGGTCAGTCCCGGCTGGATTTCTACTCCTGTCCGTGGCTGTTCCCACCTCTGGATCCCACTCCCCTGTGCACAGCAGCAGGGTTGATGTAAAGAAACAATAAGAGGCCCATAGAAGGAAGCTCCCCGCCTGGGCTACAGAGAACGGACAGAATGGGGTTGTCCTCATCAGCGAGTGTGTTGGAGGTGCCCCGCGTGAGGGCTTCCCTCTGCAGGAGGCAGGGAAGAGTTTGCATTCCCCAAAAGGCCTGTGCATTTCCAGTTCAGAACTGCCAGGCTTTATCTCCGCTTAGGCCACCAGAAAATCCCAGAACTCTGTTACAATGAACCTCCTCCGCCATCAGACACACACGGGAGAAAGCCATCCTCTGCCATCTGGTTGTCTTGCCCTTGGCTTCCGTGGCCATGGGGAGGAGGGCTTGGCCTCTGGAGGGGTGAGCCCAACTGTCCAGGCCATCACTCACCCTGGGCGGGGGTGGGCAGTCAGGGCTCGGGACATGGACAGACTCCTGCTCAGCTGGGAACAGCTGGCCTGTCCCGGGCAAGTGGCCTCTGCCTTTGATGAGAAACAGGGCCTGCATGGGAAGCGTGGGCGCGAAACTCAGATGCGGCCTCACCCTTCGCCCACCCAGCCCTTGGCCTTGATGCTGGGAATCGCACCAGAGTCACTCTGTGATCTGCGGCTTCCCGCTCTGTGGTGTCAGATCCCTGTGGTCAGTGGCTGTCTGAAAATACCCCATGGAAAAATTCCAGAAATAAATAATTCCTGAGTTGTAAATAACTTTTTAACAGTGTGTTGTTATAATTGCTCTATTTTATTATTAGCTGTGGTTAATTTTCTAATTGTGGCTATTGTATAAATTAAACCTCATTTTTATTTTTTCAAAGTTTATTTTATTTATGTGAAAGGCAGAGCAGGGAAGAGAGAGAAAGTGAAAGAGAGAGAAGGATCTTTTATCTTCTGGTTCACTCCCCAGATGGTTGCAACAGGAGGGGCTGGGCCAGGCTGAAGCCAGGAGCCAGGAACTCCATCTGCGTCTCCCACGTTGGTGCAGGGGTCCATGTACTTGGGCTGTCTTCTGTTGCTTTCCTAGGAGCATTAGCAGGGAGCAGGATCAGAAGTGGAGCAGCTGGGACTTGAACTGGTGGTTCAAGTACCGGCATCTCAGGTGGCAACTTAACCCGCTGTGCCCTAAACTTTGTAAACAGTTATTTAATTAGAGAATTAGAAAGAGAGAGAGAGAGAGAGAGAGAATGATCTTCCATCTGCTGGTTCTGTCCTTAAATCACCGCAACAGCCAGATCTGGGCCAGGCTGAAGCCAGGATCCAGGAACTCCATCACCCTGGTCTCCCACATGGGTGGGCGGCAGGGACCCGAGCACTTGGGCCATCTTCCGCTGCCTTCTCAGTCACTTTGGGAGCAGATTAAACTGCTGTTCCCCAACCCCGGGGCCCTAAATTAAGCTTTTTGTGTGTGTAGAACACAAACATTGGTGGCATCCACTAGGGGCCTTGGGAGCCACCCCCTGCAGTTACGAACACACCGCTGTCTTGCCTGTGTCAGCCTTGTCAGATTGTACTCTCAGGGGCCAGCGTAGGTGGAGCAGGTAAAGCCTGCGACGCCGGCATCCCATGTGGCTGCTGCTTCCAGTCCCGGCTGCTCCACTCCCCATCCAGATCCCTGCTAATGCACCTGGGACAGCAGCAGAAGACGGCCCAGGTGCGTGGGCCCCTGCACTTACATGGGAGACCTGTTTGAAGCTCCTGGCTCCTGGCTTTGACCTGGCCCAATGCTAGCTGCTCCAGCCATCTGGGAAGTGAACCAGTGGCCACAATAAATCAACAAATCTTTAAGAAAAAGAAAAAGGCCCAATCAGTGGTTTGAAAGCTTACAAGGCCCTAGGAAGGTGCCTGACCCACGCCAGTGCTGGGCCGTGTTAAATCAATATCTGTGTCACTTAAGGCCATTGTCAACCACAGCGACACAGGGAGGACAGCTAGCCCACACAGAGGGAGGGTCTGGGAGGCAGTGACCTGGAGCCACTACCAGGTAGTGGTGGAGAGGAGTGGAGCCAAGCCCAGGTCAGAGGGAGGGCCCCATGTCAGCAGACACCGTGTGCGTGTGTGTTGGGAGCTGGCTTCATTGAACTACTGCATTCCCAGACTGGGCTTTTGAGTGCTCCAAGTCACTGGGGGAGACCGGGGCTTCCCATGGTGGTGGCCAAGCGGAAGGGCCTGGAGCCCAAGTGGGTGGGCATGGGTGACTGGGGACCTGGGTCTGGCTTGTAACCTCCCGCCCTGACCTCAGCAGCTCTGTCCAGCCAAGTGGGGCCAGGCCGTGTCTCACCAGGCCCAGGGCTTTCTGTCTTTGCAGATGTGGGAAGCGCTCAGGTGCTGGAGACAGGCAAGGCTGCTGGAACTGACATAGGTAGGTGGCCCTGCAAAAAATCCCAGGCAGGCGTGTGTGTGTGTGTGTGTGTGTGTGCGCGCGCGCGCGCTGTTGGTACTAGTGCCTGCTGGCCAGTGCAGACCAAGGGCCATGCTCGCCTCCAGGGCTGCCGGGATGGCTAACCACTTTATCTGGCTCTGCTACGCTGTCTTGGGTTGGATGTGAATGAGTCTTCAAAGGTGGGAAGGGTTTCCACTCCTGAAGAATGTTCTAGAAAACAGGGACACAGCGGGGAGCACACAGGCTCAGGCAGGGAGTGCAGAACCCACGGTCCACGTGGGGGCCTTTGCAGCTCCCGGGGGGAATGTGAAAGGAGGAAACCCACGGCGAGGTGAGCGGTGTCTGAAGCCCTGGTGTCTAACTGCTCCCCGCACTGCAGACTTCAAGTACGCCATCATTGGGGCGGCCGTGGGCGTGGCCATCTCCGCCGGCTTCCTGGCCCTGAAGATCTGCGTGATCAGGAAACACTTACTGGATAACGAGTCTTCAGACCAGAGAAGCACCGCTGTGGGTCTCAGCGGTATGGACCGGGGCGGGGCTGGGGCGGGGCCAGGATGTGGACTGGGGATGCCTGGGCCAGGCTCTGCCGCCGCCGTGGCCGCCCCAACTCCACAGCATTGGCTGCAGAGAGAATAAAGGCCCCAGGGACCAAGCCAGGGGCCTGTCTGTGTCTGTCTGTCTCTCTCCGGCTCTGACTCTGGTGTACTAGTCCCGTCTCTGTCCCTATAGCTGTGTGTCTCTTTGTCTCTTTCTCTGCGTTCCTGTCTCTCTACTTTTCCACTGTGCTGCTCTTGGTATCTGAGAATCAGGTATCGAGCGAGAGGAGATGATGTTGGCTTTTAACTGCCATTTCCTATTTCCGGTTCTTTTTTTAAAATTTATTTATTGAGGGGCAGAGTTACAGACAGATGGAGGGAGACAGAGGTCTTCCATCTGCTGGTTCACTCCCCAATTGGCCACAATGTCTGGAGCTGGGCCAACCCGAAGCCAGGAGCCAGGATCTTCTTCCAGGTCTCCCATGTGGGTGCAGGGGCCCAAGCACTTGGGCCGTCTTCTACTGCTTTCCCAGGCCACAGCAGAGAGCTGGATCGGAAGAGCAACTGGGACTAGAACTGACGCCCATATGGGATGCCGGTGCTACAGGTGGAGGCTTAGCTTAGTACGCCAGAGCGCCAGCCCCCATAATTTCCGTTCAGCTGATATAATCAGAGAAATCCAGCACCTGGGGCCTTGAGGCTGGGCCCAGGAGTGAGTGGGTGCTGGCAGCTGCTGCCCACACCACCTCTGTGGGCCCAGCTGCACCTGTTTTCCCGAGTTAGGCGAGTCCTACTCACTGCCACGCTGCCCCTGCTAAACTGAGCTGGGTGCGTGTGAGCCGCACTGGGGGTGTCCGTATCTGTGACACTTGCAGGGAAGGCCTTCCAGGTGGACCCTGGGACCGTCAGTTTTGCAAGTTGCCCCAGCAAAACGCAACGTGGGGCTGAATGCCCTTCACCGCAGGGTGTTGCCAGCAAAGCAAGCAGTTTTCCATGCGGTGGCCCTGGGGGCAGGATGGTGGAGCCCCACTGGGCTCCTAGTTGCTGCACTTGACCGGAGCAGGGTTGCAGCTGGGGGAGGGAAGGGGACCCTGGAGAATACCCGGCCCCACACACAATCAGAGCTGGAAGCTCCAGTGGTGCCAAAGGAAGGGGGCGGGGCAGGGGGCAGAGCACTGTACCTAGAGCAATGCCTGAGTAGCGGCTCCAGCCCAGGGAACCCTTCGGCTCTGTCCGAGGAGGGCTGGCTCTGGCCCTGCTACCACCTGCCCAGCCGGGACCTGGGGCAGGCCAGAGCATGGTCGCAGGCTCTCCTATATAACGCTCATCTCCCTGTGTTTCCAGACAGCACGGCGCGGAAGAAGAGGACGCCAAGGTAAGGTGGCTGCCAGCGGGCTCGGGGAAGGCGTTCTTTTTCCCTCTTTCTTTGCCATTTGCTCCACTGCCTGTCTTTCCCTCCCTCCTCTGCCTGGGGCACCCTCTGCAGGGGACTCAGATGCACACTTGGCCCTGTCCTCTAGCAGCAGGTGTTGTGGGGGTGGGCGTGGCAGGCTGCTGCACTCAAGGGCTCCAGCAGTCCCTGGGTGAGATCTCACCCTTATGCAGAGCCCTTCAGTCCATGCCCCTGGCACAAGCTCTCAGCAGGTGCCTCCAATAGGGTGGGTCCTCATGAAGGAGATGAGGGAGTGGGCAGGAGGCCCTGGACTAGGTGCTGCAGAGAGAAGAGGAAGCAAAGACAAGACAAGCTCCTTCAGTCTACAGGGGCACAGGCAGACCGGCCTTGGGTGCGGGTGGCTCGGTGGAGAGGGTATCCACGGGCACATTGCCTTGTGTTTAGGGAGTGCCCAAGGGTGCATAGGGATGCAGGAGGCGGTCGGGGTGTTGGTGAGCCTGGATCTGTGTGTGGAAGGTTGAGCACGTAGGCAGAGGGAACCCTGGTGTGTATAAGCAAGCGGGGTGGGGCAGAGTTACAGACAGAAAGATGGAGAGACAGAGAGAGGTTTTCCATCTGCTGGTTCACTCCCCAAATGGTAGAAATGGCCAGAGCAATGCTGATCCAAAGCCAGGAGCCAGGAGCTTCTTCCAGGTCTCCCACACAGGTGCAGGGGCCCAAGGATTTGGGCCATCTTCTCCTGCTTCCCCAGGCCACAGCAGAGAGCTGGATTGGAAGTGGAGCAGCTGGGACTTGAACCTGCACCCATATGGGCTGTCGGCACTGCAGGCAGCAGCTTTTCCTGCTACACCACCATGCCAGCCCCTATAGATAATGTTGATGTGAAGTTCATGCAAATGTGGTCTTGTGCATGTCGCCCTTAGCTGAAAGTGACAGCAGACTCTCTCCCCAGCTTCCAGTCCGAGCTCTAGCATATCAGGGTCTGGTTTGGTGGCTTCAACTTCTCTTCTGGGTCCCCCTCACCCCACTTCCCCCCACACACTGTTTGCAAACGGGTCTATGCTGCTCTTCCCACCCATCCAAGCTGGTGCACCAAGCACAGCGATGTCTTCCCCTCTGCTGTATGCATGGGGCTTGTTGTTGACTTCCGGTAGGTCATCCACCTTGTCCCTTGTGGCACCTGCCCCGATCTGCACAAACTCCAAGCTACAGGAAGTGACACTTTCCCCCTACAGTGTCCATCAGCCTCAAAGATCAAGCACTTCTCTTTTCTTCGTCAAAGCGGATGAGGCTTTGTGGGCCCCCATCTGGCAGGCAAGAACACAGCCCCCTAGCTGAGCTCTGTCTGACAAATGTTCCTCTTTTTCTAGAAGCCACCCGAAGGGTCTCTTGCTGTGTTGCACCAGCAGTGTCCCACCGCTCTGGGCCGGCTGCTGAACTTGGTGTCTGCTGAGTTGCATGACGCAAGTCTGGGCACCTGCAGGGGATGCGGCAGGGCACAGCGCTCTGCCTACAAACCTTCAAGAGGATTCTCTTCCTTTGCAGAGACACACAGGTGATTGAGCTGTGAGCAGGCGGCCGTCTCCACTCCTGCCCGTGCTTGTGGTCCTCGGACGTTTTAAACTGGAACACCCAAGGCTGGTGATGGACAGTTGTGTGGACTCGATACGGGGGCTGGGGGCACATAATAGAACCTGAGGAATAGACTCTACGGTGCCTCTTTCCTGAAGGGAAATACCGCTCCTTTACTGCAAAAAGCCGTCTGCGTGGAGGGAGCGTGAGCAATCCACTCATCTGTGGAGGCCACTCCAGCCATGCCTCCTCGCCTGGCCCCGCGGCGTGGCAGCTGCTCATGCTTCTGCAGTGGTACTGTGTCCCTGTCAATGAAATCTGCCCCACACCCAGTGTGCCCGCGGCCTGGCGATTCACCTGTCTGTGTCCCACACTGTGGGATCTGAACTTCCACTCCTGCCCTGGAATCCTGACTCCAGCTTCCTGCCAGCAGAGACCCTGGAAGACGGTGATGATGGCTCGAGTCACTGGGTTCCTGCCACCCATGGGGGAGACCTGGATTGGGTTTCTGGTTCACAGTTTTGGCCTCAGCCCAACCCCAGTTGTTTTGGGCATTTGGAGAGTGAACCATGGGATGGAAGTACTTGCTCTCTCTCTCATAAATAAATTAAACTGAATAAAAAGAATCCACCCATCTGGCTTACTTAGCACTGCATCTTATCAGCAGCTAAACAGTGTTTTCTAGAACTGCTGGTCTCCCCTTCATAGCTGCTGGGAGAACCTAATGTTAAGGGCAGACCCTGTGAACATTCAGGGACGATGAGACATGGAGGCCGCCAGCCAGTCCCCAGGGCTATCACCAAAAGACGACCCCTGTCAAAGGGAGGACTGTCACAAAGGGAGTGAGGGGAAGGCCCCTTGAGCGCTTGGGGCTGGGCCTCCCTCTTGGCAGATCTGCAATGATGGAGTCCACAAGGGATTCGTGGAGAAAGCAGATCCCAGTCCTTGTACACAGCTGTGCAAACACAAGCGCTTGTGTTATCCTTCTATAGTCACTTGGTGGTCATTATTTTTAAAGATTTATTTATTTTATTTGGAAGGCAGAGTTACAGAGAGGCAGAGGCAGAGAGAGAGAGAGAGGAGAGAGAGAGAGAGAGAGAGAGAGAGAGAGAGAGAGAGAGAGAGGTCTTCCATCCACTGGTTCACTCCCCAGTTGGCTACAGCTGTGCTGATCTGAAGCCAGGAGCCAGGAACTTCTTCCAAGTTTCCCACGTGGGTGCAGGGACCTGAGGACTTGGGCCACCTTCTACTGCTTTCCCAAGCCATAGCAGAGAGCTGGATCAGAAGTGGAGCAGCCAGGATTTGAACCAGTGCCCATATGGGATGCTGGCACTGCAGACAGTGGCTTTACCCACTAAGCCACAGAGCCAATCCCTTATGGTCATAACATGTGTGGCTTACGCAGGTAGGACAGGACCGGTAGGGAACTCGGAAGCTCCTGCCATTCTGTTAACTGCCGCCATCTAAGGTCCCTTGCACACTCCTCTTCCCTCGATGGTTAACCCTGCACTCCTGGGGGTGCACCATGGAGTGTTTTGCCTGTTGGCTCAGCCGACGTCAGAGTGACTGTGAGCCGCTTCTCTGGGATTGGGTTACCCTCCTTGCGCGCGATGAAAGCTGAACCATGTTTGAGAACAGCAAGTGGCCTTACAATACCGCGCCTGGACTCCCTCGGCATCTCTTATCTGACTTGATAACAATGTTATTCATTAGCGGCCTTTGGTAACGGGCAACCTAGTGCAGGCTCGCGATGCTCATCAGCAATTTTCCGTGTGGAAGATGGAAGAAACCATCTTGTGAGGAATCTGTTAATTGATTTGCTTCTTTTAGCAGCGTTTTAATTAAGACATCTGGTTTCTGAACGGCAGACACAAGTGCGCACTGAAGGTGAGAGCTGGGACCGGGGTGGGGTGGGGGTCCTTGCCCCGCCCCCTCCTCACCACATCCGGACTCAAGGCATTCTGTGCGGAGAAGAGAGAGGGGATTCTGCACACCAGCATCTTCTCCCGTGGTTCCAAACACTGACGTCATCTGGGCTGCAGAACATCCTGCCCTCCCAGCTCAGTAGCCCGGGGCCTCTCCTCCCCCCAGACCTAGGCAGTACCCTGCAGGAAGAGCTCCATGGCCAAAGACTGGCCCAGGGCGCGGAAGAGCCAGCCCAACGTGGATGAAACGAGCTGTAGATGGCAGCAGTGAGCTAGGGTCCACTGGTGTCCCTGTGGTTGGTCTTGAAGGGCAGAGCGGGAGACAGGACAGGGCTCTCCCGGCAAGATCAATGCGTGAACAATCTAGAGGTGCTGCGGTGTATAGAACTCCAAAGTAAAAATGATACACTTACACGGAATCTGAAATCGAAGCCTATGCATAAAGATGAGGAGCAGGCATTTGGCAGAGTGGGTAAGTGACCGGAGAGGATGCTAGGGTCCCACACTGGAATCCCTGGGCTTGCTATGCCGTTTCTGCTTCCACTGCCTGCTAATGCAGACCCTGGAGAGCAGCGGGCACTGCCTCGAGCCATCGCTCCCTGCAGTCCACCTGGGAGACTGAGCTTCCGCTTCATCCTGGCCCAGCCCTGGTCGCTGTGGCTATTTGGTGGGAGTGAATCAGTAGATGGAAGATCTCTCAGCCTGGCTCTTTCTCTCTGCCTCTGAAATAATAAATGACAGTCGAACAGATAACAGCTATACGTGAAAATTCAATAAACGTATGTGTGCAAGCTCTAAGTGTGTGGGACTTGCTGAGGGAGAGGTGCAGGTGGGGTGGGGGAGGGAGACTCAGCCCCCACGCCGGCTCAGGAGCTGCAGGAGCGGGATGCTGTCCCACAGGAGGGTCTTGGGTCTCTTACGTTGCCTATGGGGGAGCCAAAGACAGGGTGTCTTGGAGAGAGAATGAGCCCCAGGACTGAAAACACTCAGCCCCCACTTGAGACTGCAAACTCAGGGCAGAAGACGATTCTAGAACAGGCACGGGACCTCTGCGATGGTGGGAGGGGCTGGGGGGCTGGAGTGGCAGTAAGGCTCCATGCCCCCAGCTGGCAGGGGCCAGGGCTGGCCAAGAGGGAGAGGGAGGCTGAGAGGGGTGGAGCCCCACGAGGCAGGCAGGGGGTGTGCCCTGGGACAGGAAGCGGAGGCATAGCCGCTGGCCATTGGCTCAGACCGGCAGAGAGGTGAGTGGTCCTTCAGAGGATGTGATCCTTGTGAGTGTGCGGCCCTGGGAACACAGTGTTGCCGGAGGGCAGGGCTGGGGGTCCCTCAGGCATCCCATAGCCCAGCCTCACTTCCTGGTCCTGGGGTGTCAGCTGGCTCCTGGCTCTCTCATCACCTGCAGTTCTCTCTCTCTATGCTCCGCTGATGGAGTTTATGGATCCTGCAGCCTAAGGCCACTTGACGAGTGGGACAAATTATTTAGCCATGCTCTGCTTCCTGGTCTGCACAACGAGCCAGTAGCTGTTGCTACTGCATAAGAGGAAGTAAGGCCTGGGGAGCCTTCGCTCACTGACGTGCAGTGGGCGCTCAGCAGACATGAGCTATCGCTTGCAATCGGGGTCAGTCAACTTTTTTCTTTTTTTTTTGACAGGGAGAGTTGGACAGTGAGAGAGAGAGAGACAGAGAGAAAGGTCTTCCTTTTTTCCATTGGTTCACCTTCCAAATGGCCGCTACGGCTGGCATGTTGAGCCAATCCAAAGCCAGGAGCCAGGTGCTTCCTCCTGGTCTCCCATGCGGGTGCAGGGCCCAAGCACTTGGGCCATCCTCCACTGCACTCCCAGGCCACAGCAGAGAGCTGGACTGGAAGAGGGGCAACCAGGACAGAATCCGGTGCCCCGACCGGGACTACAACCCAGGGTGCTGGCTCCACAGGCGGAGGATTAGCCTAGTGAGCCACGGCAATTGCCAGGTTCAATCAACTTTTAATCAAAATTCAGAGAAGGTGATACTAAGGAGTTTTTTATTCTTAGAGATTAATTTCTTTACATATTTTATTTTATTTTAAAGATTTATTTATTTGAAAGTCAGAGTTACACAGAGAGGAGAGGCAGGAAGATCTTCCATCCACTGATTCACCCTCCAAAGGGCCGCAATGGCCAGAACTGGGTTGATCCGAAGCCAGGAGCCAGGAGTTTCTTCTGGGTCTCCCTCACGGGTGCAGGGGCCCAAGGACTTGGGCCATCTCCTACTGCTTTCCCAGGCCACAGCAGAGAGCTGGATCGCAAGTGGAGCAGCTGAGATTCGAACCTGCGTCCATATGGGCTGCTGGCACTGCAGGTGGAGGCTTTAACCAGCTACTTCCTCCCCTGCCAGGCTTTTGCTCAAGGTCCTCCAGCCTGGGAGTCTGTGATTTGGCGCCCAAGAAGGACTGGCTTTTCTGAGATGGAAAACAACGCACAATGGAACTGGAGACAACTTTCTCCATTGGAGGATGGCGGCAGGCACCTGCTACCTTCCTCATCACCCACAAGTGCTTGACTTCTTTCCATGATGGCTGCACTTGGCTTTTCTAGGCACACAGTTGGCTCTCTGCGCATGGGCTCTGCATCTGTGGATTCTACCCAACCGCAGATCCACATCATTTCAAAAACAAAACAATTGTTGTCTGTATGGAACACACACAGACTTATTTCTTACCATATTCCTTAAAGAGTACAATATAGCACCTGTTTACATAGCGTTTGTATTATCTTAGGTGTGCCCAGGGATCTAGCGATGATTTAAAGCACGCAGGAGATGTGTGTAAGTTATCGGCAAATACTACACTTTTACAGAAGGAGCATGAACATCTGTGAATCTGGGATCTGCAGGGCGTCCTGGAACCAACCCTCGTGGACGCCAAATGCAAGACAATCGCCCACCTAACTCCGGTGTGCAGTCTCAGCCAGCTGACGGCACTCCCACGCCTCCTGCCCCCCCCCCCATTGCTCTCTGTGTGTACCCTCTGGCAAGTGACTCAACTTTATCTTTTATTTCCCTATCTGCAAAATGAGAGTGATGGCTGCAGAGCATTGCTAAGCTTTTCCAATGAGGTCCTGAGTGCAAAACACTGGAGCAACCTCTGGGACTTGCAAGTGTTCTTCCGATGTCCCCCATTATAATGCATGCTACTGGTGGGGTCCAAAAAACTCAGCCGATGGAGACATGACCCCTCAGAAGGAGCGATCCCAGGTAAGCAGGTGTGTTACTTCATGCTGACAGAACCTGGAGGAAGAGGAAAGAGTGTAACCAACAGCCGTGATGATCTTGCTCAGCACGTGGAGGTGTTTGCCAATCAGGGAAAGGGGCAGAGCCTCCCAGCACCTGCTCAGCAACACCCAGAAGCACAAAAGAACTCAGAGAAGCTGGAGGAGGGGGTGGAGCAAGGGAGTCACAGAGCCTGGGGCTGAGGCTGCAGGGCAGGCGGGGAGATTGGGAAGTACAGTACGAGGTGCAAACAACATACTGCACCTTGTGGCCACTTGGCGGTCTGCACTTTGCAAAACGGCAGTTGTACAAAGAAAGGAAGCGATTCTGTGAAGGGCAAGTCCAGAGACGTGGAGGGAGATCCGGAAGTTCTAGGGCTTGTTTAATGGCTATTCCAGCAGGTGGGGCAGCCAGAAGAAATGTACGTTATCAAACGAAAGAGGTTAGGGCAGGCGTTTGGTGCAGCCGGTGAGAAGCCACTTGGGATGCGTGCCTCTCCCATCACTAGATGGGTTCTCATCTAGGCTGTATTGTCCGGTCCAGCTTCCTGCTAGCCTGCAGCCTGGCAGGCAGAAAACAACGGTGCAAGAGCGTGGGTCCCTGCCCCCCACGTGGGAGACCTGCATTGAATTGGCTTGGCCCGGCCTTGGCTATTATGGGCATTTGGGAAGTGTACCAGTGAATGGAAAATCTCTATCTGTCTCTCTGCCTTTCAAATTATTAAAAAGTTATAAATTATAAAAAAAAAGTTTGTGAAAAAATGGAAAGACTAGTTGATTAGAAGACAGAGACTGAAACTCACCGCAGTTGAAAAAGATACTTGAAGACTCCAGTGAGAAAAACTCAAAGCTCATTCTCCTTAAGGAATGCAACAGAGGCTGGCGCTGTGGTGTAGTGGGTAAAGCCACTGCCTGCGACCCTGGCATCCCATTTGGGCCCTGGTTCTAGTCCCGGCTGCTCCACTTCTGATCCAGCTCTCTGCTATGGCCTGGGAAAGCAGTAGAAGTTGGTCCAAGTGCTTGGGCCCCTGCACCCATGTGGGAGACCTGGAAGAAGGTCCTGGCTCCTGGCTTTGGATCGGCCCAGCTCCAGCCATTGCAGCCAACTGAGGAGTGAACCAGTGCACGGAAGACCTCTCTCTCTCTCTCTCTGCCTCTCTGCCTCTCCTCTCTGTCTCTCCTTCTTTCTCTATGTAATTCTGACTTTCAAATAAATAAATCTTTTAAAAAATTACATTGAGGCTGAAAATCCAAGGATGAAAAACATCGCCAGGCAAGCCAACAAAACAGAGGTAGAAACAGTAAACCTGAAAACCACTGATTTAAGTACAAAGTCTAATGAGGGACAGAGAAGGAGTTTAGGTGTGGACACTCACTAGGATAATAGAATCACCAGGAAGTGCTCCTGACCTGGCGGCATGGCTCTGAGCTAAAGCAAGCCGTGATGTGCCCACAAGGAGACACGGCGGGTTTTAAACCAGCTCTGCAAATACCAACCTCCTAAGCCTGGAGCTTCTAGTGGAGAGGCCACAAAGAAAGCAAAATAACTCAACAAAGGATGGAGACCAGGCACTCTGCATCGGCTGACCTCACGAAATAAAATTTTCTTAAAAATGCTAGTGCAAAAATATGTTTGGAAATCTTAGAAAAACAGGAATTTGTGGAAATTCAGAAGTTGGGTGAGAGCCTCTCATTCTAAGTATCCTACCAATCCCGGTTGTAAAGGTTGTAAACCATGTACAAAAGGCACCACAGAGCTTCCGGAAGCAGGCATAAGCCAGAGGGAAGCTGACCCTGCAAGGAAGAGGACTAGGTGAATTCCACGTGTGTCCTGGGGACACGTCCCAGTTCGCACAGCACCCAGGCCAAGAGGGTTTTCCAAAGGGGACCCTCTTCCTGGACTGGGACGACAGAGCTGGGACTTGAAACAGTCAGAGTAGCCGGGCGTTAGGAGAAACAACCCCACCAAGGAAGCAGTCTCAGAGGAAAAGAGCAGAGGAATCAGTTTCAAAATTCCCCTTCAATCTTTGGCTGACTCCTAGGCGGGGCGTGCACCAGCGTGACGTGCCAGGGGCTCCATGGAAAACAGCAGCTGGCAGCCTCAAAGGAAGCCGAGCGCAGAGTTCTGGCAGCCTCAAGTTCAAATCCTGCACAATTAGGGCTCGCTGGGATGCTGAGTTTTCTGTGTCAGCTTGGCTGGGCCCCAGAGCCCAGACATTTGGGCAGAACTTTGCCATGGATGTGTCTTTGTGTGGGGGGTGATCTTTTTGCACAAGATTTCTATCTCAGTGAGCTGGCGTGGAGTGTGGCAGACTGTTCATTGTACAAGTAAGTCCTCAGCAGTCCGGCGCAAGCTTGGAGAGAACAAAGGCCCAGAGGGACTCCTGGAATCCTGCAGCATCTGCCTGAATTCAGACAGAACCCCAAGATTGGCTCTTCCTGGGTCTCTGGCCTGCAGGCCCACTCAGCAGATTTTTACACTTGCTGGTCATAATCATATGAGTCAATTCCTTAAAATAAATCTCCTCCTGTATTCAAATCCCACTGGATCTGTTTCTTTGGAGACCACTAAAATACTTCGTAAGCACCAGCGGCTCCCCACTGAAACCAGGACTAGGGATTGAACCCCAATACCAATATGGAGCCACCCAGCTCTACCTGAATCCAGGGATTGATGGAGCTGAGGAATGTTCCCGTAGTTTCACCCACCGGCCGGATGACTTGTGCCAGGGGTCTTCATGTGTAGAGCTCGCCGGGTAATGACACAGATAGGTCAGTGTCATTGATGGAGATGGCACGGTGTGCGTTTCCCACCAGAAGGGGGCACACGATAGCATGCAGGGTGACAGGGAAGAAGCACCAGTTTGGGTCCAGAGGCGGAAACCGTGGCCCAGAGCCTTGGCTGTGTTGTCCGAAGGAAGGCAGAGGCAGGCCAGGGGAGCTAGCCTGCAGATTGTATGGTGTTGCAGAGCTCTGGTCTGTGTTTGCCAGTTGTGTGGTACTGGGACAGGGGAGATAGTGGCTTGATCTTGGAGAGTTTGAGCTGCGGGCTTGGGATTGGTTGGGTGGTATATAATTAAGAGTTTTCAGGCATGTGTGAAACTAGATTGTGGAGCAGATGTACACAGCTGTGACTGTGTGGATGCTAAGTCCACAGATGAGTGGGTGTCACATAGGAAAATACAAAGCCAAAACCTAATGCCCAATCCACCCAGGGCAGAATCTCAGAAAATACCAGATCACTCAAAACCCAGCATTCTTTTTTTTTTTTTAGATTTTATTTATTTATTTATTTGAGAGGCAGCATTACAGAGAGAGAGAGAGAGAGAGAGAGAGATAAAGGGAGGGAGAGGAAGAGAGAGAGAGAGAGAGAGAGAGAGATAAAGGGAGGGAGAGGAAGAGAGAGAGAGAGAGAGAGGTCTTCCATCTGCTGGTTTACTCCCCAGATGGCTGCAACAGCTGGAGCTGCTTCTGATCCAAAGCCAGCAGCAGGAGCTTCTTCCGGGTCTCCCACGTGGGTGCAGGAGCCCAAGGACTTAGGCCATCTTCTACTGCTTTACCAGATCATAGCAGAGAGCTGAATGGGAAGTGGAACATCCGGGACTTGAACCAGTGCCCATATGAGAAGCCAGTACAGAGGCTTAGCCCACTACACCACAGCACCGGCCCCAAACCCAGCACTGTTCAGAGGGAGACAACAGCATGCAGAGTTTCCACAGCGCATCCCACACAGCATCCCGCGCTCAACACACCAGCCATTCCAAGAGCAGACCTGAGAGTGGACCTGCGACAGCGCAGATACTGACGTTAGCAGTCAAAGACTTAGACGGACACAGGGCGGTCCTTGGTGGGCTAACAGAAAGTTCGAGAGAGTCACATGGGCTTTCTAGGACTGGAAAACGCTCTGTCTAGCTTAGGTCTTCTCCCCTGCTTGGAGAACTGCCTCCCTCAGTCTTCAAAGCTCTGCTCCCAGGTCGTCCTGCAGGGAGCAGTTTCTAGGCCGCCCATCCCCCTACCAGGTTCTCTTTTCTCACCAGGGCTGGATCCTCTGAGACATCGCATCACACACTTGCGCATTGAGCCACCTGTTGTTTATCCTCCCTTCCCTCGGACACGGATTTGGTTTCTCGCATTCGCTGTTGTACTCCACCACCCGTTACAAAGCGGTGCTTCTTCAAACGTTTAGTGCTACGGAATTACAGACCGCACTCCAGGTACAAGCAACTATAAAGGATATTTTGATGGAAATAAATTTGGCAATTTGGAGCAAATGGGTGATTTCCCCAGAAATTTTAAATGACTGTGCTTAACTCACTGAAAGAGAAGTTAGATACACTAATGACCATGCGAGGACATTGAAAATAAAAGTTGGGGAGTAGCTGGTTGTAGTAGTAGCTTAAACTTCATCACCTGGCCGGCGCCGTGGCTCAACAGGCTAATCCTCCGCCTTGCGGCGCCGGCACACCGGGTTCTAGTCCCGGCCGCAGCGGCCATTGGAGGGTGAACCAACGACAAAGGAAGACCTTTCTCTCTGTCTCTCTCTCTCACTGTCCACTCTGCCTGTCAAAAAACAAAAACACTTCATCACCAAATCTCTGCCAATTCACACTGCAAACCCAGTTTGCGGGGCCGGTGCTGAGTCACAGCAGGGTAAGCTGCCACTGGCAGCGCCAGCATCCCATACAGGCACTGGTTCAAGTCCTGGCTGCTCCACTTCTGATCCAACTCCATGCTAATGTGCCTGGGAAAGCAGCAGAGGATGACCCAAGTGTTTGGGCCCCTATACCATGTGGGAGACCAGGAAGAAGCTCCTGGCTTTGGATCCGTCCAGCTCTGGCCACTGTGACCATCTGGGGAATGAATTAGTAGATAGAAGATCTCTCTTTGGGGCTGGCGCTGTGGGGCAGCATGTAAAATTGCCGCCTGTAGTGCCAGCATTCCATATGGATGCTGGTTCAAGTCCTGGCTGCTCCACTTCTGATCCAACTCCCTGCTAATGCACCTGGGAAAGCAGCAGAGGATGGCCCATGTGCTTGGTCCCCTGCACTCAGGTGGGAGACCCGGATGAAGCTCCTGTCTCCTGGCTTCAGATGGGTGCAGCTCCCTGGCTGTTGCAGCCATCTGGGGAGTGAACCAGTGGATGGAAGTCCTTTCTCTGTGTGTGTGTGTCTCTCTCTCTAAATCTGCCTTTCAAATAAATAAATCAGTCTTTTTTTTAAAAAATAGGAATCTCTGGGATTGACCGCATAGATGCTCTCTTGGATCTATAACCTTGACCCTAAAACAATGATCCACTTGGTCCAGAGAACTTACTGAGATTCCCAGAGCAGGGCATGGGTGGGAGGAGGGGAGAGAAACTTTCTAGACGGGAAATGGTTAGGAAATGGATTGGCTGTGTCCATCAGGGGTCCCCAGTGTGGCAGGCGGCAGTGTGGATCTTACAGAGGCGGGGTCTAGTGGGCTATCCTTTGGTCAAAGGGATTATGGGAGCCCGGGCTGCCTCTGGCTTCTGCTCTAATCACGTGCTCACCCCCTCCCACACACAATCCCAGCACTGACACCTGCCACCAAGCTGACCCAGCCAAGGAGGTCCTCTCTGAAGCAATTTGGACGTCAGCCTCCAAAACCATGGGCTAACCCAGTCTCTTCACTGTATGGAGTTAGTTTCAGCTGTGGCATAGCTTCAGCTGTTGTTCATAGAATCAATGTAGCACTCTGTCCTCCAAGCTGCCTTGACCTGATGGAAGCATAGATGCTGTTCCAGTAACCATGGAGTTCCACCCCGATAACACCCTGAGTGGACAGGTAGTGCACCCGCTTAACCTTGAAACAGCTTAGCTTAGCAGCCCAGCACAGTGCGGAGAGCTGGTGGCGGTTTCCACCGAGTGTGTCTGGCTGCTGAAAAGTCATAAATTGGATGAGTCGAGGACCGTCTGTAAGCGCCAAGCCCCGGGGGCTCACGGGAGCGCTTGATGGGGCTCTGTGGCTCAGGAAGAGTGGTGGACGGTGTGGGGTGGGTGAGAGAGCTGTGAGCTGGGGCAGGTGTCTGGAGGCAGGGGACAGGGAAGGAGCGGGCAGGCAGTGGCAGGCTCCGGTGGGCACTGGCAGCCGTCTGGCTTCCTGTGATGGGAACGGGTTGTGCTCTGTGGACGGACGCAGGCCGTGGCACTGATGCCTGCTCCACAGATGAGCAACTTGACTCCGGGAAAGTTTTGGCTGAAGAATGAGGGGAGGGGAGAGCAGGGAGCCCAGCGGCCCCAACCGCACCCTCGGGACAGTCACGAGAACTCGATGATGGAGTGAGGCACTCCACTCTGTTCTTGGCATGAGTTTGCTGGGAGATAAATACCAGTTCCTTTCTGTTCCACAACCACGGAGCCGAGGAGACAGATGGGGTGAGCCTTCCTCGGGGCAGCTGGGACAGCTAACTCAGGTCTCCAGTGCCTGAAGCCCCAACTTCCCCAAGCCACACCCCCATCCCTGGGCAGTCCCCTGGCTGGAGAGGCTGCCCCACCCCCTCTCCCGGTGCTGGCCCAGCCCCTGCCCCTGCAGCCGTTGGCTCACCCAGCTGGCTTTGATCAGGCGCTCTGTGAGCCACATTTCACTGTCTTCATTTGTCCTTGTTTATGTTCCCTTGCAAACAAATGTCATGTCTTTCCCACGCAGCCTCCTTCCAGCCTGTTAGGTTTTAACCCTGTGTGGACAGGAGCAGTGAGGTTTTAACCCTGTGTGGACAGGGGCCCGTGTCTGTTCCTTGGCTGTACTCAGTGACTCAAATGCTGCTTGTTCTCTGCCCCGAGCCTGGGGCTCCTGACTGAGGTGCCAGCCTGCAGGGCTGGTGTGGAGCCTTCTAGAACTGCTGGGATGACAAATGCTCAAGATCTTGCTCCCGGGGAAGGGCTAGGGGAAGAAGGAGCTGATTCTAGACTTTGCTGATCACCGTGGTGGAAATGCTCCCACCAGTCCCTCCTCTGAACTGCCACTGGGTGGTGAAATGTAATAAAACAATTAGAGGGGCTGACGCCGCGGCTCACTAGGCTAATCCTCCGCCTTGCGGCGCCGGCACACCGGGTTCTAGTCCCGGTCCAGGTGCTGGATTCTGTCCCGGTTGCCCCTCTTCCAGGCCAGCTCTCTGCTGTGGCCCGGGAGTGCAGTGGAGGATGGCCCAAGTGCTTGGGCCCTGCACCCCATGGGAGACCAGGAAAAAGCACCTGGCTCCTGCCATCGGATCAGCGCAGTATGCCAGCCGCAGCAGCCATTGGGGGATGAACCAACGGAAAAGAAAGACCTTTCTCTCTGTCTCTCTCTCTCACTGTCCACTCTGCCTGTCAAAAAAAATAAATAAAAAAAACAATTAGAGCGTGGAGAGTTTTGAGTACCTATTATTTTTTTGCATCTACTATTATTTGTTTCATTGGAATGTCATAGGATTTTGATTTAGATAATGGCTGCGTTTAACATCTGGCTTTGCAAAGTTCTTGAGAGACTGAACAACTGATGCTCAGCAGCCAGCCAAGCTAGCCCCAGCACGCAACAGGATGCCCTGCTGGCCATGAACTCATGGGAGATCCACGTCACTTTCCATCCTGACAGAGGAATGGCTGCGCTGACTTGGGCTTGGTAGCTTCACGGAGCACACATGGGTGATCCGAGTTATTTCGGTTCCAAATGTTTGCCACTTGTATATTACACAGCCTGGTATTATGCTGTGCAAGGGTTGAAGTTGGAGGCCCTGTTGGGACACCTTGAGCTCAGGCCGTGTGGCCAGGCTCCCCCTGCACACGTCTCCCCCTACCATGTGGGGGCGCTGGTGAGGAGGGGGGCTTTGTTTCCAGAAGCTCATCTCTGGGGGCGCTTTGCAGGGCGGCTTTCCATCGCTGCTACTCTTGCCATGGAATGATCCTAATTGTGCTTTATTGCGATCGGTTTAATTCTCTGTGGGTTGGGTGGTGAGGCCGACTGTACGACTCTGGTTACATTAGTGATGTCTGTGGCCTGCCATTTGTCATAAGGAGACTTGTATTTGTGTATCCACTGTGGTTCAAAGGCAGGCCATTCGTACCTGCTTCACTAAGGCAGGTTAATAATATTAAAAAATATGTCTTTGGCCTGTGGATCTGAGCTCCGTAAATAGCCTGTGGTGTGTTGTTTCTAACACAGTACTGTTAAATTTCCTGAGTTGTCTGCAAGTTTATGGGGAATCATTGTAAAACGATAAATTGGAATTTAAATAATAGCCAGATGCTCACGCCTATTAAATAATAAATATTTCCTCTACAATCCTCTCTAATCTTACTGTATTTGCAGAATTTCTGACAGCCACTGTGGAGTTGCCACAGCTACTGGCAGAGTCTGTGCGAGGGGTTGGTTGGGATGTGTCCCCCAAAATTTCCTGGGGTAGAGGCTGAGTCCCCAATGTGGTGGGGTTGAGAGGAGGGGTGGATCTTTAAGACATAGGGCCTGCGGGAAGGTGGTTAGGTCATGGGGGTCCCTGGGAATTCCTGTAATTCTCACGGGACTCGGGACCTGGGCAGTTCTCTGGAGAGCAAGGGGTTAAGGCAAGCCCGCCCCATGCACGTGCCCCTTTCTGCATGTGGCCACCTCCCTTCACGCTCCTCCACCACGCCACACAGCTGTGATGCAGACCATGCCACGGACAGAGACAGGCGACAGACAGGTCCTGAATGCAGGTGGTGGCGAGGGACCAGAGGCCCTGGAACCACAGGATGAGGTCACACCAGCCACAGGCCCCCACCGTGGCAGACACATTGTGGACCTCCCTGGGCAGAATGAGTTACTGGAGTGGTTCAGGAGGAGGCTTCAATTTCACTTCATTAGCATATCTATGCAAAAAAACACAGAAAAGTGATTCTGGAAGGTGCTCCCTGAGTGGCTCAGAGGTTTTCACCTCATTAGCATATATGTTACTAATCAGGGAAAGCTCCCCATTTACAAACATGTAAAAACCCCTAAACAGGACCACTTCGCCCCGTCTGCGGACCCTTCCCGACTGCCAGGAACTTTGCATTTTGCTTAATAAGCTCCCTTCCCCATTGCTCACACGTCCTTGTCCTTATGCCTAAATGCTTGTGGACACGAGACAAAGACCCTCAAAAAGGTAGCATTTCTAAAAATTTCAGCAGGAAGAAAAATCCATCCGGGCACCACGCGGCTTGGGCTGTCCGGCCACCAGAGTCGTGCACTGAATCAGCCGCTTTGTCATATGAAGGACCCAGTCTTTGGTGTAGTGCAATACGTGCGCACAGCACGCAGCAGGAGAGCTGTGTTTGCCGCGTGAAGTGAGTCAAACCTTCCTCTCCCACGCCAACACTGGTAGGGTTTCTGGCTCTGTGGGGTAAAGGTGCCGTGGCTGGGTCAGGCGGAAGGCACTCTGCTGCAGCCGCTCCCCGCTGCAGGGTGGATGTGCGAGAGCCCAGTTCTGCCCCCACCAATGTCACTCTCCCCAACCAGGAGTCTCTCCTATGTACATGCTGGGCACCCAGCGCCAGGCAGAGAGAACCAGGTCTTGTAGCTGGAGCAAAGCTCATAGGCTTGGTGCTTGGGGACAGACAGGGGGCACTGGAAGCCAGTGTCCCAGCCAGTGTCTGCAAGGAGCTGCACGAACCACTTCGCACACTGACCTCTGAGCCTTGGCCTGGGGTTCTTTTCTCGGGAACTTTCCTGCGGGAATTTCGCAACCTGTGATCTGGCTTTCCCAGAAGTCCCCTTACTCTGCCCCTACGTCATTGCCGGTGGGGAGAGGGCTTGGGATCTGCTGGAGGCTTTGGGTGTGCTCCGGGAGGGACACCGAACCCTGCATACATCAAGCAGCTGCGTGTTCTATCGAAAGGACAGGCAGGGCAGAAGCCAGTCTTTGGTCAAAGCTTGGCAATAACCAGTCCAATCGTGGGGACGAGAATAGATGATCCCAGTCCTGCTCAGGGGTCCACCATGAACGCCTGTGGCTGCTTTCTGTGACAAGTACCCCCGCCCCTGTATGCCTCGGATGTGAGTCCAAGGCTGCAGGACAGAGAGCACAGCTCACTTACAGAAGCAACTCACCGTCCAAGGCGGAGCCCAGGGCCATGCTGCAGGAAGGGCCACTCGGTCCAGGCTAGCGACTGTGGCCTGCGAGCTGTGTCCAGGGCGGCCTAGGGCCAGCCTGTTTGGGCTGTTAGAGACAGGGAAGACCCAGCCCTGTCCCCAGGGCTCCCTGTGTGGCTCTCACCGACCATGCAAAATGGAAGGTGGCTGGGGTGTGGGGAGCACACGGTTCATGCGCCCAGTGTCCAAATGGCTGTCCCTCTCCCAGCTGAGATCAGCCCTTCATGGAAGCAAGTGCCGGATGGAAGATGACACAGCAAGCTTGCTCAGCATCGCCTGCCCCCTGAGCCGGAGCAGAGCAGGAGAGAGCCAGCGGTGGGCAGGGGCTGGACCTGCCTGAGAGCCCCAAGCCAGGGCGGGGCTGGGCCTCTCCTCTCCTTCTTGGCTCCCTGGTATCAGGCCTGGAGGCAGACAAAAGCACCACCCCCTTCCCGCTGGTTTGAGGAGCGGGGAGCAGATTCTCCCACTCGGCTTCTCCTCGCGGGCTGATTCACTTCCGTTTAAATAGTTACACGCAGCAGCTGAGAATGAGCTCAAGGAATACCTCCCTAGTCCTGATGGCTTCTGGCGCCTTCTCGGCAGGCCAAGCCCAAGGATGAGGCCATCCTTAATTGCTGGGGATTGACCTACAGAGGGGAGGGGGCGGAGCCCGCACTCTGAAGTCACCCTCCCACCCACTCCCCCAACTTGGGCAAGCAGCCTGGAGCAAACTCCTCCCCACTCCGCCACCACGGGGGTTAAGTCTGATCCTAGGAATATGTTTTTTTTTTTTTTAAGGTTTATTTATTTATTGGAAAGGCAGAGCAGCAGAACATCGGGTGGGATGGAGACAGAGACAGAGAGAGATTGTCCATTCTCTGGTTCACCTCTCAAACGGCTGTAACAGCCAGATCTAGGCCAGGCAAAAGCCAGGAGCCAGGACCTCTATATGGGTCTCCTGAGTGGGTGGCAGGGGCCCAAGGACTTGGACCATCTTTCAAAGGCAGTTTTTTTTATTTTTATATTTATTTATTTTGCGTATTAGCAGGGAGTTGGATTGGAAGAGGAGCAGCCCGCACTCAAACCAGTGCTCCAATATGGGACTCTGGAGGCCCAAGTGGTAGCTTAACCCATTGTGCCACAACGCCAGCCCCTCCGAGCGACAGGCAGACCACGAGACCCCACCTGCACATTTGCAGTATCTGGAGATAGAGTTACAGTGAGAGGGAAAGACAGAGAGAAAGGTCTTCCATCTGCTGGTTCACTCCCCAAATGGCTGCCACGGCCGGCGCACTGCGCCGATCCAAAGCCAGGAGCCAGGTGCTTCCTCCTGGTCTCTTGTGCAGGTGCAGGGGCAGGGCCCAAGGACTTGGGCCATCCTCCACTAATCTTCTACTGCTTTCCCAGGCCATAGCAGAGAGCTGGATTGGAAGAGGAGCAGCTGGGACTAGAACCGGCGCCCATATGGGATGCCAGCAACACAGGTGGAAGATTAACCTACTGCACCACAGCGGCGGCCCCTACAGAGGAGTCTTAACCTTGCAAAAACTTTTACGCAGTGGCTCAGGCAAAGCAAAGCCACAAACACATCCAATGCACCTGGGAACAGCAGGCTCCTGGGCCAGGGGCCACTCTGGATCCTGGGGTAGATGGTGAGATTCTCTCCAAGGCCCAGCTGGCAGCATCAGAAACCCAGGGAAGCCAGGGAGATGTAGCGTCCCTCCGCTTCCTGCCAAGGCCACGGCTGCTTGGTTTCCCACTAGCCTTCCTGGCTGAGCAAAGCAGGGGCTGGGAGGAGTGGGTTTCAGAAGGAAAACCCGTCCCGGCTCTCTGGGTGAGCGAGGTTTAGGGCTCACGTGCTACGTGCGGAGCGAGCTGGCTGGCACTCAGCTCTCCCAGAAAGTGCTGCGTTGGCCCTTTTGGGGGTTTTGCACACCAACCCTGCGGGCTGTGGCGGTGAAGCTTGGAGCTTCCTGGCACAGCTGGGGAAGCAGCTGGAAGGCCGTGGGGGCGGGGCAGGAGCCCTGCGTGGGTGGTCTGCCCTGAATATCTGCAAGGAGCCAGAGGCCCTTCCTGTGGATGGAAGCAGCCCAGAGGCCACGTGAGGGCTCCAGACAATTGCACTCCATCGCTGCTGGGGCCCAGACACAGTCAGGGACTCCTGGCAAAGCAGCCCCGCCCCCAGCTTGGGATAGAAGCCCCCACCTGTGAAATTCTGCACCTCCCAACCTCTCCATCTGCTTGACAGGATCGCTGAGAGGATTTAAAAAATTATTTATTTATTTGAAAGTCAGAGTTACACACAGAGAGAAGGAGAGGCGGTGGGGGGGGAGGGTCTTCCATCTTCCCAAATGGCTGCAGTGGCTGGAGTTGTGTTGATCCGAAGCCAGGAGCCAGGAGCTTCTTCTGGGTCTCCCACACAGGTGCAGGGGCCCAAGCACTTGGGCCATCTTCCACTGCTTTCCCAGACCATAGCAAAGAGTAGGATTGGAAGTGGAGCAGCCGGGACTCGAACCAGCGCTGAAATGGGATGTGGGCACTGTAGGAGGCAGCTTTATCCACCATGGACTCTTAAAGTCACAGGTGGTCCCAATCCCTGTGGCCACTGCTTTTTCCTGTGCGTCCACACCCATGATAAGGTTTCCTCTGACACCAAGGCACTGCTGTGGTTGGATGTGGTGTTGAGGCTGGGTCCTCCATGCACTCTTATGGCCTTTGAGGGGCGGGGCCAAGTGGGAGGTCCTCAGGGCACTTGAGGAGGTCGTGGGACCTAGTAGATGATGTGCTGCTTAGGATGACGGCATCTCGTATTGGAGGGCCTGGGTTCGAGTCCCGGCTCTGCTGCTGACTCCAGCTTCCTGATCACGCAGACTCTGGGAGGCAGCAGATGATGGCTCAAGTGGTTGGGACATGTGGCCTGAATCCCTGGCTCCTGGCCCAGCCCTGTCCATTGCAGGAACTTGAGGAATGGACCAGCAATGAAACATCCCCCCACCCAATAAATTAATAAGTAAACTGTTCAGTTTTATATATTTCTGGAATTTTCCATGTAGTATTTTCGGGTCATGATTCGCCACGGGTGACTGAAACCATGGAAAGCAAAACCACAGATAATGGACGACTGTCCAGGCGAAGTCAGGGCCTACTGAGTGGCCACGACCCTGTAACAAATGGCCCTGAAGCCCGATGTGAAAGCACGTTGTGCTGTGCTCACGGCTTCTGGGGGTGGGGCATGCAGGCCAGACACAGAGGGGACAGCTGGGCTCTGCTCCCCGGTGTCCAGGCCTCAACGGGGGGACTCAGGGCCTGGAGATGAATCATCTGGAGGCTCCTTCACTCACGCGAGGGGGCTGCTGTCCGGAACACTTGGTCCTGATGGCTCCTTATCTGGGGTTCCTTAACACAACAGCGCAGAGGGGAGTGGAGAGGCAACCGGGAGAAGTCACCGTGTCCACGATTTTGCCTTGACACAGGGCACTGCTGCTCCACATTCTGCTGACAAAGGAAGTCCCCAAACCCGCTGAAGTTCAGGGACAGGGGTCCTGCCCCTCTGTCCGAGGACATAGATTGGGGTCCCAACTCTGGAAAATTCAGGGACCTCACAGTCCCCCCCCCCCGAATCTTCTCCCCGCAGGGCCACTTTGTTCCCGTTGGGGTATAATTATTTTCAGACCTCCCCAGGCAATGCAGAACTTGGCTTGGGGATTTTAAGGGGAGGGGCGCCATTTTAAATTTTTGCATAAATGGGACCCTTTATACGTTTCATTGCACCTTGTGTCTTCATGTAACACGAGTCCATTTACTAGTACTTGCAGGGTTCTTTCTTTTGGCTGCTGTACAGCAGTCCCCAGTCTGCGTGTGTTCACGCTCACAATCTTTGGAATACTGGCTGCTGTGATTTTTCTGTTTTACCAGTGCTGTAGTAGATGCTTGTCTACATACATGTGGCTCAAACTGTGACTGTTCCCAGGAGGGCGCTGGTCGTTACCTCCATAGTGAAAGAGCACACTCTGATGGCTGCCGCCGCCGTCCATTGAGAATGGTGAGTGGCCCCGTTAACTACAGAGTATAAAAGTGTTCGTTTCCTCTGGGCCAATGTTTAGACTCGCAGTCGAGATGCCAGTGTCCCAGCGTGGGGTCCCGAGTGGTCTTCACTCGCAGGTTCCTTCCTCATGCGGATCTGGGAGGCAGTGGTGAGGGATCAAGTAGATGGCACCCACCCGGGAGACCTGGATTGATTCATGGTTCCTGGCTGCAGCTGGACCCAGTCCCGGCCCCTGCAAGCATTTGAGGAGTGAACCAGTAGACTATGAGCAAGCGAGCGAGCGAATCTTCTCCCATCCACCAGCTCACTCTCCAAATGGCTCCAATGCCTGCGGCTGGGCCAGGCTGAAGCCAGGAGCCAGGAGTTCCATCTGTGTCTCCCATATGGGTGGCAGGGGCCCAAACACTTTGGTCATCGTGCCATCGTCCACTGCCTTCCCAGGTACATTGGCAGAAAGCTGGATTGGAAGTGGAGCATTCAGTTAACCAACCAGGGGTTCTGATAGGAGATACTGGTGTTAGAAGTAACAGCTTAGCCCTTCATCACAATGCCACCAACCCCTCACCACTTTATTTTTCTAAGGCAAGGCCCATATGTCTCTGGGAAGAAAGCACACCTCTACAATGCCCTCTTCTGAGCCGGGAATGCCGGCCCTCCATCGCTGTGCGTGCAGGGAGGATGTGCCCAGCGGCTGGACGTGCTGGTGACGTGGGCGCTGCTTCCGGAGCGTGGGAATTGTGTTGTAGTCATCCTGTTTGGGAACCGTGTAGACTCTGGGACTCAGGGGACTAGAGCTGGGGAGGTGAGGAGAAGCGTGTTGGAGGACATGCATTCCTCCAGCAAGGACGTCCTGGTGCAGAGGGAGATGGCAGGTGGCAGGTGCGCTGGGCTCACAGGCTGGGATGAGAAGGAAGAGGTGATTCAGAATCCTCATGGGAGAACCAGCCCATCTCGGAGCTGCAGAGGTCTGGGGTGCAGACAGGGTGCACACGGAGAGGTAGGTGAGCCCCATGTCAGCCCACGCGTTCATTATTTATGCACTGCTTTGACAGTTCTTTCTTTTTACTTATTTATTTGCATTTTATGTGAAAGGGAGACAGATAGCCTCCATAAGTGCCTGCAACAGCCAGGGTTAAAAAGGCCGATACCAGGAGCTGGGGCTCCTAAGTGCATGGCAGCGTCCAGTACCTAAGCCACCATCTGGTGTTCCTCAGTGTGCACAGGAGCAGGGAGCTGGAATTGGGAACAGGGCTGGGACTCGAGCCCTTGCACCCCGATATGGAACGCGGGAGCCCCGCGCAGCGCCAAACACAGCTTCCTTGACAGTTATTTCCAGGGTGCGCATTGATGTGTCAGAGCCGTTCCAGACCCTGCGACTGTAACGGGGAAAAGAAGGGTGTCTTTGCCCTCCTCCGTGTGCATCAAAGAGGAGGAGCCGGGTGAGCCTATGGGACCCACACAAGTGGACGTGACTCGAGGGCAAAGCATGGTGAAGCCACAGAGAGAAGAAGGGCGCGGGGGTGCCCTCAGGGTGCTGAGCAGGCTGCTGTGACAAGGTGGCCGTCCAGCTGAGACAGGGTGCAAGGGAGAGCCCGGGCAGGTGGAAGGAAGGGCAGGAGCCCTGAGGCCGGAGGGGAGGTGCCTGGTGTGTTTGAGAGACAGCAAGGAGGCCAGAGCACCAGGGACTGCGCAGGGGTGTGTGCAGAGAGGGAGAGGGGTGAGGTGTGGAGGGCCAAAGAGCCCAAACAAGGCCGGCATGCGGACCTGGAGATGGTGATGGTGGTGGTGGTGGGAGGTGACATTTTCAGCACCTGCTCTTTCCAGTTGGGAAACGGGCCCAGGCTGATGTCAGGTGACGGCTGTGTGCATGTGTCAGGGAAGCCTGTGTGCTTGTGTGAAAGCACGTGTATGTGTGTGGCTAAGTGAATGCGTGTCTTGCATGTTGCTGTGTGTGCACATGTGGGTCCACTTATACTACCATGTGTGTTCATGCATGTTCCAGGGTATATGTGTCTATGCAATCATGCATGTGCATACGTTTCTCCCTCTCCCTCTCGCTTGTGTGCTTGTATTGTTGCGGGTGTAGCTGTGTTTAGGAGCATGTGTCTGTGTTGTATGTATGTATATGTTGGTGTCCCTGATAACACACAAGCCAGACAGCTCCCAAGGGAAATGACATCATGAAGGGGAGTGTCTCCAGCGTCCTGGCTGGGTCTCTGTGCCTGCCATGGGTCACAGACTTGTGTCATTGATGAGGTCACAGAACACAGCCAACATCCTGGTGACCTCCCCAGAAAGCCCAGCAGCCACGTGGGCCAGGGCCATCTGAAGGGGTCAGCACAACTCAAGCCAACTCTCACCCAACAACCAGACCAAGGAGAACCTGGGCTCAGCTCTCAAATCATGAAACGCCACTTCTCGGACCACAGGGGAGAGCAGTCGCCAGCTGATGGGACCACCCTCAGCTTGACCACACCTGAGTCCACGCAGGACAGCCTGGGAGTGTGCTGGCCAGGTAGGGCTAAGGAAAGAGCGGGTGGTGGGCGGACAGTCAGGCTGTGCTCTCCGGGATGGAGGCTCTGGGGAGAGGAGGGTCCAAGGTAGTTCCCGGATGTACTGATGAAGGATTGCGTTGGCCCTAAGGGTGGGGAGGGGAGGGCGAGGAGATCGGTGCCTGTGGGAGGCGCTGCAGGACTTGGACTGTTCTGAGGACGTGTGAGATGATTCCAGGAGATGAGCCTCTAATCGGTGACTGCCCTGTGTTTATTTTCGTGTGTATTAAAGAGAAACAGAATTGACGCGTCCATCCTGTGACTGGGGCAGTGATACACAATCATAATACATGGATGAGAGCTCACTTAGAACATCGGTCTGAAGACCACTCAGCCGTGTGCATGAGTCGTGCCAGATCTTACGGCTCGGTGGCTCCACCACCCACTCACCATCATCTCTGGGTCTCTGTCTCTTACTCGGTTGAATGGGAATCAGAACCAGGCCATTTCTCAGGGTTGCTCTGAACACAATGGCCCTGGTGGCTGCGGTACCATAAGGGCTCAGGGGTCCCTTGGGTAAGATAAAACCGTGTTCCCAAGGGTGATAGGGACCGTGGGGCTGGGCAGCTTCGCTGAAGTACCTCCCTTGTCTTGCCTCGAAATGGACTTTTATTGAGCTGCTTATTGACACAGCCCCCAGAGTTCCCTTGGACCCCCCCTTGGGATCGGTCTCCCCCTCCCCGTCCCCAGTGCCCCTCACTGCCAGCTCCTGGCACGCTGCTCCATTTTGTCCCGCAGAGTCTTCTTTTCTAGAATGCCACTGAAATGCAAGCTTAAACTCTGTGGCCGCTTCCCCATTGCACAGTGCATTAAAGATGCATCCATGCTACCGTGCATTCATAGTTCATTCATTCATTTGCACGCAGAGAGCATTGCGGCCTGCGGATGTGCCACCAACCCCTTCTGGGGTTTAGCCGACTGTTTATGATCCTGTTCATGCATTATTCCCTCTCTGGCATCACCCAGAGGGCGGTGATGGGGAGTGACTTTATCATCAACCCTACTTTAGGAAGAAAACAGAGGCAGGGGGAGGACGACATCTGGTCCAGGGTCCCCGGGGAGGGGGGCGGGTCATGGCACCTGCTCCAGGAGCTTGTGGCTTCTGTAGGGAGGACAGGAACCTTTGGGGGCGCTGACGAGCGTGTCCTTGCTTCTCAGGGATCCTAAAGGACACCCACTCTCCCCCGCCAGGGCCCGCCATTCCCCATGACGAGGATACCTGGTTTGCCTCCAGGGCCCGGCGGGTGATGGGCTGGAGCAGCTCCCCATCGTCGCAGTCCGCCTCCGAGTACCAGTCCTACTCGCAGTACAAGTCCTGCTGCTCCTGCACGTGTGACGAGGAGGGCCCCCCGCAGAGCGTGTGCGCGCTCTACACCCACGTGCAGACCGTGCGCGGCGTGGCGGTTGCCTGGGAGACCGAGGAGGGCTTTGAGCCAATCAGCAGGAAGCCCCGCATCCGCGAGGCCGAGTTCATCAAGAGGCAGAGGAGGAAGGGTTCGTCCTTCGAGATGGCGTCCAACACCGACCTGCGCTGGGAGCTCGAAGCCTGTCAGGACGACTGCTGCTCGGAGCCCGAGGACCCGGAGCAGCTGCTGGAGTGCTCCCCGCAGGAGCTGCGGGCGCCGCCGGACTGGCTGGTCACCACGAACTACGGGCTGCGCTGCGTGGCCTGCTGCCGGGTCTTCCCCACGCTGGGGGAGCTGCTGCAGCACGCCCAGTATGGCATCCGCGAGGGCTTCAGCTGCCAGATCTTCTTTGAAGAGATGCTGGAGAGAAGGCGGGCCCGGGAGCGAGCCCAAGACCCACAGCCGGAGGAGGAGGACGACGACGACAACGAGGAGGAGGAGGAGGAGGAGGAGGAGGAAGAACAGAGCCCTTCAGACACTAGCGAATACCCGAGCCCAAAGGGCAAGGTGCTCCAGTCTCAGCAGCTGCAGCAGAAGCAGCAGTGAGCCCAAGGGGAGGCACCCATCCCCGCCCTCACCTCCACAACGTGGGGCTGCCCCTTCCCACCCCAATATATTGATGCAGGATCCATCCGGGCCACCAGGGCGGGAGGAGGGGACCACGCGGGGAGGATGTGAGGGCGGAAGAGCAAGAAGGGACGTCAGGCCCCCTTCCCAAGGGCCTGGAATCCAACTCAAAACCTGAATGTGAAGCAGAGGGCTTCAAGTGTCTTCGGGGGTGGGCGCAAGATCTGAGCCTCCCCTCCCCGCAGCCAAGCACCGTGGGCACAGGGATTTCTATTTTTTGCCGATGGATCAAGCAGGCCCACACTTGAGCCAAGGAAGTTTCGGCCCTATTTTTTTCACTTAGGAATCCGTCATATGCCCCAATTCTATGTCTTATATTATTGGGATTAAACCTGAATAACTCAAATGCAAGACAGTGGTAACTGAGAGAACCCACAGGGAGGTGCCACGTCTGTAGGTTGCACCTTGGCATGGACAGTTGGAGATAGCTTTCCAGGGTTAAGGGCTGGGGGGGGGGGCACGGTTCTTCTCATAGGTAGCTAACTATATGCTTTAAAATGACAGCACGTTCATCTGCACCCTCCCAGTCATCTCCAGTTTGGGGTAGGGTGCATTAATTGAATACAAGACAGCATTCGCGGTCCCCTGTGTGTTAAGTGTGCTGATGGGGCATATACAGATTGCCCATCCCTTATCCGAAATGTTTGGGACCAGAAGTATTGCTCAGGTCAGATTTTTCTTTTTTTTTTGGATTTGGGAATATGAGCACATATGTTGTGGGGAAGGGACACCCAAGTCTGAATGCAAAGCTTCTGTTTTACATGCACCTGAACAGATAGCCTGAACATAAGTAAGTTATGCATCACTTTTAGTGTGCCTGGTGGTGACTTGAACAAAGTTGATCAAAGCCAAGCGGGAGAAGGAAAAGTGGATTCGTTAGAGAGAGGTTTGGGAAATAAAATCCAAAAGGACTTGGGGATGGGTGCATGAGATAGGGTGGGGAAAGGGGATTCTCAAGATGGCTTCCCAGGTTTCAAACTGAACAAAGGAGGGCTGGTTGTACCTGGAGCTGTTTGAGAACAGATGTGTGAGTGTAGATGCATATGTGTGTGCACGCAAGGATGCCAGCATGCATGGGTGCATAATGCATGTGTGTGCATGCGTGTATACAAACATGCATGGGTGCATAAGCATTGGTGTGGGCATGCATGGGTGCATATGTGTGTGTCAGCATATGTCTGCATGCAGACAGGCTTAGGTGCTGTGAGGGGTTGGTAGGAGGTGGCTAGCACACGGTCAATTCTGAATATCAATGGCATATCCAAGTGGAGAGGTTGAGTGGGAAGGGGTTTATGGTTTGGAACTCAGAAGACAAGTCTGGATTGGAAAATGAGGGCATGAACACTACTTGGATGGTGCTATTTTTAAAACCACCACAGTGCATGGAGGAAGCTAACACGGAGCTGGGGGCAGGGTCAGCCAGAATGTGGGCTGGGATGTAAGAAATGGGCTGGGAGCATTTTGTAGGGTTTTCCTTCAAAGTTAACCAAAGCCAGACGCCCTGGTTTCCAGGAGTGGTGAGCAGTGTTAGAAGCTAAGGGGAGCTGGGAGGAGCTGACGATGCCTTGGTGCCTGGAGGCTGCTGACGGCTCGGATGGGGCAGACTCAGTGGCTGAGCAGGGCTGAAGTTGGACAGGCAGCAGTGGTAGGGGACACCAGGCAAAGTACCAGAGACAAGCGTGTGCATGTCGGCTGGCAAGAGAGGGTAAAAAAGGAGAGCAACAGTGGCTGTAGCGAGACCAAAGGATCCTCGTAAAGGAGGCAGAGATGGGAGAGAGAGGCCATTTCTATACTAGTCAAGACGCTTCCTTAGTGAGAGAGACCCACAATACAAGAAGGAAGGGGGAGGGGCCGGCGCTGTGGCTTAGCAGGTAAAGCCTCCACCTGCGGGGCTGGCATCCCATATGGGTGCCGATTCGAGTCCCAGCTGCTCCTCTTCTGATCCAACTCAGTGCTATGGCCTGGGAAAGCAGTGGAATATGGCCCAAGTTCTTAGGCCCCTGCACCCACGTGGGAGATCCGGAAGAAGCTCCTGGCTCCTGGCTTCAGCTCAGCTCAGCTCTGGCTGTAGCAGTCATCTGGGGAGTGAACCAGCAGATGGAAGACCTCTCTCTCTCTCTGCCTCTGCCTCTCTCTAACTCTGCCTTTCAAATAAATAAATCTTTTGACAGAAGATTGAAGTCATTAAGCACAGGGTGTGCCATAGGGGTGCGGAGAGGAAGGCGTGTGGATGTCACCAGGACTTTTCCAGGTGGCTGGTGACTGTTGGAGCCAACTTCACATAACAGGGAAGCGGCAGATTGCCTGAGGTGCTGACCCGCCTACTTAGGAGCGAACAGTTTGAGAAATAAACCACCAGAACAGGGCTAGGACGAGTGGTATCTGGGATGGAGGTGGACGTGGGGTCAGCTGCAGGAGGATAGCTAACATGCTGTCCTCCACAGGTCTCATGTTGCATGCAGTCCCTCTGCAGGTCCAATAGCCAGGAGCAGCCATGTGGTGGTCTCAGAATGGCCGTCAGCCGTGGGGATGAGGACGCCTTGCGCCTTGGCAAGGTGCGGCAGAGATCACAGATTTCCTAAATGCTCCAGGAAAGGGGCTGGAGGAGCTGCAGGAAGGCGCGGGGCCCCTGACTTGGTGCTAGCTAGCTGGTGCTGGCGGGGGTGGGGCGGGGGTGCTCACCAGGCAGGTGGGATCCCAGGACAGCCTAAGAGGACGGGTGGCGGCTGGGCTGGGAGTGGTGAGCGCTGATGGGGTGGACATCGTTACGTTAACAAAGCAGGCTGTGAGGGAACAGACATGAGACAAGGCATGTAAGGTTTGGGATTTGAGCCGTTAGAAGACAGATGTTATTCAGGTGCGAAACTCTGACATTATTAGGAACAAGCCTGGTTCCAAATACTCTATGGATACTGAATGGTGTCATGCGCTCCACACCCCAAGGAGCTAGGTCTCTTGTTATCCCTGTTTTAATGGTGAATGAGCCGTGACCTTGCCCAAGGTCGTCTGGCTGGAGGGCGGTGAGTCAGCCTTCCTACCAGGCAGGTCAGCTGCAAGCTCACGCTCTAACGACCACACAGAGACGCAAACTTGGATGTACAGACAGATGCCGGGTATTTAGGAGAGCGAACATGTCAGCTCCACGGGCTGTGTGTTCTGTAGATTAAGTAGCAGCACCTGGAGATCAGAGAAAGGTGAAGGGCATTTAGGACAAGTGACAGATGACAGCTACCCTGGATAGGGAAACATCTAACATAGGGGCAGCCTCAGCTGAGACGGATGTGGAGGAGGGAGGCATAGACCCATTCTTTAGAAAAGATTTATTGATTTGAAAGGCAGGGTTACAGAGAGCCAGAGAAAAAGAGAAGTCTTCCACCCGCTGGTTCATTCCCCTAATGGCTGCAATGGCCGGAGCTGCGCTGATCTGAAGCCAGGAGCAAGGAGCTTCTTCCAGGTCTCCCACACAGGTGCAGGGGGCCCAACACTTGAGCCATCTTCTACTGCTCTCCCAGGCCACAGCAGAGAGCTGGATAGGAAGTGGAGCAGCCGGGACTTGAACCGGCACTCACATGGGATGCCGGCACTGCAGGCGGCAGCTTTACCCACTATGCCACAGCACCGGCCCCTAGAATCTATTTTTTAAGGTGGCGAATTGTTTTTATAACACTAACTTGACTCAGTACTCATTTGTGGTTGACTACATCACCCCACCGAGGCTCGGGGCCTCCACAGACAAGGTCAGTAATGGGGTGAGTAAGGGGAACTCTTCCAGAAAGCTCAGGGGACTTCGAATGTTCTAGATGAGGAAGCAGTTTATATCCTCTATTTTCCCAAAGCATAGTAAAATATGGAACTCATTTTATGAGCGTTACACAAGCCTGACAACAAAGAGCCTGCCAAAAATTGGCACCGAAGCAGCCAATGATGTATCAGTATCACCAATGAATGCAAAATACCAGTGCATCAAAACTAATACCACGCAGCTCAATAGGCTAATCCTCCGCCTTGCGGTGCTGGCACACCGGGTTCTAGTCCCAGTCGGGGCACCGGATTCTGTCCCGGTTGCCCCTCTTCCAGTCCAGCTTTCTGCTGTGGCCCGGAAGTGCAGTGGAGGATGGCCTAAGTACTTGGGCCCTGCACCCCATGGGAGACCAGGAGAAGCACCTGGTCTTTGGATCAGCTCCTGGCTTTGGATCAGCGCAGTGTGCCAGCTGGAGCGGCCATTGGGGGGTGAACCAACGGAAAAGGAAGACCTTTCTCCCTGTCTCTCTCTCTCTCTCACTGTCCACTCTGCCTGTCAAAAAAAAAAAAAAAAAAAAACCAAAAAAAACAAAAACAAAAAAAACCCTAACACCACGCAGAGTCACCAGGCCTGAGCGTGGGTCATTGCAACAATGATGATTAAATCTGGGAACACTCCCTATTGAAAGAGGCCTATAATGATGAGCTCCGTAGATAGTAAGGAAACCTGCCATCAGAAATAAGCTCACACCTCTCTGGTAGGTGACTTCTCACAAGGGTTCCAGGATCACTCAGTGGAGGAAAGAAAAATCTTTTCAGCAAACGGTGCTGGCACAATTAGATGCCTGCACTGAAATGAGTGTCCTGGCATCTCCTCCACACACTGTATATAAAAATGAACTTAAATAGAAAAGATCTAAAGCCAAGAGCCCAAACTATAAAACTCCTGGAGGAAGTACCGATGCAAATTCCGAGAGCTGAAGACACCTGTCCGTCTAAAAACTTGTTCCATGAGTATTCGCAGAAACAATCATACAAAAGCATGAAAACAACCTTCATGTTGATGAATGGCTAAACGAAACATGGTCTGTCCCTACCATGGAATATTATTTAACCATAAAAGGACTGAGGCACTGTTCCAAGATGCTCAAGGATAAACCTTGGAAATTTTAGGTGACGTGAAAGAAGCCAGACACTAAAGGCTACATAATGTGTGCGGTATCCGAACAGGCAACTGTAGGGAGACAGAGAGGGGGTTGGAGGGGGGGCAGGAAGCGGGTGAATGCGAGGGGATGGGGTTTCTCCTTGGGATGGCAAAGCTATTCTGGAATTCCATAGTCGGATTTGTTGTGCAACTTGCTGAATATATTACAAACCACTGAACTACATACTTTAAAGGCTGAAGTATATGGTATATAAATTATGTTTTAATTTAAATAATATTTAAGGAACATTTTTTTAAAGATTGATTTATTTATTTGAGAGTCAGAGAGAGGAGAGGCAGAGAGAGAGGTGTTCCATTCACTGATTCACTCTCCAATTGGCCGCAAATAGCCAGGAGCCAGGCACTTCCTCCGGGTCTCCAACATAGGTGCAGGGGCCCAAAGACTTGGGGCAGCTTCCACGGCTCTCCCAGGCTCTATCAAAGAGCTGGGAGCTGGATTGGAAGTGGAGCAACTGGGACTCGAACCGGTGCCCAAATGGGATGCAGGCACTGTAGGCAGCAGCTTTACCCACTGCACCACAATGCCAGCTCCAGGAACAATAATATTATAACCGAATTGATAAATGCCTTAGAAATGAACAAAGAAGTGATATGAAATATTTGCCCTCAAACAAATAGCAAACAATCAGCAGGTGCTCTTATTTAAATCAGGTCAAAAAAGTCACATATTTGCAATTCCGACTTGACATTATTTTTGAAGTTACAACCAATGCGTGAGACATAAATCAAATGTTATCCACAATGGATGGAAAATTATAGATTTCAGAAAAAGACAACACACTTAACTTTGAAAGCTTGAGTGAGTTAACTAAAATTACTGAAAACGAAGACATCCAGGTAATGAGATCTAAGACAGAGATCAAAATTTTCTTGTGTATTAGATATGACTGGTTAGGAAATAGAACAGAAAATAATCCACCTACTAGTTTTAAAATGTTACTGAAAACATTGCAAGAACAGTGAAACATCCAAGTAACTCAAGGTTGATAATTGTTGAACAGGAGCTTGCCCTGTGTTATCAGTTTTTCAATTGAGGAAATACAGTTTGCAGCCTCGAAAGGCAATAAGGTATCCAATCCAACATGGGCTCAGTTTGGAGATACACTGGGAGCCTGCCTCATTCTCTCTCTTTTTTTTTAAATTTTTATTTTTGACAGGCAGCGTGGACAGTGAGAGAGAGAGAGACAGAGAGAGAGAGAAAGGTCTTCCTTTTGCCGTTGGTTCACCCTCCAATGGCCGCTGCGGCCAGCACACTGTGCTGATCCAAAGCCAGGAGCCAGGAGCTTCTCCTGGTCTCCCATGGGGTGCAGGGCCCAAGCACTTGAGCCATCCTCCACTGCACTCCCGGGCCACAGCAGAGAGCTGGCCTGGGAGAGGGGCAACCAGGACAGAATCCGGCACCCCGACCGGGACTAGAACCCGGTGTGCCAGCACCGCAAGGCGGAGGATTAGCCTGTTGAGCCATGGTGCCGGCTGCCTGCCTCATTCTCTACTGGGGACTAAGGTCCACACAGACAGAACCCCCGCTGGTAATTCACTTCCTAATCTTTCGGAATTCACTTTGAGGGCATTTTTTTTAATGGTCGGGAACTCAGCTGATTGATGCAAGGCAGTTTAAGTACAAAGCTATCTTGGAGTCCCCATCTCTTAGAGACACTGGAAGGTGTAAGATGGAGATCCAGAGAGAGAAAACCAGGACGGGAACTCAGCGGCGAGAAAAGGGGCGGATGACGAATGCAGGAAAGAGAACAGGATGGTGTAGACAGGGCCATCCCAGGAGAGGATGGGGAGGGAGTGAAGGACGCGGAGGCAAGATGAGGCTTTGGACAAGGGTGAAGCGGAGAGGCAGCAGCTGTTAAGGTGAACACATCATACATTGACAGAATGTGGCTTCCCAGAGCCGGCCTGGGGAGGGAGCCCATCGAAGACAGTGGAAGCCTGACCAGCCTGCCGGCGGGGTACGCCAGTCTCCCAGCTGCTCAGAAGTGGATGCTGCTATGGGCTGAACTGTGTCCTTTCCAAGCTCATGCACTACTAAACGTGACCGTATGTGGAGACAAGGTCTTCTACGAGGCGACACGGCAGGTGTGTGCATGCGCGTAGCGGGGGGACTTGCGCCAATAGAACTGATGTCCTTATAGGAAGAGATTAGGACACACACACACACACACACACTTGCACTATGGCAAGGGGCTGAGCCATAGGAAAGATGGACAAAGAGGTTCACGACAGTGCACAACGTCTAGACTGCCAAGCCTTGGTAGCAGGAGCCAGAGCCCATGTGTGTGTGCACATGCAGGGTGAGCACGTGTGTCTGTGTCTCTGTGTGTGTGCATACACACACGTGTGGTCCTTGCTGCTGTGCCCTGGGCCCTGCTGATACCCAGCTTGGGACAGAGCACTAAGTATCCCATGAGAAGGTTCCCAAAAGATGCACCAGCCCCAGGGGCTGGCTTGGGTTCTGCTTGGCCCTCCCAAGCACACACCCAGGAACTGGTGTCTTCCATCGTGAGAGAGTCGGGCCATACGTCGCCACGGCGGTGTTTGGCACACTGGGTCCAGGAGAGTCCCAGAGGAGCCTGTGTTGACTTCAACCATTGCTGCTGAAATGATTTTAACAACACAGACACAAACATCCAAGTGAGTAGTTTGCTTTATAACCGTAAAACAAAAACACGGCTATAAATTAAATACACAGTCACAACAGCAATGAAACGCAAACTAAATGTGTCAATTTTTAAGTGTCGGTTGGGTGCAATGTTTGTGAATCCAGGTAGCTTCTTATATGTGTTGGGGAGGAGGGGCCTCAGCTGGTTCTGGGAGGGCTGGGGCCTCCCCAGCACAGGTGGAGAAGCGAGCCAGGGGCTCCAGCAGCAGGGTGCAGGGCTGGAGTCCCCACCCCCATGGGAGGCAAAGTGCCCACCTCGCAGCTCTGACTCAGAGCCCGTTGCTTCTGCAGCAGTCTCAGTACAGACCTGCTCCACACTGAGCGCCTTCTTGTCTCATTCCCTTCAATGTCCTATTCCCTGATTTCCAAATGATTAAGATCCACAGTGGGAGTGTCCCTATGCCCGAGTCTCCTGCTTAGGTTCACGGAAGAGCAGAACTCGATTTCACTGGACTGTCTCCAAGACTGGGAGGAAGCCTCTTCTACTCACTAGCAGCCAGAGACACAGAGGGAGGTCTTCCATCTGCTGGTTCACTTTCCAAAAGGCCACAACAGCTGGTGCTGAGCCAATCTGAAGCCAGGTGCTTCTTCCAGGTCTCCCACATGGGTGCAGGAGCCCAAGGACTTGGGCTATCCTCCACTGCTTTTCCAGGTGCATCAGCAGGGAGCTGGATCAGAAATGGAGCAGCTGGGACATGAACTGGTGCCCACACGGGATGCCAGCACCACAGGTGGAGGCTTAGCCCACAATACCTTAGCGTCAGCCCAGAAAGATAAAACTTCGTATTAGTACTTACCTGACGCTTGTGACCTAAGTATAAATCAAAGAAAATGATCATGCCTTAAGACAATATTTGGAAACAAACTCTTGTTTCTAAAGCAAACACTTAACAGAAGTTGCAATGTATTTTAACACATTCCCTAGGCTCTTGACCTAGCTCCAATGATCCTTCTCATTTTGCTTTTCTCTCTTTCTCCTTGGATCTATGCCTTTTTTTCCCCACACCCGTTATATATCATAGCTGCACTTGTCACTGTTTCTGAGCCGTTTTAAGAGTAATTTGCCGCCGGTTCGAGTCCCAGCTGCTCCACTTCTGATCTAGCTCTCTGCTATGGCCTGGGAAAGCAGTGGAAGATGGCCCAAGTCCTTGGGCCCCTGCACCCATGTAGGAGACCTGGAGGAGGCTCCTGACTTTGGTCTGGCCCAACCCTGGCCATTGTGGCCATTTGGGAAGTGAATTAGTAGATGGAAGACCTCTCTCTCTCTGTCTCTGTCTCTCTCTCGTTCTACCTCTCTCTCTCCATAACTCTACCTTTCAAATAAAAAATAAATATTTTTTTAAAATTCTATGTTAGGTAGCTCTAGGTGCTCCCTCCATTTTTTTTCCTTTTTTCATTTTTTTAAATGTATTAAAGTTATACACGTTTCATATATGTCATATATACAGATTTAGGAACATAGTGACACTTTCTCCCATACCCTCTCTTGCCCAAGCTCCAACCCTTCCTCCTCCTCCTTCTCCCATCCTTGCTCTTAATTTTTTACAGAAGATCTATTTTCAGTTTACTTAAAGATCGCATCATTAACCCTACACTTAGTAAAAGAGCTCAACAAATAGTCTGGAGAAAAAAAATCACTGGTCCCTAACCAAAGAGACAAGGGCTGTAAACAATCATCAGATCGCAAAATGCCTCTTTCTGATCGCACGGCTGCTGCACCATCTGCAAACAGAACCTCTTCTCCCTCATCCTCTGCCCCAGGAATCACAGCTCAAGGCCCCTCTTATCTGGTGAATCGGGTGACCTCTCTTGTTCTCTCCCTTTCGGTGGCAATTCAAGCATGCCGTGAACTGTCTCTAGCCGTAAAATGCCAGTGCACACCCCGGAGGAGGAGAGCCTCCAGACCACTCGTGCACGTCCAGGCTGAGCGAAACCCGCTGCTCGCCTTCCCAGGGTGGCGCTGTTCCCTTGCCCTTGATGCTCCTAGCCTGGGGCTGCATTTGCAGTACGCAAAACCACACCATCTGCTTCCATCACACCCAGATTCCAACAGGCAATGCGCCTGGAGAGAGGAAAAGCCCCCATCTTCTAGGGGACCCCAGCATGCATTTATTTTGAGAGCACCTGGGTTTCTGAGGTTCTTTCAGTGCTAACGGGGAGAATCTGGGATGGGCTGAGCACGGGCTCCACACGGCTTATTGCCCACAACGACGAGATGGATCAAGTGTGTTCATTTGTTAAAAGCAATGTTCGCTTGCTTATTTTTATGTGTTTGAAAAGGAAGGAGAGAGAGATGAGAAAGAGAGAGAGAGAGAGAGAGAGAGAGAGAGAGAGAGAGAGAGAGACATCTCATCTGTTGGCTCACTACTCAAAAGGCTTGCAAGGGTCTGAGAGCCTGTCTAGAGACCCCGTGAGGGGCTTCTCAGAAGGAGCAGAGCTTTCTTTGCAAAGATAATTAGGTCTCATCCTTGCACTTCTATTCCCTGATAGAGCCAGGGGGTGGAGGAAAAAGTCAGCGGGGGATTTCCAAATCCCCTAAATGGGTGCGGGGATGGGTTGGCAGCAGGCAGAGGGAAGGATCTGGAAGTTGCCTGCCGATGTAGCTCAGGACAACTGAAAGACTGGGTCTCACCCAGGTGGTGCTAGTCTCTCGCCCACTGCTGTGGCCGTGCACCTGAGGAGGGGTGATATAAACAAAAGAGGCTGGCGCAGCCCCGGGTTCTGGAAGTTCAAAGGCATGGTGCCAGCATCTGCTCAGCTCTGGTGCCAGCCTCATGGTTGACAGTGTCACAGCTGGCAGGGGGCGGGGGACGGGGGCATGCACCGGAAGCCCGAGAGTGGGGGAGGGACCAGGCTTGCTTCTCTTCTCTTCTCTTCTCTTCTCTTCTCTTCTCTTCTCTTCTCTTCTCTTCTCTTCTCTTCTCTTCTCTTCTCTTCTCTTCTCTTCTCTTCTCTTCTCTTCTCTTTTTTATAAAGATCCTCTTGGGAGCACTCGCCAGGATTCCAGGAGGACTACATGACTCCCTTGAGAAAAGTGTCAAGGACCCAAGTCCCTCCCACCAGCCCACACCTCTGGAAGGTTCCACACCACCTCTCACCAAACCACACTGGGCCACTCAAACCGTGGCCGAATCACAGCAGGGGTCCTTGGCTGTGCCACTGCCCCACCCCACCATGGAACCAGGTGCAGCTCCCATTCCTGCGTCAACGAGTAACAGTCTTATCAAGGTGATCGCTGGATTCTCTGGGAAGGGCTGGCAGAGCACACAGCGGGACCCAGCAGAATGACCGTCACACACTGCTGAGTGGCCAGAAACTCCCTCCAGACCCATGTGCCCAGCCAGCGCTGGCTTCGGCACCAAGGAGAACCAGGTCAAGACGAGAGACTGGTGTTTTGGAAGTGGCGATGACCAGAGCAAGAACCGGTTCCTCCAAGGGCAGCCAGGAGGGATGGACCCACTTCCCACCAAGTCAGGGTTTAGCTGGTCACCCCTCACCTGCCACTTCCCAGGCAGGCCTCGGTCCGTGGGCGCCAGGAGACCACCGGAGCCACCAAGCGCTCGCCTCTCAGCCCCTCAGTGCTCTCATCTGAGAAATGGGAACGATGCACGGAGACACCCACAGGATGTGGAGCGCGCGCATGGCGAGGCCCAGGGACCCAGAAGCCCTGGCCCCGGCAGTGGCAGGCGGCCCGAGGGGCGGGCCGGGCCGGCAGGGGGCGGGCGGGGCGGGCTGGTGGCGGCCAGGCCCAGCGGCGAAGCTGCGACGGCGGTGGCGGCGGCGGCGGCGGCTCCCGCGTCACAGCGCCGGGCGGCGGCGGGGAGATGCGGCTGCTGGCGCTGGCGGCCGTGCTGCTGGCGCGGGCTCCGGCCCCGGGTAAGCGCGGCGGGGCTGGGCGCGCGGGCGGGACGGTGGGGCTGCGGGCCCTGCGGGGAGGCCCCGGCCGCCTCGGGTGCCCGCGTCCCCGCCGGGCGGCCGGGGCCCGGGCTGCGCCGTCTCTGTCGCCGGCGCGCACCCCGACCCCGGGCGCCCTCCAGGGAGCGCCGGGCCCCTGCCCCGGGGCTCGGGCGCTACCGCGGGCGCCCGCGTCTCGCCTCAGCCCTGGTCCCTTCCAATGCAGGCCGCGGCGGCGAAGATGGAGCAGGAGTGGCCGCTGTGCGGGGCGCTGGTTGGGGACCCCTGGAGTGAAAGGGCCGGGGTCCGGGGCTGGATGAAGAAGGCCCGGGTCCCACAAGCCCCCTGCCCCAGGGGCAGCCCCTCTGCCCGCACTGCCGGCTGCGCCCACCTGTAAGTTCTTGAATGTCCTGTCTCCAGCGCCCTGTGGCTGCCTGGGGGCGGCGAGGGCCCGGCTGGCCCGAGCCACGGTGAGAACGGGTGCCTCCTTAGCTCGCCTACAGGGTGCCTCGTGTAGGGCATCCTACGACTTAATCCCACAATCCTTGAGTGCTACCATCGTACCCATTTTATGGGTATGGAAACTTGAGGCCCAGGCCCGTGAACGGACTCGACTGATGTCCCCAGGCTTGGAAGCCATGAAGCCGGCATTACAGCTGCTATAGATCAGACAGAGTCTCAGGAGGAGGGAAGACGTGTAGCCCTGGGCACAGCCCCTTGGAGCAGCCCCTGTTCCCACGGAGCAGGACATCAGCTCTGTGGGACATCCCCCACTTCCGTGGTCACTGTCATAGCTGGGAATGAGAGGTTTGTTTATTTGTTTAGAAGATTTTAATTATTGAGGTCGGCGCTGTGGCGAACTGGGGTGAGCCGCTGCCTGCAGTGCCTGCAGCCCATATGGGCACCGGGTCAAGTCCCGACTGCACCACTTCCGATCCAGCTCCCTGCTGATGCAGCTGGGAAAGCAGAGGAAGATGGCTCCAGTGCTTGGGCCCCTGCACTCACGTGGGAGTCCTGGAAGAAGCTCCTGGCTCCTGACTTCACCCTGGCCCACTCCCAAGTTTGTAGCCATTTGGGGAGTGAACCAGTGGATAAAAAATCCCTCTTTCTCTCTAACTCTGCCTTTGAAATAAATAATAAAAAATTTAATTATTAATTTATTTGAAAGGCAGAGGGACACAGAGACAGAAAGAGGGAGAGAGCAAGCCTCCATCCCCTGGGTTCTCTCCCAAGCCCAGTCAGGAGCCAGAAACTCTGTCCACATGAGTGGCAGGGACTTGGGCCACCTTCTGCTGCCTTCCCAGGTGCATTAACAGGCAGCTGGATCAGAAGTGGAGCAGCTGGGACTCTGCACAGTGCTCTGATGTGGTATGCCAGCCCCTGCTGAGAGGCCTGGCCAGTTCTTGTGGCCTGCAGCCTGGGGGGACGCAAGGGGGTCTCAGGGCACTTCCTCCCTCAATCTCCACGCTCCCTTCCTTTGGTGGGGGAGGGGTCAGGTCATTTTCCTTTGTCCAGGCACCTTGGGGAGGCTTGAGAGGTGGAGTTCCCTGTCTTTTATTCCACCCTGGCTGTGCCTAGGGCTAACCCTTGGATAATGCTAACAGCTCCTGCTGGGGGGACATAGCCACATGCCTACCACCGGCCTCACACAGGTTTGGGGTAGGCAGATCTATTCTATACAGAAGGCCATACTCCCAACCGCCACACTGCTCTAGCTCTCCACGATGGGGTGGAGCGGGACCCTGGGGGCCACCCAGTCCTGCCCCTCATTTAAGGGATGGAAATCCAACAGGCAGAGAGGATTGCTGAAAAGCCCACCCACCTGTAGTCCAGAACGGCAGATCAAAGTTGCAGAAGCTCAGATTCCAGCTCTGCCGGGTGCTGTGTGGTCTTGAACAAGTTGCTCAGCCTCTCTGTACCTCGTGACTGTAGTATGAGGTTAAATGGAGGCAATGCATTCGGAATGCTTAGACCAGGGCTTGGCATCGGAGTTCTCCCGCTGATGTTAGCGTCTGCACTGGGCACCATGGAACCTGTGCCCTGGGTATGTCAGGAACAAGTCCCCGTGGGCACCTCTGTTTAGTGCTTGGTGAATACTGGCTCCTTTTGAGTCCAGGGGCTCCCGGCTCCCTGATGTGAGTGGGAACAGCAAGTGGGAGGTGGGCACCAGCACATCTCTGGCCAGGTCATACCCAGGGGGACCCTGGTCATGCCTTCCCAGCCCTTCACTGTACCTGTACCTGAGCACTGCCGGCCCCAGCCCTCTGCTGCTGCTTGGAGAATAGGTTGCATTCTGCCTGCCTACATGGTCCCCCTGGAGTTTAAGATCCACTCATAGGCATATCCAGCTACTTAATTTCTTGGATCCAGTGCAGGATGACAGTCCGGGACCCCTTGTTTTAAAAAAATATATTAAAATTTTCAGAAAGTGACAGCAGAGCTTAAACCCAGCAGGAGCCCTTTCGGCTGGAGTTATGAACCTGCAGGCCAGGTGCCCACGAAGCCCACGCAGTGTTGTCGTGCTATGGCTCCCATCTCCCAAGCACTCAGCACATGCACACCTACACCTGTGCTTTCTCATTGGAGTCTTAGCCTCACTGGGAATAGCAGCAGGTGACCATTTTCCAGATAAGGAAACTGAGGACACAGTGGATGCCAGCCCCTGCTCCCTCCTGGCCCCTTCAAGCCACCGCTTGTGTGTCTCATTGTCTCTCCCCAGCCAGCTGGGAAGGCCTGAGACCAACAAGATTCCTGGTACCCAGCCCACGTGGGGTACCCAGGGACCCCAGTAATGAAACACACACGTGTCGAAGGCACGGGGTTCACGATAGTGAGAATCCTTCTTCCTGTTTGGTTAACACTGATGGGGTTGGAAAAGCCCCTCCCGAGGCTCACGTGCAGTCACAGGTGGCTGTGTGGGCCACAGTGGGGTGCAGTTCATCAGGGACACTGATTTCCCATGCCTAGCATGCGCTGGGTTCCCGTGGCCTCAGGGCCTTTGCATAGGAAGTGTTCTTTGCCATATACGCACCTGCTCAGCCTCCACCTCCTGGTCCCTTCCCAGCGGCAGATCTGAATCTGACCATGGCTTTTCTTTGCCCCTGCACTTTTTCTCTGTAGCACGTGCCACAGCAGTTACCTTCTCTGTCTTTCTCCTGATGCCTGGCTGCCTTAGCATGGGGCAGGCATGAGTGTAGGCGGCTGCGTTACACGGTCCCCGGCACGTGGGGGCAGAGCTAGAGGAAGCATGCAGTCTGTGTGGGGCCATGCGATTGGGTGGGGGAATCTGCCGCCCACCTCCGTTCCCCGGATGCGGATGCAGGGTCACAAAGCAAAGGCCTCCAGCGCCTTCCACAGTTGTCCTTCCTGGGCCAGGAGTGGGGAGACCTGTCCCGCCTGGCTGCCCCATTGCCTTACCTAAGCCGCTGCCGCCTGGGGGCTGCCATGTCCCCCGTGTGCTCTGTCTGCCCTGTGCGTGCACGTGCTCTGGGGTTCAGGCTGAGATCCAGTGGGGTATGGGGCCGGGCTGTATGGTGGTGCACGCTCGCTGGCCTGCCTCTGGGTGCAGGTGGTCCCAGCTTTTCATCCTGCCTCCCTTGGGTGTTGCACCACTGCCCCACCCTCTATGACCTGGTATGGAAAAGAGTAGCTAGTGGGTCGTGTTTGCCCAGCCTGCATCCTGCCTGCTGCATGCATACAGGCCAGGCTCCAGGCCGCCGGCTCCATCTCTGGTGCCTATGGGGTGTTATCCGGGCACCTGGCTTTGCTGAGTAGCTCATCACAGCCTGAGCCCTTCAGCAAAGGTTGCACAGCTGGGGGTGCCCTTGGCCTTCCTCATAATTTCAATCCCACCCTTCATCTCTTTGGGATAAACATCCCGGCAGGTGGAGGGCGGAGGGACCTGTGGACAGGGCTGTGTCAGTCTGCGGGGAGCTGTCCCAGCAAGCTCTGATGATTGGGCGACTGGAGTCACAGGGGTCCCTGGAGGCTGCAAGTTCAAGATCAGGTGTAGCTGCATTGGTTTTCTCTGAGGCTTGCAGGGGGCCGTCTCCTCCCCGCGGTGCCCACTGTCTGCTCTGTGCCTGTCTGTGCCCTGCTTACCTCTTCTAAGGGTACCTGTTGTATGGAGTTTGGGTCCCTCCCAAAGACTTGACCCCAACTCATCTGATTAAAGACCTCACCTTCAGCCAGTGCTGTGGTTCAATAGGCTAATCCTCCGCCTGCGGCGCTGGCACACCAGGTTCTAGTCCCAGTCCGGGCGCCAGATTCTGTCCGGGTTGCCCCTCTTCCAGGCCAGCTCTCTGCTGTGGCCCGGGAGTGCAGTGGAGGATGGCCCAAGTGCTTGGGCCCTGCACCCGCATGGGAGACCAGGAGAAATACCTGGCTCCTGCCTTTGGATCAGCGCAGTGCACTGGCCACAGCGTGCCAGCTGCAGCGGCCATTGGAGGGTGAACCAAAGGCAAAGGAAGACCTTTCTCTCTCTCTCTCTCTCACTGTCCACTCTGCCTGTCAAAAAAAAAAAAAAAAAAAAGACCTCACCTTCAAATACGATCGCGTTCTGCCGTTTAGGACTTGAACCTGGGAAGTTAGGGGAGAGGGGGCGCGACGCCCCCCATGACCACAGTCATTGCACTTTAGGTGGGAGAAACAGGTGCTTGGCAAACCAAAAGCAGACAGGTGCACTGCTGAAGAGAAAAACAAGGCTCGCTTTGGAAAGCCGGCTCCGGCTGCCGCTCCTTTTCCTGGGAGCTACTGATCCTGCCTGAGCTGCAGCATGGGAAGGGTTACTCAAAGATGGAATCTGGCCTGGGGAGGGGGGGACTTGGCACCTTCTCCTGCTTTCTGTCACCATAAATAACCCCTCCTTCATGCTGTGTTAACAGGAGCAGCCTGGGGCGTGGGGTCTCTGCTGTGCTCATCCCACCCATATTGTTCCCATTTCCTGCCTTCCTCTGCTCTCCTGGGGCGGGGAGGGGAGGGGAAGAGGAGGACGTGGGGGCGGGGAGGGGGTGACCAGTTCTGCAATCAGCTGCTGCCTGGCCGCCTCTCCCCACCTGCCCACCCTGGTTGGAGCTGGGTCTGCTGCCTGGGCTGCTCATCACGGAGGGTGGGGGACCTAAGCCAACCCCAGGAAGTTTTTAACTCATTTAACAGGGCAGCTGCCAGGTGGGCGAGATGCAGCGGAGACGTGGGGCTACTTTCTCTTCTTCCTCCTGAGTGACTTCCAGCCACTGTGGGAACGCTAGTGACCCACCCATGGTTACCTCTTGACCTGTAGGAGGGGACTTCGAAAAAGTTTGTGGAAAATGGAATGAAAAGATGGGTTTATTTTGGTGCATTTTTTTGAAATCTGTATAAATGAGGACCTTTTAAAAATTCATGAATTTCAAAATATTTTTGCACCAAAATAAACATCTTTTAATCCCATTTTTCCCCCTTGAACTCGAATTTTCCAAGTGTCCCCTTGGCTTTGTCTCTTGTTGCTCACTGTAGACCAGACACCTCATGGCTGTGTGTAAGGGGCACAGGATCCAACTCAGCATTTCCCCTGTTCTTGTAACTTCCATTTTTTAAAAAGATTTATTTATTTATTTGAAAGTCAGAGTTACACAGAGAGAGAAGGCAAGGGGGGGAGGGGAGAGAGAGAGAGAGAGAGAGAGAGAGAGAGAGGTCTTTCATCCACTGGTTCACTCCCCAATTGGCTGTAAGGGCCGGAGCTGTGCTGATCCGAAGCCAGGAGCCAGGAGCTTCTTCCAGGTCTCCCACACAGGTGCAGGGGCCCAAGCACTTGGGCCATCTTCTACTGCTTTCCAAGGCCATAGCAGGGAGCTGGATGGGAAGTGGAGCAGCCGGGACTCGAACCGGCGCCCATATGGGATGCCAGTACTGCAGGCAGCGGCTTTACATGCTACGTCACAGCGCTGGCCCCCCATCATTTTTAAAGGTAACTATTATGGGATGGAATGGTAACCAGGGTCCCAAATGTGCCCCTATACCATAACCCCTGGTTGCCTCTCTTGGATCTGGAAAAAGACATTTTTGTGGATGTGATTAAGATAAGGCTCTTGGATGGTTCCGGAATATTCTTGGGCAAGTGCCCAGCTTCTAAGAGAAAGAAAATGAAAGAGAATTGACCCTCAACTCATCTCTGACTTCGTGTCCAGTTTATGGAATCTGCAGTGGGCCCTTTAGAAAGTTCTTGGGAAAAATGAATTGAAAAGGATGAACTTATTTTGGTGGAAATATATCTATATATTTTATCCTAGGTGGAAAATATATACTGCAGAAAGCAGTGTATAATTCAAAAATGACTTTGCATCAAAATAAGTCAAAGTATGTAGTCTCATTTCCCACGAACTCTCTGGAGCATCCCCACGAAAGACAAAGGCTTGTTCCCTGGGCACGTCAAGGGGAGCAGATTGCTTATAGGACATCTGACACCTGGGGCTCCCAGCCTCCCTGTCCAGTGTCCAGCTCTCTCTTGGCTCCTTTCTCCTCCTGGCTTTCCAGCTGGCATGGAAGTCTGAAGCTGTGGCTTTGCGTTGGTCCTGGGGACACCTGCTAGCATTAGGATTGCCGGTGATGGAGCTTCCTGGGCTTCCGAAGTGTCTTTTGGAGGCAGGGCAGGGCTGGGTGGATGGGGCTCTCATCTCTCCCTGTCTCTGGGGCTCCTTCATTCTTTGTTCTTACAACTCTGCCATGAGACCGTGGGTCCCTAGTTCAGAGAAGAACCGGAGCGACCTCCATCATTGCAGCTCTGCCCAGTGGTACCGCCGTGGCTGTGGTTGCCATGGAAACCACAGAAGCAGGGCCCACAGCCTTGTGGTGGACAGACCCTCAGCTGCCCCGGGGCAGCTTCTGACCCACAGCAGTACACACATCGGGCTGGTGATAGAACTGAGCCAGCCTTGGGAGGGTGGGCGATGTGTGTGTGTGTGTGTGTGTGTGTGCACACAGGGGAGGTGTAGCCTGGAAAATTACAAGTGATCCCCAAAACCCCACGTTTTGTGTGCAACCTCTTCTGTGTTAAATGACACCTGCTGATTAAGCAATGCTGAAAAACTACCTCTGGGCCAGGTGGCTGGTGTTTGGCACCTCGTGTGGACAGGATTGCACCGTAGGTGAGTGAAGGTGGAGCCCACAGAAGCCCACGCTTGGAGGAGCCATCTACAGCAGCCAGTGAGCGTGGCTGGGCACAGGGGCTACCCGCCTTGTAGTCCATGTGGCATCCCCGGGCTTTGCCCTGTCCACACGGCCATGGCTTCCTTTCCTTCTCTTTTGCTTCTCTGCAGAGGTGTGTGGGGCCCTCAATGTCACCGTGTCCCCTGGGCCTGTGGTCGACTACCTGGAAGGAGAGAATGCCACCCTGCTCTGCCACGTATCACAGAAGAGGCGCAAGGACAGCTTGCTGGCCGTGCGCTGGTTCTTCGGCCGCGCCGATGCCAAGGAGGCCTTGATGGTGAAGATGACCAAGCTGCGGATAGTGCAGTACTACGGCAACTTCAGCCGCAGCGCCAACCGGCAGAGGCTGCACCTGCTGGAGGAGAAACGTGGGGCGCTCTACAGACTGTCTGTCCTCACCCTGCGGCCGGCCGATCAAGGCCACTACGTGTGCAAAGTGCAGGAAATCAGCAAACACAAGAATAAGTGGACGGCCTGGTCCAATGGCTCGTCGGCGACGGAGATGAGAGGTGAGGGGGTGTCCGTGTGTCTGGGGAGGGCATGGGGGGGACAGCTCTGTGGTTCCTCCAGGCTCTATGCAGGTGCCTCTGGGCAGAGCCTGCTGGGCTGTAGTGCATGTTGTTGGCCTCTGTGGACCGGACCACAGTCATAGGACTCAAACCATTAGCATGAGGACAGAGCTGCACCTGGATGCTGGAGCTCACGTGTGCGTGTGTTGTAGACATGGAAGCAAAGACAGAAAGCAGCAAGTGGCTGCCCCCCAGGCCACCCAGCCCATCCGAAGATCAAGGCCTTTTCTTGGGGGATGTGTGTCTGAAAGATTGGACTGGCTGCATGCTAAAGATAAGCACAGGGAAGGTGTTTGGCCTCAGGGTGAAGTTGCCAGCCGGGGCGTCCTGAGTCCTGGCTCCATTCCTCACTCCAGGTTCCTGCTAATGCTGACCCCAAGAGGCAGCCGCGATGGCTCAAGGAGTTGGGTCCCCGCCGCCAATATGGAGATCCCTGGATTGGGTTCCCAGCTTCCATTTTTGGCCCGGCCCAGCCCCAGCTGTTGTGGGTGTTTGGGAGTGGAGCAGTGAATTAGAGCTCACTCTCTCTCTGGAGAGAGAGAGAGAGAGAGATCAACAAAGCCAAGCCTTAGTTAACATGGTTGGGACAGATTCTGTTCAGTCGTAACTACTGCAACAGAGTGCAATGCGAACTGAACTTGACTTTGGTTTGTGCATAAGTGGAGAGCATCAAGGGAGTAAAGTGGGCTGAGTGGCACAAAGGAAGTGCAAAACCCACAGGAAAGCAGCAGGCTGGGGAAGGGGCCTTGGGTCCACGTGGCACCCACCCGACTTGGCTGAGTTAGGCTCCTGCCCTCCCACGGAGGCCGGGACACCCGGGTCTGTTTCTAGCTGTTGCAGGAGCCATCAGCAAATCACTTTGCCAGCCTGAGCTTCCACAGGTGGGCACTGGGAGGAGGGTAGGCGCCCGCGAGGCACACAGGCGGGAGCTGGGAGAAGCCCTGGAGTGCTGGCTGCACTCGGGACGGCCCGAGGTGGAGGCCTTCCCGGGACAGAGTCCAGAGTTGCTGGTGTGGGTCAAAGAAGCCTCCTGGTTGGGGCGTGGCCTCCAGCTCTCCATGGCTTTGGGGGGTGGGGCTCGCGTGGGGAGGCCCTGCTGGGTGTTGCCAGCCTGGGAGCAGGACAGCTCGGAGCTCTGATCTGTTGCCTGGTGGAACTGATCCAAGCCCAGGCAACCGGCCCCTGAGAAATTCATCAACAAGTGCCCAAAGGCTCAGAGGTAACCGTCCCTTCCGGGACACAGATAGGCGGCGTGGGCTGTGTCTCTGGGACCTCTCAGCTACCCCGTGCCGTACTGAGTCGTTAGTGTTTATCACCAGAGCCCTGTGCATGAAGACATCTCTCTCAGTCTGAGCAAGACTTTCTGCTGTGCACGGAAAACTGTCTCTTTGGCTGCCTGGAGCTTGGCTGTAGGCTGGCTCCCTCTCAAAACTGCTAATTTCCCCCTAAGAGACAGAACCTACTTTTATTATGTGTATCTACTTTGATTAGGGATGCATGGTTGTGTGTGCAATGACCTCGTGTTGATAAGCTCTTTCCAAGGGATGAAGCCCAGCTGTGAGTCCTGGGGGGCGAAGGTGAACTCACTGACAAGGAAACTCCTAAAACAGCCCCACCTGCCCTGTTCAGCAGACCTTTCAAAGGCCCAGCATGCTGTGGTAACCAGAATGCGGCTCACTCTTTCCTGTAAGCAAGCTAACTCAAGGAAACAAATGAGTATCAGTATAAAGATAAGTTTGGCCCAGGAAACACGAACCTCCCAAAACCCCATCAGATAACCAGAGCCTGGGGAGGGGCTCCGTGCCAGGTATCAGGAGGCTCTGAAGCATGAATCTCAAGTACATATATTGCTGTCTCTGTTGCACACGCTGCACGATGGAGGCCAGCGCCAGGCCCCTGCTGGTTAGAACAACTAAGACGCCCACTGCCCTTGCGTAAGCACAGTCAGTTATCTTGTTTGTCATTTACTGCGAATCTACTTTCAGCAAGTGGGGCTGGATTCCTTCTAGAACACTGGTTTGGGAAGTTGCTTTAGAACTCGGAGGTCGTTTAGATGAGAGATGAGAATCTCTCTCCCAACTCTTTCTCCTCTCCTGTTGCTCCTTTCTGCCCCTCGCCCCTCCCATTGCCCCGTCTCCCCCTCCTCATCTCTGGTCACCTTCTCTCTCCCATCTGACGACCTCCTTCCTCCCCCATCCCCCAACCTCTCACCCAGAAACAGAAGTGGTGAGAACTGCACAGCACAGCTGCCTCCCTCCCTGGGTCTGCTCTGCCTCAGCCTCCTGGGGTTTGCGGATGGGCAGACTCAAAATCTTGGGAAGCCCATGGCCATACCTTCTAGAATGTTCCACCTCGGCTTCCATGGGACTTTGCCCTTAAGGAGGTTCGGGAGGGCAGATCCTTAGTAAATGGCCTGATGCCAGATCGGAACGTGTAGACGCTTGGAGTGTGCACGCCCTGGGAGTGGGAAGTCCATTGCTTGTACTTCCTGGGCAGTGCTGGGGACGGGCCTGGGACTCTGGCCTCCCAGGGTACCTGCGCTGGGTCCTTTGCCTGCTCATCTCCAGGGTTCTTGTTTTTCTAAATCTCCATCTCGGCTAATAGTTGTTACCTGGGGACCCAAAGCAGATGCCAGCGAAGAAAGGCTCCAGGCGCCGCCATCTCTGGTTTGGAATGTTAAGTGGAGATGCTCAGAGGTTTCTTGGAGTGACAGTTCCCCCTGAGGGCCCCAGAGTGTCTCTTCTTATTGATCTTTTATTTTTTAAAGTTTTATTGCTCTGAGGGGCAGAGTGACAGAGAAAGAGAGAGGAGGAATCAGAGAGAGAGAGAGAGAGAGAGGTCTTCCATCTGCTGGTTCACTCCTCAAATGGCCGCAACAGCCAGGGTTGGGCCAAGCCAAAGCCAGGACACAGGAACTTCATGCACGTCTCCCACGTGGGTGACAGGGACCCAAGTACTCACGGATCATCACCTGCTGCCTCCCAAGGTGCGCGTTAGCAGGAAGCTGGACCAGAAGCAGAGGCAGGGCTGGGTCCCAGGCACTGTGATACACAAGTGTCCCCAAGAGCTAGCTCAACCCTCTGAGCCACAGCCCTGTTCCCCTCCCCGTCTCTGCTTCCCTCCCTCTTGCTCGCCTCTCAAGCCATCCCTGGGAGAAGAAATGAACTGAAGCTAATGCTTCCTCCTGCAATGTGGTTGGTATGACGCGGGATCACCTGTCTCTCCCTGAACTCCTGTAGGGAAGCCTGGGGTGTGTGCTCTTCTCTGGCTCTTGCAAAGGAACGCTGGGCTCGTGCTAAGCGTACAAGGAGTGGCTTCTGGCGTGGGATCTGCTGTGGGCCTGCTGGATCTCCTTGTTTGTGCTGGTTTCCATGTGTTGGCTGTTTTCTATTGCAAAAAAAAAAAAAAAATGATTCTGTTATGGAAATATACTGAGAAGCTTTAAAGAAGAAAATAAAAATAACTTTGTCTTTGCCCAGGCACAGCTTTAACATTTCAGAGTAAATCCGCCTGCTCATGTTATGCAAATAAAAATTTAAAACCTAATTTCAATTTTATCGTAAATACCATTCTCTGGCCGGCTTCCCTGGTATTGCTAAATAGCACGCTCATTTCCCTGTTGTTCAGTGTGGAATGGTAGCGTAATTTAAGATGCCATGGAATATTAGCAATCCGTGATGTGTGCCTACCACTGCTTAGCTTTCTGGTTACTGTTGTTGGACATTAAGATGCTCTAAATCCCTGTCCATAAACCTCCACGGAGTCCCTGTCCTTACCATAAAGTCCTAGAAGTAAGATTGCTGGCTCCTGCATAAAGATCGGCACCATTTAGAGATGGGACGGATCTCTAGAACAGTTGGTAAGTGTGCGTTCGTTCCTGCCAGCGTTGACAGCGCCTTTTCCCATGGGCTGCTTTACACAAGGTTGATGGTCTGTTTTCGTGTTAACGTGACTGGGCTACGGGTAGTCCAGATAACTGGGAAAACACGTGTTGGTTCTGTGTCTCCGGAGAAGCCTGGCTGTGCACCCGTATACTACCCCCCAGAATGATGGTGATGGTGGTGGTGGTGATGAGGAGTGCCTGGCACACTGATGGCCTTTAGTTAATACTTGAGGACTAGGGGTCAGCGCTGTAGCATAGCAGTCTAAGAATCCACCTGCAGCGCCAGCATCACATACGGCCACCGGTTCGAGTCTTGGCTGCTCCACTTCTAATCCATCTCTCTGCTATGGGCTGGGAAAGCAGTAGAAGATGGCCCAAGTGCTTGGACCCCTACACCCGCATGGGAGACCCCAAAGAAGCTCCTGGCTCTTGGCTTTGGATCAGCCCAGCTGATTGCGGCCATTTAGGGAGTAAACCAGTGGATGGAGGACCTTTCTCTCTGTCTTTCCCTTTCTCTGTCTGTGACTCTACTTCTTAAATAAAATAAAATCTTTTTTTTTTAAATACCTGGGGACTGGATGACATGTGTTTATCAGGTAGTGTTTTTTTTTTTCTTTTTATTTTGAGACACAATTACTTTTTAAGTTTTTTGGATATTGCTACTTAACAAGTAGAAGAAACATTAGGGATTTCTTCTGTCTTAGGGATTCTGTGAAAAATTCGCTGAGATGCTAAGGGGTGCTAAGGGTGCTTGGTCCCTGTCCCTGCGGCCAAATCGAAACAAGGTTTTGGGTGAAGAAAAGAGAACATTTAATCGTTGACAGGTGAGAGGGTGGCGACCCCAGGGTCTCCAGGACTGCACTCTGCTGGATGAGGGTGCACTGGGGCTGATAAAGGGGCCGTGAGGAGGGGGTGCTGGTCTGGTGAGATCACGGTGGAGTCTCGGGGCTCGGCCGGGGACCAGGACGTGTCACTGGATTGGTGGTGGTGACCTGTGAGTCCAGCAGTGTCGACGCCGAGCCTAGCCTGACCAGTCCTCTGCCCTGACGAGGGCTCGGCAGCCCAGCACCTCTTGCTGTGAAGGCACCTGGGACAGGCATGGTGTGGTGGGCGTGGTTCTCTTTCCCCTGGCTTATTGCCATCACGCGTCGTATTCGAGGTCCTGCACCCACCTTGCCTCTTCATCCCACCTGCTGTGAGAGGGCTGGTCTGTGGAGAGCCCCCCCCAGCCACAGCATCTACAGATTCTGTTTCCGTTAACGCTGCCTCACTCTGCTGTGTTTGTACGCCATGGTGGCTTACATGGATGGGGAAAAAGTACGATGTGCAAACGAGCCAAGTAACTCAACAGCTGAAATGTGAAAGTCGGTCTTTCCCCCCACCCAGTCTCCTCAGCCTCACTCCCACGCTCAGAGGTAATGTTGCTGCGGGATGTGGTTTGGGCCCCTTTCTGTTGGTGTCCACGCGAACGCCTATCTATTTTAACAACAGCACCTTCATTGCTGTCTGGGGATTGTTGGCAACAGGATCGGTATTTTTGTAATTGATTTTTTAAAAGATTTATTTATTTATTTGGAAGTCAGAGAGAGAAGGAGAGGCAGAGAGAAAGAGGTCGTCCGTTTGCTGGTTCATTCCCCAACTGGCTCCATCCGCCAGAGCTGCGCCCATCCAAAACCAGGAGCGAGGAGCTTCCTCTGGGTCCCCCACGCGGGTGTAGTGGCCTAAGGACTTGGGTCATCTTCTGCTTCTTTCTCAGACCACAGCAGAGAGCTGGATAGGAAGAGCAGCTGGGACTCAAACCGGTGCCCCTGTGGGATGCCGGTGCTGCTGGTGGTGGCTTTACCTGCTACACCACAGTGCTGGCCCCTGTAATTGATTTCGAGTGGCAACCCAAGACCAAGCTGCATTTAGTCATTGGCAGTGATGGACACTTGGGGGACACCCAGGTTTTCACAAACACAAGCCGTGTCTCATGGACCTCCTTCTACATGTTTTTAAGGGTTTTCTGTTGGTTGGATCCCTGCAATGGGATGCAGGGCCTGAGTCCTTTGTAATGGACACTGCCCTAGGCTGTTGCTGGAGAGACGTTTCAGATTTATACTCTGAGCAGCATCGCACCATGGGGTCTGTTTCCCTGAAATCTCATTGATTATCAATATTAGTTGTCTTTCCCGTTATTTGTCATATTGATGGCAAAAATATTTCCTTAGTGTTTTCATTTTGGTTATTATATTCAATACAATAGGAGACGATTTAATTTCTGTTGTTGTATTCAATTATTAGTGAAGTTGAGCATCCTTGAATGTGTCTATCGACTTAAAAATTTCTTTTGTGGGCTGCCTGGGCATAATTGCTCATAACTGAGCTACTGACTTTATATGTACATAGGTGTGTGTATTTCCAATAATTTGTTCTTTTTAAAAATATTTTTATTTATTTATTTGAAAGGCAGAGTTACAGAGAGAAGGAGCGGCAGACAAGGAGATAAAGAGTGAGAGAGGGAGAAAGAGGGAGAGAGAGAGAAGGAGAGAGAGAGAGAGGCCAGCACTGTGGCACATTGGGTTAAAGAGAGAGAGATTGGGAGCTGGAGCTGTGGCGCGGTGGGTTAATGCCCTGGCCTGAAGCGCCAGTATCCCATATAGGCGCTGGTTCGAGACCCGGCTGCTCCACTTCCTATCCAGCTCTCTGCTATGACCTGGGAAAGCAGTGGAAGATGGCCCAAATCCTTGGGCCCTTGCACCTGTATGGGAGACCAGAAAAAGCTCCTGGCTCCTGGCTTCGGATTGGCGCAGCTCTGGCCATTGCAGCTAGTTGGGGAGTGAACCAGGGGATGGAAGACCTGTCTCTTTCTCTGCCTCTCCTCTCTCTGTGTAACTCTGACTTTCAAATAAATAAATCTTTAAAGAGAGAGAGAGAGATTGATTCCATTTACTGGTTTACTCTCCAATGGCTGCAATGGCTGGGGCTGGGCCAGGCTGAAGCCAGGAGCCTGGAGCTCCATCCGGGTCTCCCACATGGGTGGCAAGAGCCCAATTACTTGGGCCATCTTCTGCTGCTTTCCCAGGCGCATCAGCATGGAGCTGGATTGGAAGTGGAGCAGCCAGGACTTGAACTGGCACCCATATGGGTGTTGTAGGCAGTGGCTTCTCCTACTGTGCCACAACAGCTGCCCCCCATCATTCTTTAGCTGTAATATATGTTGCAAAAGTTTCTTCCTGTTTGTTACTCGCCTTTCCATTTTGTTTGTGCTTTCTTTGCATGTAGAGATATTTCCCGTTTTCAGGATATATCTGTAGTCAAACGTGTCAGTTTTTTCCTTTAAGATATTTCTTTTTCCAGTGGTTATTTTTTCACTGAGATGTAATTTACATTCAGTAAATTGCACATGGTACTTTTTTTTAAAATAGTATTTATTTATTTATTTATTTGAGAGGTAGAGTTACAGACAGTGAGAGGGAGAGACAGAGAGAGAGGTCTTCCATCCACTGGTTCACTCCCCAGATGGCCGCAACAACCGGAGCTGCGCTGATCCGAAGCCAGGAGCCTGGTGCTTCTTCTGGATCTCCCACGTGGGTGCAGGGGCCCAAGGACTTGGGCCATCTTCTACTGCTTTCCCAGGCCATAGCAGAGAGCTGGATCAGAAGTAGAGCAGCCGGGACTAGAACTGCCACCCATATGGGATGCCGGCGCTGCAGGCGGAGGATTAACTTACCACGCCACGGAGTCAGCCCCGGTACCTTGGTTTTGTATCTAAATCTTGGAAAGTATTTCTTATCTGTGCTATAAAAGTGGTTTTCAAATTTTTCTCTAATATTTCATCTTTTTAAACATGTTAACTTTTTTTTATTTTTAAGAAGACATTTATTTATTTGAAAGGGGAAGTGACAGAGAGAGAGAAAGAGACACAGAGAGAGGTATTCCATTCCCTTGTTCCTGCCCTAAGTGGCCACAATGACCAGGGCTAGGCCAGCCCCAAACCAGGAGCCTGGAATTCCATGTGTGTCTCCCACCTGGGTGGGGGGGCAGGGCGCCAAATCCCAGGGCCATCTGCTGTTTTCCCAGGCTGTTAACTGAGAGCTGGCTTAGAAGTGCAATAGCTGAGACTCGAGGCAGTGCTCTGATACGGATGCCAGAACTGTTAAGCGGAGACTTAACTGACTGCACCGCAGTGCTGGGCCCTCCCACCTTGACCTTCGATTCGCTTTCCCGTGGTGCTGTCCCTGGTTGTAAGGTACCCTGTGGTCACGCAGTGCATATATGCAGTATGGAATGATACGGTCATGGCAACCAGCAGTTCCATGTCTTTGAACATTCATCACTTGTTTGTGTTGGGAAACTCTGAATGCCTCTCTTCTGGTTCTTTCCCAAAATGTAACATAACTGGTCACAGTCACCCTACTATACTCTAGAACTGATTTCTCCTGACCTTCTTCTCGCTCCCCTATGTCGCCCCCTTCCTAACCTCTAACGGTCACTACGTCTATGAAACCACATGCATTTGTCCGTCTGTGTCTGCCTGATTTCACACAACGTCCATCCATGTTGCCGCAAATGAAGGTATTCCGTTATTTTCCATGGCTGAGTAATAGTCTATGTACTATTTTTTAAAAAGGATTTATGTATTTGAAAGGCAGAGTTAAAGAGAGATTGGGGGAGAGGAGAGTAAGAGACAGACAGGAAGAGAGAGATCTTGCATCTGCTGGTTCACTGCTCAAGTGGCCACAGTAGCCAAGGCTGAGCCAGGATAAAGCCAGGAGCCGGGAACTCCATCCGGGTCCCTCACATGGGTGCAAGGGCCCAGGAACTGGGGTTTGGAGCTGGTATTTCTAAATGGAAGGAAGTTGTGCTTCTTGACCTCTTTGGAACCCCTGCTTACATAAAGTACGTGGTAGCTAATTCACTTTTTGTTTCCAAATGGTTAACTGGGTTCCCTACATGATCATTGGACCCACAGTATCATCTGCTGAAGAGATACTGTTTCCCTGTCTTGAAATGCTACATTTTTTTGATCAGCTAAGTTATTATGTTTAAATTTTTAAAAAATGTTTATTTATTTGAGAGGTAGAGCTACACACAGTGAGAGGGAGAGACAGAGAGAAAGGTCTTCCTTCTGTTGGTTCACTCCCCAGATGGCCACAATGGCCGGAGCTGCACTGATCGAAAGCCAGGAAACAGGAGCTTCTTCCGGGTCTCCCATGCGGGTGCAGGGGCCCAAGCCCTTGGGCCATCTTCCAGTGCCTTCCCAGGCCACAGCAGAGAGCTGGATTGGAAGAGGAGCAGTCAGGACTAGAACCGGCTCCCATATAGGATGCCGGTGCTGCAGGCAAAGGATTAACCTACTGTGCCACGGCGCTGGCCCCCATGTTTAAATTTAAAATGTGTGTACTTCACCAACATAGCACTATTTAAGTTATTCTATAACAAGACAGCTCTCGTTATTCTTTGAATTGTCTTGGCTATTCTTAGATATTTCCTTTTTCTCCCAGATGATTGTGAGGATCAACCTACCTAGTTCTGTAAAAATGATGTAGGGGGCCAGTGCCGTGGCTCACTAGGCTAATCCTCTGCCTGTGGCGCCAGCACCCCGGGTTCTAGTCCCGGTTGGGGCGCCAGTTCTGTCCCGGTTGCTCCTCTTCCAGTCCAGCTCTCTGCTGTGGCCCGGGACTGCAGTGGAGGATGGCCCAAGTGCTTGGGCCCTGCCTGCACCCGCATGGGAGACCAGGAGAAGCTCCTGGCTCCTGGCTTCGGATCGGCGCAGCGCCGGCTGTAGCGGCCATTTGGGGGATGAACCAACAGAAGGAAGACCTTTCTCTCTGTCTCTCTCTCTCCCTGTCTAACTCTGCCTGTCAAAAAAAAGATGATGTAGGGGTTTTATTGGGAGTTCCTTGGATGGGAGCTACGTCTTGGATGGCTACAAGACTTGGGGTGTTCCTCCACAGGAACCTGTGGAGTGCTTGTGTGTTCTCAGGTTCTTTCTGTCTGTCAGTAAGCATTTATCCGCCTGGTTCTGGAAGGCTTTCCACAGTGTTTAGCCCTAGGTGGTTCGTAGTAATTGTAGGCTCTCCCTCCCTCCTACCTGGAGCTTTTACATCGCTATTTGCTGGGGTGCCAGCACATGTTACAAACTTCATGGAAAATGGAGGCAGACGCTTATGTTGTGCAAACTGAAGATTTTCTCACCCTGTGCAGCTTTTCACGAGCTGGGTGATGACTTTCATACAAAGCATTTGACTTTCTGTTTTGAGTCCCCTCTGTCATTTTGGAGGTCGTCTTTTTCAGTGGATTCTCAGGGACGTCTGTCAATGTGTCTCATCACTTTTCCTAAGCATGTTGCAACAGTGAGTTATCTACTGTTACTCATTCTTTATGATGCCACTGTGCTATGAACTTAAATTTTACTCTGGGTTTACCGCTTGATGGCGTATTTCCATCTACCACATAAGCTGTCAGTGGGACTGCTTTACTATAAGCCAGCTTTGAGGTATCCCCTTTGGCGAACCAACTGGAAAAGCCACTGGCATAGTCCTGACAACTGCTCTTCCCAATTTACTTGTCTTTTTCTTAATTTCTAAAAAAAAGATTTATGGGCTGGCATTGTGGCACAGTAGGTTAAGCCATCTTCTGTGGTGCCAACATCCCATAGGATCACTGTTTCAAATCCTGGCTGCTCCGCTTCCAATCCAGCTCCCTGCTGATGTGCCCTGGGAAAGCAGCAGAAGATGGCCCAAGTGCCTGAGCCCCTGCCACCCACGTGGGAGACGCAGAAGAAGGTCCTGACCCCTGACTTCGGCCTGGCCCAGCACTGGCTGTTGCAGCCATTTGGGGAGTGAACCAGCAGATGGAAGATCTTTCTCCATCTCTCTAACTCTGCCTTTCCATTAAATAAATCTTTTTTTTTAAGATTGATTTGTTTATTTGAAAAGCGGATTGATAGAGAGGAAAAGAGGTGCTAGAGAGTTAGAAAGAGAGACAGAGAGAGGGAGAAAGAGAGATTTTCCAGCACTCGTTCACTGCCCAAATGGCCACAACAGCTAGGGCTGGACCAGGCTGAAGTCAGGAGTCCGGAGCCCCATTTGGGTCTCCCACACAGGCGCAGGGAGCCCAAGCAGTTGGGTTGTCCTCTGCTGCATTAGCAGGAGCTTGACTGAAGTGGAGCAGCCTGGACTGGAACCAGCGTCCATATGGGATGTCGGTGTCGCCAGCGCCAGCTTAACCCACTTTGCCACAGGGCTGGCCCCACCCATATTTAGCTTTGCTCTTCTGAGTGGGAGAGAGAGCGATGGAACTATAAGGGTGTTCAGAGGCTTGCACGGAACTCACGGCTGTGTTTCCAGCACTGTGGCCTTGGACAGAGCCATGTGCTTCACAGAAGTAAACAGCAGAACCCAAACCCCAAGGCGGCACCAGTAAGCGAACCACTCCAACACCTGTACTATTTGCTGCGCCCCGTCCTTGAGCGCGTGTGTGAAAACACAGGAAGTCACAAGCCATAGAAACAGGATCTGCCCTAATCCATGAATTCTTGGCGACTCCTCTGAACCCGCTTGGCAGTGTGAAATTGGGGCACAGCAGCCCAAGTTGTCATTTTCTGCTTTTCTCTGTGCAAGTTACTGAGCTGTGGTAGAGAATGGTGGATTTTGAAGGCGAGGACTATTCAACTGGGGTTCATCTGTAAGTCATGTAGATTTGGAATGTTTTTTTTGGGGGGGGGGTGATGCTCCTGGATGCACCAAAGGTGTGGCAGGAAACAACACAACAGAAATGAAGTCATGCTGGGCTCACTTTATTTTGTTTCTAAAGATTTTATTTATTTGAGAGGCAGTTACAGACAGTGAGAGGGAGAGACAGAGAGAAAGGTCTTCCTTCCATTGGTTCACTCCCCAAATGGCTGCAACAGCTGGAACTGCACTGGCGCTGATCCGAAGCCAGGAGCCAAGAGCTTCTTCTGGTCTCCCATGTGGGAGCAGGGGCCCAAGGACTTGGGCCATCCTCCACTGCTTTCCCAGGGCCACAGCAGAGAGCGGGATTGGAAGAGGAGCAGCCAGGACTAGAACCAGCTCCCATATGGGATGCCGGCACTGCCGGCGGAGGCTTAACCTACTGCGCCACAGCACTGGCCCCATCTGGGCTCACTTTAGAGGATTGATCACGGCACAGGAACTTGACACAGAGGGAGCAGCAAAGGCAAAGATGGAGAAGCGGGTTCTTCTGCTGGACCAGAAACCCTGTTGGAGGCAAAGCGTAAAGAGGGATCTTTGAGTGACGCTGGGTGTTGCATCCCCACCCCGGAGAGGTTTTCAGCGGAAGCCACGAGGGTCCCTGTTACCTTTGATTTCATTGAATCGTGTCTGGCAATAACATTGAGAAAGCAGCCCGCATCACCCTAACGACCTTCACAGGAAAATGCAAAACTGTGAAATGTTCTGAACGCCAGCGAGGAGTGAAACTTAATCCAAATGATTCCGGAGAGGTAGGAGATACGGGCAGGAAATAAGAAAATGAGATTCAGTTTGGAGGAAGGCAGAGTTAATCCACTGGGGCGGGGGGGAGGAACGGATCTCAGGCGCTGTTGGATCAGGGCAGGGAGGCTAGGGAGACAGCGGCCTCGAGTTAGATGCTCCTCTGCCTTGGGCCACTGCAGCTCAAACAGCCTGTGGTCTTTCTGGCTGTGGGCAAATCGGCATTCCTGGGAAAGATGACGGTCATGGTGTGTGGACCACCCTGATGAGAGTGGAATGGGTACCACACAGTCAGCTTTGGGACGCCTGTTTGCAAACTTGAGAAGAGTGGCTAATGCCGTAAGGAAATGAGCCGCAGCCTTCGGGGACTGGATCTGATGCTCATTCAAAGAAGCTTTGCTTGGCTCAGCAGAGTGATTGTGTTGTGGAATAGCATCAGCCAGGACCGTCGGCGGGGCGGGGCGCATCCATTTATCCTTGGGCTTGTGTCTGCGCCTGCTCTCTGTTGCTGCGATGAAACCCCCAGACCGGGGCATCTCTAGAGACCAGGGACATCCAAGATCATGGCACTGGCATCTGGCGAGGGCATCTTGTTGTGTCGTACACAGAGGAGGGCGTCACGTGACCAGACAGAACACAAGTCGAGTACCCCTAACCTGAAATCCTGGGAACAGCAGCATTCCCTTATGCAAAAATCTGAAACCTGCAAGGTCCCCCAAATCCAGAATTTTTTGAGTGAGTTTCAGGTTTCTGAAGGAATTCCCTTTACTTGGCTGCTGGAGATGCAAGGCGACCCTCTGTGTGTCCTCCCCACTAATGCGTCAGGCATTCGGTTTATACACCGAGCCCTGTGTCCTCTTGTCCCCAGCAGGCCAGGCTCCCCTCTGCCCCCTGTCCCCGTCTCCAGGCCATTGCGTGAGGTCCTGTCTCCTGCTCTCTAGGAGAACTCCCTCTCCTCCCTTTGCAGCCTGCGTCTTCCCCAAGCTTCGGGAGCTTCCACTCTGTGCCTTCTCCATGCTGCTTAATGGGTACCTCTGGCCTGGTGCCACCAGGCAGAGGGTGCTCATCCAGAGCTCTGCTCCTGGTGGGCGTGGCAGGGCTGGCCCAGCCCCTCAGCCGGGGCAGAGGGTTGACCCCTCAAATGCAGACAGCAGCGTTTTGCAAGGAGAGCCTGCAGGGCTCCTAGTCAAGGTTGGTCCCCAGCCCATACATCCTGGGGTCGGTGGTGGCCTTGAGAGGGGGCCAGGGTGCAGGGGCTCAGCTTCCCAGCCAGGAGTGTAGAACAGCCATATCTGCTCTTCCTGCAGTATCTTCCCTTCGCTCCCAGAAACGACTCGAAGGGCTTTTTCTACCACATTCTGCAAAGCACGGTCTTGGAAGCGATCTGTCACTCTGAGCTCAGACACATCCCCAGACTGTCAGACGGATCCATCTTCATCACCAGTGAGGATGCTAATAATGGAAGCAGTGTGCAAAGGCCTTTCCCTGGGACCCACCCAGGTAGTGTTTTACCAAGCCAATTGGTGCTTACGATTGCACAGATCAGGTTTATAAGGGGTGAGTGGACAAAGCACATGGTTGAAACTCTCTATCAGCCCGAAAGGGTGTAGGGGCAAAGCTGAGATTGTAATTTATCATCTGGCTACTTTCCCCCCAAAATGGGAGAGGAATTGCATCATTAGACCCAGAGTTGCTACCACAGGGAATGGATACTTCAAGTTTCAGCGGAAGAAATTAACTAAGTAATTCCTTTTTCTCTGGAGACGTGGAACAGATAATTAGGAATGAGATTTACTGAACATTTAGTGCTGCTGCTTAATTAAGCAGGCACACATCACGGTGTTTAAAGTGTCAACAGGTCCAGACACTCAAAGGGAACAAATTGACAACCAGAGTGTAGTTTAAACATAGCTGAAAACCATTTCTCGTTGTGCTAGTCCTCATGCCAACCGCCATGCTCTTGCAAGAATGTAGGAGATTAAATACCTGAACTTGAAAACATGTATGCAGCCCAGTTTTTTTTTTTTAATTTATTGATTTATTTGAAAGAGTTACAGAGAGAAGGGGAGAGACACAGAGAGAGAGAGAGAGAGAGAGTCTTCCATCTGCTGGTTCACTCCCCAAACGGCCGCTACAGCAGGGGCTGAGCCAGGCTGAAGCCTGGTGCTTGAAACTTCATCTGAGTCTCCCATGTGGATGGCAGGAGTCCCAGCCCTTGGGCCATCTTCTGCTGCTTTCTCAGGTGCATTAGCAGGGACCCGGATGGGAAGTTGGAGCAGCTGGGACTGTGTGTGGGGATGCCAGTATCACAGATGTGACATAGGTTGTGCCCCAATACCAGCCCCGAGTCCCAGTCCACGCACAAAGAGAGGCAAAGGTGGAAGAGGTTTGATCTCTGCCCTCACAATTTGGAGGAGGAGCTGTGTGTAGACATGGGTGTAGACATAACAGACACTATCCAGATAGCAAATAGGAGTGTGAAAGGGGCACTGATTCAAGGACAAGGACGCAGTCCTGGGGACATAGGACAAGGTCGCATGGACAATGTGGGGCTTTGCTTGGGGCACAGGAGGGCTTCAACAGACAGCCATGGGCCCTGTCATGTCGGGAGGGAAAGACAGCCTGGGAAAAAGCCTGCAAGAGGCAGAACAGGGGTTCATGAACAGCTCAATGGAGCTGGATGCACAATAGCTGGTGGTGGAAGCCGGGATGAGCAGTGAGTGACAAGAGGCCAGCTTGGCCAGGTGGACCTGGCCAGGGACTTGGCACTGGGTATGTCCTGCCAGATTCTTTGTCAAGGCACCCTCCTCTGCGAGACAGTTCCCAATACACAAGGGCTTCTTGGGTGAAGGAGTGATGGCGTGATCCAGGAACACCCCATGAAAACCCCCACGGGGAGTGGAGGGTGGGTGCTGCGTGCCCCTCCATTGCGGTGTTTCCTGGCCAGGGTCTGGGGACATGAAGCCGGGCCCTGTGCTCAGCAGCTGCTTCCCATGACATCACGAGGAGTCTGTCCCGTGTGTCCTTTAGTTTGCTCTTTTGTTTCATGAGCTTTGATTTCTAGCATCTGTCCAGACTGAAGGCAGCGGGAGAGAGAGGGGTAGACAAAGGAGAGGCCTTGCTACGCCCCAGTGGCTGGTGGATGCAGATCCCATGGCTCTCTGAGGTCGAAGCTGGCTCCTCTCCAAGTACCCTGTTCCTGCTACAGAGAGGACTCACAGCTGCATGTTCAACTTTTGCTCACTGAGCGAGAGCAATGAACTTCAGCTTCGGAATTTGGAGCCCATGTGTGCACTCGGCCGTATTTATTTCAGTATCCTTCCTTCGGCTCACTTCATGCCCACACCCTCTTCTGATCCTTTTGCATGCTTCTCTCCTCTTGCTCTGTGCCCAAGGAAACAGGCACAGGAGTCTGCTTCCTCCTCCAGCCACAAAAGATGAGGTCCACCTGCTGGGGGCCGGGACCCCACACTCGTCTGCCCCTCCCCTTTCAACATCAGAGCTCCTGCTTCCATTCTGACAGGAGAAGAGGCCATGCAGTAAATCCTGACACAGAGCATGCGGCTCCAGGGCCAAGGCGTGTGGGGAGAAGTCGGCCTCCCTGGCCTGGCTGGCAGGTGCAAACCGCAGGCCTCTGAGGCTCTGGGTGAAGGAAGCTGGCTGCACAGCGTGGGCCCCTGCCCCCCGTGCCTCTCTTCCCAGCCTTGTAGGAGGTGACGATGTCACAGTCCCAGCACCACCTTCCCTGTGGGAGACTTTGTCCCACCGGTGTGGAGTCAGTTCACTTCATTCGTTCATTCGTTCATTCTTTGGTAGTGAGTTGCAACACAGTCACTGGTTTCTCAGTCTGGAGCCCAGGGCATGTCCATGCTTAGAGATGTCCTGTCCCTTGGAGAAGCACCTGTTCCCGAAAGCTGTGTTCTTGGACGTCACATTTCCCCAGCTGAACCTGCTCTTTGTTTCCCTTTTGGAGCTCTAGGAAGGAGCAGGTTTGTGGTGAGCTTACGTGCGGTTGTTACGTGTGTTTGCCCTGGGTGGAATGGAAGTGGCCTAGGTGTAGTTTTCAATTCTGGATGCTTCTGTGGACTGGATGGGAGCAGGAGGCTCCGGGTCTGCTTCCCCCACAAAGTGAATCTCCCCCCACTCCCCTCCTTGGTCTTGGTCCCCATCTGTCCTCTCGGGAGGGCCCACTGCAGTGGGTGGTGGTCACACAGTCTCAGGATCTCCAGAGAGGAGCTGATTCTCCCGCAGTCCACAGTCTTCTAGATCTTGGCTGGAGGATGCTACAAGGAGGGCAGCACCCTCTAGGATCCAGAGCTGTAGACTGCGAGCAGCCACGAGCCCGGCCCGAGCAGCCACGAGCCCGGCCCGAGCAGCCACGAGCCCGGCCCGAGCAGCCACGAGCCCGGCCCGAGCAGCCACGGCAGCAGCAGTCAAAGTGCCAATCCCAGTCTCTCCTGCGTTTTCGCTGCTTTTCCCCACCTCCTTACTTCTCTGCTCTGTCCCTGCCCATCAAATCTTTCCTCCCGGCAGCCTCTCGGGACCGGAAAAGTTCATTGCATTTGGGATACAACCATAGTTGTAATTGGAGCTGCTTTAATTGTGGGAGTCTTTGTTACATAATAGGGGGTGGGAGGCACAGGTGAACAGGGGAGAGAGATTTCAGGGGGCTGTGGAGTCTTCCCACTTGTGTGGATGATGGTGGGTGGGTCATGGACCACCAGCACTCCTGGCAAAGGGGACATGGAGGAGGAACCTCAGCCCCGCCGCTGCCCTCCAGGCATCAACACAGGGTCTTGGTGTGAAATCACAACGTGAAATGCGCCCTCCCCAGGGACGTCCATCCGGGGACTCCGTGTGCCGATCAAGGCTCTCGGTTTCTACCCCTCGCAGAGGGATGGTTTCCACGGCCCCATCAAAGAGGCCCTGACAGAGCCTCTTTCTTTCCAGCCTGCTTCCTCCAGACTGGGGCCTGATACCATCGGATTGTCTGGGTCGCCTTGGGCTGCGCCCTTCCTGGCTGTTGGATCTGGCGGCAGTGATGTGCGGACCTCACAGCTTGTCGCTTAGTGGGGAGCCCCCCAGTGCTGCCCTCCCGGGGCCCAGGGACACCTCACCGGGGCGGTTTCTGCCCAGGGGGTGCACGGTAGCTTCTGAATACTCTTGCTGTCTCTTCTCCGTGAGCCATGGAGAACAGCTATACTGAGAAAGGTGCTTTGGCATAGAAGTCAAATTAGGCTTCTCTCTGCCTTTGCAATCACATGACTTATACGTCCCCTGTCCCACCCCCAGGCCCTGCAGGGGGACCAGAGGCCCCGTACCCCATGTGGGGAGGATGTGAGGGTCCCCGCACTGGTACTGCCCTCCCTCCTGGTTGCTGTGCATGCAGGAAGGGTGGAAAGGGAGGGGGGGTGTGAGGGGCCACAGGTGGGGCTCGCTGGGCAGCAGAGTCAGCAGGGCTCCCAGCAGCTGCGGTGCCCAGGTCTTCCCAAGGGGGTGCATAGCATCTGTCCCCTTGCAGCTGTTCGCTAGGAGGCCAGTCTCAAAGCACAAGGCAAGATAGAAGCCACATTGTTGTCACCCAGCAGGGAGCTGTGGTTGGAGGCTCAGCCAGATCAGGGTGGTGAGAAGAGGTGGGAGCCTGGTGGTGGGGGTAGGTGAGGGAGCCACTGAAGGCATGGAAACCCCCAACGCCTTCACAACGCATGGGGTCAAGGTTGACTGGATTCATCTGTCTCGGCTGAGCTGCAGTCGGGGGGCGGGACCTGCAGCTCCCCAAGCGTGTGCCGTTTGGGTGGGAAAGGCTCCCCGTTTCTGGGGAGTCCGGGTGTACCACAAGGCATGGCCTGCCCAGTTGAAAGTGGAAAAATTTAGTGAATCTTGCTTAAAAATCTGCAGCCGGCTGGTGGCTCGGTTGATAGAAAACTGTCATAAATGCTTCCCATGAAGAGATGTGCATTTTATTCCAGGAAGTCTTTGACCAGTGTAGGTTGTCCCTCTGTGCTTGGGCTGGCAGAATGTTTTCTCCCAGTGTTCCACCCTGCGGGACCTCTTGGCCGCCTTGTCTATAGGGACACAGCCATGAGCAGGAGGAAATGCATTAATGGAGGGCAATAGTGATGTCACCAGAGCCACTGATGGTCCGGTACAAAGCCCTTGCTGTTGGCCTGGCTTTATCCGACAGCTCTATTTTTCTGCAGTCTGGGGCCCAGGCAGGTCTGTTGACAACGTATATCATGTGCTTTGAGATAGCCCAGGATTAGCGACTGAAACAAGATCCTCAAGGCAGAACCTTGGGAAGATTTCTGAAACTCTAGCAGGGTCCACATGGGGATTTTTTGTCTTTCTTGCAAGGACAGATAAGATTATGAATGGGCTTGCTTATCATCAGATGCAGCACTTTCCCATACAGATATCCTCACTGGGGGGAGAGAGAATGACTAGGCTAGGCTAGCCGACGAATGCTTTGCTTGGGTAACGGAAGGGTCAGAACACAATCCATCAGTTCTCTCGGGCTGAACATCAGCAAGCAGCAGGAGCTCCAGCCCACCTCCTCTGAGTCTGGAAATCTCTGAGGCTAATTTAGGAGGGAGGTGAGCAGTTTAAGAAGCCACTCACTGAATGCAAGGATGGTTGGCGGTGCAGGACGCTCCTGGGGCCCAAGCACCGCCAAGCGCAGTCTCTCACCGCCACCTCCTCTGTGCCCGCTCTGTCCCTGTGTCTGTTCCACTCAACTCTGCTCCAGCTCTGAATCCAGGCGTACGCCAATCCTAAGCATTCTTTTTCTTCATTTAAATTTTCAAAGAGGGGCGGGATTTGGGGGGCTGGGGCAGAGGAAGCTGGGCATGATGAGTGTGTTGGCTGATGTGTCTTCTGTCGCTCAAAGGGTCCAGTGTCCAGCAGGAGTTCATTTCTGGAGGTCTGTGACACAGTCGGGGGGAATACATCTCTCATTCGTTTACCAAGCACGATCACCTGCCGGGCAGTGTCTCAAATGATTGGCAGGCAGAGGTGGATGTGGTTATGGTTTGAAAGAGTCTCACTTCTATTGGGAATGGCAGGCTGAAGCTCGCCTTCTGAGAACAGCTGGGAAAGCTGAAGAAAAAAAATTCTATCTGTTTTTCTGCTTTCTGAATTAGGTATCTAATTCAGAGCTTCTTGAGTGTCCACACTCAATGTCTGGCATTCAATTAGAAGAACATAAGGACATTAAAAGTTAAAAAAAAAAAAAACCACACAGATAAAAGGCACAAGTCTATGAGCAATGCAGATATGAACATTATTAGGCATGGAGGTTAAACGACTCTTATATTAGGGCTGGTGCTGTGACGTAGAGGGTAAAGCCATTGCCTGCAGTGCCAGCATCCCATATGGGCACTGGTTCGAGTCCAGGCTGCTCCACTTCTGATCCAGCTCTCTGCTATGGCCTGGGAAAGCAGTAGAAGATGGCCCAAGTGCTTGGGCCCCTGCACCCATGTGGGACACCCAGAAGAAGCTCCTGGCTCCTGGCTTTGGATCAGCCCAGCTCTGGCAGTTGCGACCAACTGGGGAGTGAACCAGTGGATAGAAGACCCCCCCCCCCCTGCCTCTGCCTCTCTGTAACTCTGTCTTTCAGATAAACAAATAAATCTTTTTAAGAAAATGCTTTTATCAATATGGTCAACAAATTGGGTGTCAAGTTGGGGAAATTCACTAGAAAATGTTATATATGAGAAAAATTAAATGGGTAATCTAGAACTAAGAAAGGCAATACATGAAAACGAGAGCTTAGTAGAGGGGTAGTAGAGAGGTGGAAAACTCACTGAAATCGCAGACAGTAACAACAGGAAGGCCATGGGAGGAGCCATCAATAGAATTAAAGCCCTGGACCGCCCTTGCCATATTCCACACCCACAGTGCTGATTCAATCTCCCAGCTTCCTTTTCTTAAAAAAATTTGAGTCCTAGATTCTCTTTCTCTGGAGCGCTTCAGTCTGGTAAACATTGAACACATGCGGCTATTTAAATTTAAATGCACGAACAGGAAATAAAGCAGCACACTCAGTTTCTTGGTGACATGAGCCAGGTCTGGCCAGTGGTGGCGCACACAGGCCATTTGCATTATCTCCGGACGATAATCTCATTCCTTGACGCTGTACGTCTTTTGCCAGATTAATTTAGATGTTCGGCCGGCGCTGTGGCTCAACAGGCTAATCCTCCGCCTTGCGGCGCCGGCACACCGGGTTCTAGTCCCGGTCGGGGCGCCGGATTCTGTCCCGGTTGCCCCTCTTCCAGGACAGCCCTCTGCTGTGGCCTGGGAGTGCAGTGGAGGATGGCCCAAGTGCTTGCGCCCTGCACCCCATGGGAGACCAGGAAAAGCACCTAGCACCTGGCTCCTGCCATCGGATGAGCGCGGTGTGCCGGCCGCAGCGCGCCGTCCGCGGCGGCCATTGGAGGGTGAACCAACGGCAAAGGAAGACCTTTCTCTCTGTCTCTCTCTCTCACTGTCCACTCTGCCTGTCAAAAAAAAAAAAATTTAGATGTCCATGTTGCTGTTACCTCTGCGTGGAAACTTACCATGGTTCCAGACTCCTCAATGAGATGCTCAAGGCTTGACATAGTGTAGCTCAATCCGGTCTCCCTCCCTACCGAAGGCAGGCACTGTGGATTTGGTGATAACCACGAACTGAAATAACCTCAAAGCCAGACGCTGGGTGCCTGGTTGCTCTGTGGGACTCTTGCATGGACAATGATGCTCAGAGCACGGATGGGGTCAGTTAGGGCTTCAGACTCCTCCCCTAGGCTTTGCTTTTATTTTGTTTTTAAAATTTCTTTCTTATTTTGAAAGGCAGAGAGACAGGGAGAGAGGAAGAAATAGAGATAGAGAGAGAGAGAGAGAGAGAGAGAGAGAGAATCCCACCTGCTATTTCACTCCCAAAATGTCTACAACAGCTCGGGGTAGACCAGTCAAGAGCCAGGAGCTGGGAACTCCATCAGGGTCCCGCACGTGGGAGGTAGGGACCCGACTCTTTGAGCTGTCACCTGCTGCTTTCCAGGCTGTGTGTTAGCAGGAAGCTGGAGTCCGGTTCGGAGCCTGGACTGGAACCCAGGCACCCTGCTAGGAGAGACATGGGCATCGCAAGCCGTGTCTTAACCACTATGCCAAACACGTGCCCCATTTCCTGGCTTTTCCACTTGGGCAACTTACGTCACCTCTCCTGTGCCCTGCTTTCTCAGCTGTGAGGTGCAAGGTGGTGTGACAGTTAAATGGGACTTGGCACATGGGAACGTGACCTTGCAAGCTTGTATACCAGGTGGGGCTCCTCTGGGCTAGAGTGTGGGCCAGGGCCCTGTGCTAACTCCAGCTGATGCTGTGTCATTTCTTTGTCTTACAGTGATCTCCCTCAAAGCCTCTGAAGGCTCATCCTTTGAGGACAAGAAAGAGACCTGGGCATTCTTTGAAGGTAAAGCTTTGTGCATTTCCTGATGATAAGCTACGGCTCACTGTTTCCTAACAGCAAGGGAGTGAAATCGGAAAACAGGATCCTTCCGTCTTGGTTTTGCTGGGACATCAAATTGTCTTGGCCTAAGCTTCTCCAAAAGTGAGACGGGAATGCTGAGTCTTAGTCTGATAGCGCAGAGGGCGAGGGTGGCAGTCTGTGATGTCTGTCTGCTGTTTCCCCCAGAACTCCTGCTCCTGGGTGAGATGCGGGGGGATCTTCGAGTGATACAAAGATGAGACAGACAGCTACTGTGACAACATTTTATTTCTTTTTAAGATTTATTTTATTTATTTGAAAGAGTTACAGAGGTAGAGAGAGAGAGAGAGAGAGAGAGAGAGAGATCTTCCATCCGCTGGTTCACTCCCCAGATGACCACAACAGCCAGAGCTGCGCCGATCCGAAGTCAGGAGCCAGGAGCTTCTTCTGGGTCTCCCACGTGGGTGCAGCGACCAAAGGACTTGGGCCATCTTCTACTGCTTTTTCCCAGGTCACAGCAGAGAGCTGGATTGGAGGAGGAGTAGCTGGGACTAGAACCGGTGCCCGTATGGGATGCTGGTGCTTCATGCCAGGGCGTTAACCTGGTGTGCCACAGCGCTGGCCCAGACAATGTTTTATTTCAAATTGCTTAAGGAGTTTGGAGGTTTGGAAAACCTTAAGTTGGAGCTTTTCAACCCGTGTTAGAATTCATGGGGAGTTTTAAGAACACTCATGCCTGGACCGCATCTCCAGAGATTCTGCCTTGGTTGGCACTCGTTGAAAGTTCCTTCGGGGATTCCAGGGAGCAGCCAGGCTAAGGCCCCAGTCATGGTCTGAGACAAGCAGCAGCAGCAGCAGCAGTCAGAGGTGCCCGTTACCAATGTCCATTGTCGGGCCTCCCCGTGCCTCGCAGAATCTGCAGCTCTGGGGCTGGCGCCCGGTGATCTGGGCTTTTACAAGACCTCCGGTGATGCTGCTGCACACTCAGGTTCGAGCCTTAGAGCAGGGGCCCTTTCTTTATTTACTTGAAAGGCAGAGGGGCAGAAAGAGAGGGAGAGGCAGAGAGAGAGAGAGAGATCCCATATGCATTGGTTTACTCCCCAAATGCCTACAGTGGCCAAACCTGAGCCAGGAGCAGGTAACTCAACCCATGCCTCCCATGTGGGTGGCAGGGACCCAGTTACTTGACCTGTCACCTGGGAGGGCGCACATTAGCAGGAAGCTGGACTTCGGAGTGGAGCTGGGACTCACACCCAGGCACTGATATGGAATGCATGCAAGTGTCTTAACTGGCATCTTAAGCTTTGCTGTTTTTCAATTAATTTTTTTTTTTTGGTATTGGGTGACCCTGTCCTAGTAAAATAGCAACCAGTTTCCTCCCATGATGCCTCATTCAGGGACTGCCTGGCCGTGGGCCGAGGGGTGGAGGTGACTTTGTCCCTTTATAGCGATGGATTAGAAAAAGCAGCTGTAGTTTTCCTTCCTTGTTGCTACTTAGTAAAATTGAGGAAACCTGATTGATTCTTTTTTTTTAAGATCCGTTCAGTTATTTAAGAGGCTGAGCCACAGATAGGGGGAGAGAGGAGAGAGAGAGAGAGAGAGAGAGGTTTTCCATCCACTGGTTCATTCCCCAAGTGGCTGCATTGGCAGGAGCTGGGCCGATCCGAAGCCAGGAGCCTGGAGCTTCATCCGGGTTGCCCACGTGGGTGCAGGGGCCCAAGCACTCGGACCATCCTCCACTGCCCTCCCAGGCCACAGCAGAGAGCTGGATTGGAAGTGGAGCATATGTGATGCCAACGCCCCAGGCAGAGGCCCGCTGTGCCACACCTCCAGTCCCCTGATGATTCTTATAGCTGGTTTTGGAGCTGTCCTGTGGCCAGGCACTGTAATGCAGTGGGCTGTGGAGGCAAGCTAGGAGTCACTGGGTTGTAAAAACAGGAGCCCTACTTAGTACCAGTCATCCAAGACCCTCCTGGGGACACGTCGGACTGTACCCCGAGATTCTGATGATTCCATTAGGAAGGGACCAGAGAGTTTGCCGTTTCTCAGGCTCTCACCTGCTGCTGCCACAAGTGGGCTGTATTCCAAAAACACCTCCAGCTGCGACTTGGGTGGGCTCTGAGGGTGTCCCCCGAGGATCCAAGTGCTGGGAGCTTGGTCTCTGTGTGGGGGTGCAGGAGGAGGTGGGCCCTGATGGGAGGTCTTTAGGTCCCTCAGGGCACTGCCCTTGGACAGGACTAAGGCAGTTCTCGTGGGGCCCCGTGAACTCTCACGAGAGGGGTTTCAGCAAAGAGCAGGCCCAGCCACTGCCCAGCCTGGCCACTGTGACGCCACTTGCTACGAGCCCCTTGTCTAGGGCCAGACTGATGCTGGCTCCGTGCCCTTGAACCTGCAAGAGCAAAATAGACCTATTTTTTATATAAAGAAAAAGCGGCCCAGCCTGGGGTGTTTCCTTGCAGTGAACCACATCAGGGAGCAACGCACTGTGGCGATGTGTTTGGAAGGAGGGTGGCACTCAGTCTGAGCCCCCCAATCACCTCATGTCTGTGATTCACGCCCAGCTGAGAAGATCAGGCTCGCTCCCGACCTGTCCACACAAAATGTCCATCCAGCCCAACTGTGGTCTCGTCTTAATGGAGAGAGAGTCGGCTCGCACCCCAAGAGCACAGCTGACTTCCGGCTCTGTAATGCCTGCCCCAGGCTAGCTGGGGTTTCCTAGTGGCTCTTTGTGCTTGCACGTTTTGTTTTGTTTTTAACCCAGCTGCAGCTTGAGCAAGGTCAAGGGTGCACTGTCCCCGGCCTTTTGCTCTTTTGTCCCTGGCTCAGAGAACTACAGTAGGGACTGCAGACCATGTCCATCCCCTTGGGGCTCAGCTTAGCCTGGCTGTGTGCCACACACACACACACACACACACACACACACACACACACACACAGCCATTGATTGTCAGACCTCTTGATTAGATGCTGCAGTGAGTTAAACTCCCATGGGGCTATCACTTAAGTATTTGGCCTCAAGCAAGATAGCTTTGCAGGCTGCATTAAAAAATATAGTAGATGAACGCAGAGTGCTTTTTTTTTTTTCAGAACTGAGACCTCTTGGACTTTTGTATTTTCCCTGGAAATGTAGAAACTGACGTTGGCGGTGTGGGGAGTGGTGTGGGGAGACAGGGGTTCCTTGATGGCTGGCGCTGGGGATCGCTGGGGTGCTGTGTGTCAAGGCATTCCTGAAAAACCGCGCTGGGTTGCCAGGATGGAGTGCTGTCTCCTTCTCGCACACTGGGACAGCGAGAGCTGGCACCCCAACACTGTCCCTGCTTGTCCTGGCCTCACCGTGGTGTGGGTAACCACTGTGGCTTCCTGCCCACCGCCTGCACGGCAGTCTGAATGTTCTGTTGGTGACTTGGGGAGGCCAGTGGCTAAAGATCAGACGGCATGCAGGTGAGGGGCCGGCATTGTGGTGCAGCAGGTTCAGCTGCAGTGGGCGACTACTGCATCCGATATCAAAGCGCTGGTTTGAGTCCCGGCTGCTTCACTTCCGATCCAGCTCCCTGGGAAGGCAAAGCAAGATGGCCCATGTACTTGGGCCCCTGCTACTCACGTGGGAGAACAGGGTGGAGTTCTAGGCTCCTGGCTTCCACCTCGGCCATGGTGACCATTTGGGGAGTGAACCAGCAGATGGGAAATCTGTGTGTGTGTGTGTGTGTGTGTGTGTGTGTGTGTGTGTTTGTGTTCTTCTCTCTCTGTCACTCTGCCTTTCAAATAAATAAAATAAAATCTTTTTAAAAAAGAAGTAAGAAAAAACCCTGCAAATGCATTCAGAGAATACAGCACGGTTTTCATAGTTCTTGTGAGCGTGCAGGTGCACTTGGTATATGAAAAGCGAATTGCAGACTGGGTGAAGTGCAATTGCTGAATTCAGGCCAGGTCGGGCCCCTGCCTTCAGACAAGTGTTACTTGACCTGGTCTGAGCTTCGAAACCTTGGGGCCAGCACTTAGAATTTGGAGAGATGTCTACATGGACAGTTAGAGAATCAGCCAGCCGACAGGGCATCACTGGACCTCATTCCGGCTGGGGAGCAGTCCCCCCGTTGCTGAGGCATGGCTCAGCTTTGCTGCCTGTGACACCGGCATCCCGAATGGGCAGCGATTCCAGACCCCGCTGCTCCACTTCCATTCCAGTTCCTAGGCTAATGTGCCACCCACACCTGCACACTCACAAGTCCTTGGGCCCCTGCACCCTCATGGAAGCCCCCAAGGGAAGCTTCTGGATCCTGGTTTCGGATCGTACCAGCTTCGGCTGTTGCAGTCATTTGGGGAGTGAACCAGCAGATGGAAGATCTCTCTCTTCTTCCCTCTGTAGCTCTACCTTTCAGATAAATAAAAAATAAATCTTAAATAAAAATAGATTTTAAAAGATGTCTTTATTTATTTGAAAGCCAGAGTTACAGAGAGAGAGAGATTGAGATTGAGATCTTTCATCAGTGGGTTCACTCCCCAAGTGGCCACAACAGCCAGGGCGGGGCCAGGAAGAATCCATAGCCTGGAACTCCATCCACATGAGTGGCAGGGGCCCACGTACTTGGGCCATCATCTGCTTCTTTCCCAGAGCAGGGGCGAGCTGAGCCGTGGACCAGGCTGCTCTGCCCCCCTGCCCCAGGGTGCAGTTAAGAGGACAAGTGCCTCGCCATGCCAAGTAGGCCTCCGAAGCCAAGTGGCCCTGCCTGTTGGCCCTCGAGGAGCCCATGGCTCCAGAATCCCCTCGTATCCGCAGGCCACACGTGCTGCCAAGCGGCTCCACAGTCCTGTCCCCACAGTGCTTGCCACAACAGCATGTGGATCCAGGACTGGCCACGTGTTCACTACATTCCCCAGCTCGTCCCATGTCCTGGCCATCCGGTGGTGAACCCTGCCTGTGACTCCGCCAGGTCGTGTCCTGCCCGGAATCCACGAGTCCCGCAGCTGAGTTTCACGCCTGTCCTGCCTCTGACCAGTCACGGGCTTCTCTGTGCTTGTGCCCCACCAAGCCCGCCCCTCGGCGGGGCAGGCGATCCCACAGAAGTCCGGTGTTGCCTCCATGCCTCCGTGTCCCTGAGCTGGCTTCTGTCTCATCTGCCTGTGTCAGAGGGCTTTCTCCTGGGACCTTTTGAGGAGCGACCCAGGGTGTGGTTTGCAGCAGTACCTGGTCTGTTGAGGAATCCTCCTTATGGTGTTTCACTCTTGGCTTCTAGAACCTTCTCTCCGTTCTTCCTCTGGCTGCCCTTGTAGGAGGCCCCCACCCCTGTAATGTGGGTGCAGAGCTCCTTTTCCCTGCCCCCTTGGATACAGCTGTCCCTCGGTATCCCTCAGGAATGGTTCCAGGACCCTCCCCGTGGGCACCTACATCCGAGATGCTCCGGTCTCGTATATACAGTGGCGTAGTATTTGCCTGCAACCCCCAAAACCCTCCTGTATATTTCATATCATCTCTAGACAGTTTATCATGCAGACTGCCACGTGAGTGCTGTGTAGTTGCTACGCTGCATTGTTTAGGGAGTGTTGACAATGAAGTCTGTACGTGTTCAGCACAGATGCTATTTTCTTCTAGGATTTCTGAATCGGGATGCGTTTCATCAGTGCCTGTGAGAGGGGCAAGGGTGTTTGATTTTCAGTTCAGACTTCGAGTTGCCCTGAACGGAAACTTACTCAAGCAAATGTAGGCAGACATAGTGACTGGCCCCAGGGGTACATGAGGATCTTGTGAACCCGGGGATGGAGGCTATGCTGGGCCCAGGATTCCGGGCAGGGGGTTGGAGGGGTGGTGGTGGAAGACCCCAGATGTCTGACTCTACCCTACTCCTTCCCTCTCATCGATCACAAGCCGGCCCCGCTTCCTCAGGCTCCCGGTGGAGGGCAGCTGCCCCCACCCCTGCAACCTTGCCTTCTCAAATGAAGCACCCAGCTAACTGCTTCTGCACCTCCCCAGGGCTTTGCCGAGGTGCATTCTTGCTGACCCAGCAATCCGACTCCCAGGAGCTTGAATGTAGGGCCATCCTGCGAGAGATGCAGTAAGGAACGAGTTTCTAAGGGCTCGTCCTGGAATCGCTCTTCCTGGGGCACGGGCGGGATGCCGGGGTCGGCCAGCAGTGACTGGTGCTGGCTTAGCAGGTGGTCATCTTTTTCAAAGCGAGTCAGACTCCTCCATTGCAAAGAGCTTACTGTGGGAATGCGGTAACGAAAGAGTGAGATGGAACCCATGCGATCTCAAGGTGGACACATCGTGTCTGATCCTACCTTCTCTAGCCAATGCCTGGGGCTGGGGTGTCCAGGAAGGAAAGAGAGTTGGTTTAGTTCACGGCTGTAGAGCGTGGAGGCCCAGTTGCCTCATAACATGGCAGCAAAGTTTAGGGAAGTGGACCCCTGCAGAAGTGGCCAAGCACAAGAGGCTGGCCATGGTGATGCTGTGGTGACCGGTCCAGTTCCATGAGAGCAAGATACGGCCCTTCAAGAAAAGCATGCATCTGGCTTATCCATCTCGCCACGTTTTAAGGGCCCCCACCTCCCAACAACCCCCGCGATGACAGTCACAGGTCAACCCTATTCAAGCCACAGCAGCAGGCCTGTGTACAAATGGACTTCCCGGAGCTCATGGGAAGATAACATTCCGATGTACGTTTGTGATGTTTGAAATCCACACATCGTTTTTCTCATAGTAGACGTTGTCCGTGAACTTCTTGAAGGCATCTCGTGTCACAGACTGCAGCAAACGTTAGCAGGTGGATGGGGTGGCTGAGGGCCGGTGGCTTCCTCCGCTAGGCGCGGTTGTCTTTTGTGATGTTTTACATCAGCGTGGTGTCCTGGCGCTCACGGAAGCCCCATCCTCACCCCCCACCCTGGGCTGAGTCCCCGACACAGCCTGCCCGTGTGTTCCTGGTTTAGGGCATCCATTCCTCCTGCTGCAGTTTCTATGTAGTCCTTACAGAGGAGACCTCTGTGTGCTCGTCTATTTTTTTTTTTTTTTATTTGAAAGTCAGAGTTACACAGAGAGAGAAGGAGAGGCAGAGAGGGAGAGAGAGAGAGAGAGAGAGAGAGAGGTCTTCCATCTTCTGGTTCACTCCCCAATTGGCTACAATGGCCAGAGCTGGGCTGATTCCGAAGCCAGGAGTCAGGAGCTTCTTCCAGGTCTCCCATGTGGGTGGAGGGGCCCAAGCACTTGGGCCATCTTCTACTGCTTTCCCAGGCCATAGCAGAGAGCTGGATCAGAAGAGGAGCAGCCAGGACTCAAACTGGTGCCCACATGGGATGCTGGCCCTGCAGGCGGCGTCTTTACCCGCTATACCGCAGCACCAGCCCCCATCCGTCTATTTCGTACAAGGAAGAGTGAACTGAACCTGATTCATAATAAATGTCGGCTGGCTGAAGAAGCTGCGTTGTTTTGGATGAGTTCAAGCATTTGCTAAGTTCCGACATCTGTAGCGTTTTGCTTCATAGGAGTGAAAATAATGTTTTGGCTTCCCTCTCCCATTTCTGGCCTCTCCTGGATCAGATGGACGGGAATTTAAGAAACACAAAGAGAGGAATTTGATCTAACTCTTGAGACTTAAAAACTCCTTAAGGTTATTTGTAGATCAACATTGATTTCTAGGCAGTCATACACAGGGACCCACTGTAATCGTTTGTACAGTTTCTCCCAATGACAGCAGCTTGCGCAACTGCCAGGCGGTCACAGATGAGGTGCTGACGTGGGTACAGCCAACGAGCAGAACTTTCCAGCCCCACAAGGAGGCCCCCAGCTCTCCTACCCCAGCCTTTGCAGCCACTAATCTGGTCTTCATTTCTAGAACTTTCTCCTTCCAAAATTAAAAAAAAAAGTCACATAAATGACATTATGCTAGCAGTATGTATTTTTTTTTTCACTCAACATAGTTCCTAGGAGATTCTTGCAGGTTGTGGCTTGTGTCGGTTGCCTGCTGCGTTTACGGCTGAGGGGGCAGCCCGTGGTGTGGGTGCACCAGGCTTTGTTAAGCCTTCACCCATTGCATGACATGTCACGGATACAACTGCTGTAAACATACACGTGTCTGGGCATGAGCCTACCTTGTCATTGCTTTGGAACAAATGCCTTAAGTGCTGGGTTGAACGGTAATCTCAAGTGTATCTTGTAAGAAATTGCCACCCTGTTTGCCGTATCTGAGTGACGGCAGCGCTTGGTGTTAACACAATTTTCCATTTTCAGCATCCTGAACGGTGTGTGGGTATGTGGGCGCATCTTGCTGTGGCCACGTGCCACGTTTCTTTAATGGCTGCGGAAGTCGGGCTTTTTCTCACGGGCTCACCCGGCACCCGGGTCTGGTCTTTGATGTGATGTCTTTGTATACGTTGCCCGTGTTCCTCGTTGCGTTGTGTGCTTGCTTTTTTGCTGTTGTGTTTTGAAAGTTCTTTATATTCAACCCGCTGGTGTTCTATGGGGTAAGTGGTCGCAGATACGTTCTCCTGGTCTACAGCTTGACTTTTACATTCTCTACACAGGGTCACCAACTGCTTTTGGTTTTTGGTGAAATCAGATTTACCAGGGATGATTCTAGGGTGGCCTCACAAACCCTTGCCTCCTCTTGGATCCCAAAGCTTGCTCTCTCATCTCTTTTCTAAAAATCATCTAGTTTACATGTTGCATTCAGGCTTCCGGTTCATTTGGTGTTGATTTTTGTAGCAAATGTGAGATCTGATTCAAAGTTTAGTTTTTATTTTTTGCCAGTGGAAATCCAATGACTCCAGGACTATTTGTTAATTTTTTACTGTTATTTATAAATTCATTTGCAAGGCTGAGTGAGAGCGAGAGCGAGAGAGAGAGGAGACAGTGCTCAGATCCACTGGTTCGCTCCCCAAATGCCCACAATGGCTGGGGTGGGTTGGTCACAGCCAGAAGCTCCTTCCGGGTCTCCCCCTACAGTGGCAGGAACCCCGTCCCTTGAGGCAGGGTCTGTATTAGCAGGAAGCTGGAGTCAGGCGCAGAGCTGGGGACTGAACCCGTGCTCTGCCACACGGGACACGGGCACCTGAACCGCCCAGGCCAGACGCCCAGGGCAGGATTGCGGTCATTGGGGTGTCCGTGTCTCGGCTGCTGGGTGGTGACTACCCCCCCTCCCCCGTGTGCCTGCCTTCCAGATCTGTACATGTACGCCGTCCTCGTGTGCTGCGTGGGCATCCTCAGCGTCCTGCTCTTCACCGTGGTCATCCTCTGCCAGTCCGTGTTCAGCAAGAGGAGATCCAGAGGTAAGAAGACACTGGGGGTCCCAGAGCACAGGGCGGCCGCCGTGGGGTGTGCGGGGTGCGGCAGCCGCAGGGCCACGTGCCCGCCGTGGGGCAGGAGGTGAGTTTCCGCCAGAGGCTGTTGAAATAAGCTGTGACGTCATGCAGGCTCCCCTCCCCCCACCCATCCTCTCCTGCCTTGGTTTGGGGGCGCCTTCTGCTCTCGTTCTCACCGGGCTGTGCCATCACGTGAGCCTGTGTGTGAGTTTGGGCTATGCGTCATGGGAGGCTGAGTTTGGGGAGCAGGTCCTGGACCCTTCTGATCTGGGGGCTCGGCACCCCCTCCCTTAGAAGGCTCCTGCTGTGACAGCCTCTTGTGCCAGCCCTCCCTTCTTCTCCCAGCCTGAGTGTCCGTTTCTGTCCCCTTTCGTGTCGATGTCTGTGTCTCCTTGATTCTGTCCCCAGCGCGTTCTCGCCTTGAGCCTCGGTTGATCTTGGGGATTCCAGTACTCATGATCCCACCTCCCCGTGACTGGATCCCGCCTCCTGCTTCCTCCCGAGTCCCCGCCTCTCCCGAAGCCCTGATTTCCCACGTCCAGCAGCTCCTCAACAGACAAGGATGCTGTCACTCCCAGGGGTGACTGGGCTCTGGAATCTGCCCAACCCCACAGTTCCAATGGCCGCTCCCCCTCGCTGACCAGCTGCTGCCTGCCCGCTGGGCCGCCCTGGCCTCATCCAAGACATGGGGGAGGCAGAGTGTGTGTCTCCTCGGATTGATGGCAGGATTCAGGAAAGATGGGAAAGAGGGATGTTCAACCCTCTTAGCACATTGGGCCCCCAGTGAGGGCCCTGCGATGCTGATGACAGGTGGTTATAATTAACCAGTATAACAGTCAGTGTTAGCCCAAGGTCGTAATGCTGACAAGTGTTGGATTGCATCCTTGTGGCTTGTGGGGACCCTCAGACAGGGAACCGTGCCAGCGCTCTTTCCGGAGGGGACTGTCCCCGGAAGTGGGGGCGCAGTGGAGGGAACTGGGGGCACCCACGGGAAACTGTCTGACCTCACACCCCAGGGGCCTCGGGCAGGAGGAGGACCTGGAGCTTCTGAGAGCTGTTGGACGTGGCCCTCCCCAGAGGGACTCAGCCAGTGACAAAACCAGGAGACAGCTGGGAGGGAGCCGGGAGCGCGCAGTCCTCAGCCTTTCTCTTCCCCCTCTGGGTGCAGCTGACCGGAAGCCAGAATGCAGGGGCAGACGAAGGTGCAGAGGCCAGCCTGCAGCTCCCCTGCAGTGTAGACAAGGGTGGATTGGGATCAGCGGGGGGCAACTGAGAACCCAGCTCCTTGGCGGTGACATTCGGGCTGCAGCTCTTCTTTCCGCCAGCCTTGTGTGTGTGTGTGCGTGTGTGTGTGTGTGTGTGCCCGTATGTGTGTGTGCTGGTGCGTGCCTGTGTGTCTGTGTCTGTCTGTGCCTGTGCTGTCCTCCAGTGCTAGCTCTGGGCCAGCAGACCTCACCTGCAGCGCCTGGCCTTTCCTGCTGGTCTCCACCTGGCCTTCGGCTCCGAGCTCCCACTGCAGGTTGCACAGGTGCCTGGCACTGTCGCCTGTCCCCAGAGGCCGCGGTGGAAGGCAGGGACAAGAGCTGGTGATTCACTCTCCCGGGCACTAGGCTCACGGCAGATGCTCAGCAAATGGTGAGCACAGGTGTTGGTTTCTTAGCGCTTTTTGCTTTGCTCCCAACTGTGAGCGTCTGGGAGCCGCAGGGTTTCTGAGCGGTCTGTGTTCAGGGCCAGGGCAGAGGTCCTGGTAGGAACAGGTGGCCCGGGACCAGGCCAGGGAAACAAAGCAAGGCCAGGAAGAACAGACTGGGCTACACAGGGGCACCTGTGTCCTTCCCTCTAGAACCCTCAGAGAGCCACAGACAAGGGGCTCCCAGCTGCCGTGTCCCCGCTGGCATGGGCCCTGCTCACTCAGCTGTTGAGAGGTTCGTCCAAGCACCTGCTATGGCTCTGGCACCTCGCTGGCTGCACGCCTCCCTGACACGGTCTTGTGATCCAGGGTGATCATAGCCCCTGTGTCTGATATGATGGAGGGCACAGCTGAGGAACTCGATACAAGTCCCGAGACAGGCAGGCGTGGCGGGAGGGAAAGTGGGGAGGCTTGGCTTCTGTCTAGAAAAATCTCAGCCACCCCGGAGGCTGACCTTGCCACGGCAACTTTCCTCTTCCCATTCCACGGTGGCTGTGGCTGCAATTCTCCCCAGACAGCTCTGCCCAGCTCCCGCAGCTCCGGGCAGCTTGGCTTTGGGTTGCTGTAGACTCAGGCTGGGCTCCGGTATCCCTGGTGGGGCAGCTCCTGCAACACGTGGTGCTGGGAGCCAGGCACCTGCAGCCGTGCCATGGAGACCAGCGCCAGAGGACTGGGTGTGGGGTGGGCCTGCGAGTCCCCCTCAGCCAGAGTCGCACTGTCCACACCTTTAGGACCAGCCCACTCACCTGACCCCTGCTCAGCCCCGGAACATCTGGGCCAGGCCTGAGAGCCTGGGTCTCCAACAAGTTCCTAGCGACACCACTGCCGCTGCTGGGAGGTCACCCTTGCGGTGGCATGGCCTTAGAGCCACTCTGCCCAATTCTGCCTCACTGGTGGCAAAGAGTTCGTAAGGACAGACACAACTGCTGTATTTTGAAGTGAGTCCATAGCTAAGATTTATACATAAGGTAAGCTACTTGTACCCACCAAATCCATCTAACACTTTAACAATTACAGGAGAGATCAAATGCAAGTGATTTATAGCACAGGAACATGTGGGAATTACAGCCCTTGGTGGGATGTCTGAACTTCAGGGATCCTTTGTAGTTGACGTTCAAAATCAAGGCTAAATGTGTGTGCACACGTGTGTATGCTGTGTGCATGTGTGAGTGTGGGTTATGTGTGTGTGTGGTGTGTGTGGTATGTGCATGTGTGTGTGCTGTGTGTGTGCAGTGTGTGGTGTGTGTATGTGTGATATGTGTGCATATGTGTATGCATGGGTGAGTGTGCATGTGTGTGCAGTGTGTGTGTACATGATGTATGTGGTATGTGGTATGTGTATGTATGTCACAAGTGTGTGTGTGCAGGGGTGTGTGTGTACATGAGTGTGTGTGTATGCTGTGTATGCTGTGTATGTGGTGTATGTATATGTATGTGTATGTGCATGGTGTGTTGTGTGTGTGGTATGTGTTGGTGTATGTGTGAGTGTATGGTGTGTGGTGTGTAGGTGTGTGTGTGTGGTATGTATGTGGTATGCATGTGTGTGTGTGTGCATGATGTGTCTGGTGTGTACGTGGGTGTGGGTGTGGTATGTGTGGGTGTGTGTGGCATGTATGGTGTGTTTGGTGTGTATGTATGTGTGTGTGGTATGAGTGTGTGCAGTGTGTGCTTGTGTATGTGTGGTGTGTGTGCAGTATGTGGTGTGTGTATGGTATGTGTATATGGTGTGTGTGCACACACATGTGTATGATATGCGTGGTGTGTGTTATGTGTATGTGTGCATGTATGGTGTGTGTGCATGTGTGTTCATGGTGTGTAGTGTATGTGGGTGTGTCTGCATGTGAGACAAGTGCATGGGACCGGTCAAGTGCAGACTAAGGTGGTTATGCCTAAAACCCAGGAGCGTCGCTGCTTGTGTGGCTGGGGACAGTAAAACTCCAACTGCTGGTGAGGCTTCAGATAGAAATGCCCACTCCTGCCCTGGTCTTAGACCCTTGAGCAGCAGTATTAAAAAGGAGCAAAGGTAAACCTTACGTCTATATGGCAGGTGGACGTAGCCTTCTGTGAACAGGGTATCATCTGCTCTACCTGGCTCCCAGGGGACCCTTCACATTCCTGGGGGATAAATCTTTATTTGCAGACTCTGCTGTCCATCGCTGGGCATCCCCATTGGATGTCCCATGTCTGCCACAGACCGGCTATTGTCCCCAAGCCACGGGTTAATCAGAAATGTCACCGGAGGATTCCCAGCTGCCCCAGCGATGGGACCATCCCCACGGAAGAGCCCCGCCTTCGAGCTGACTAACCCCTGACATGCTCTGTCCGCTGAACTGGGCCAGGCCGAGCAGAGGGATGCTGGGCCTGCGTGCGCCTGCGCTGTCCCCACACTCTCTCTGGGTGTGGGTCACTTCACAGAGCCACTGTGCGCTGGTGGAGAAGCAGCCTCAGTGCTGTGCACGCCCGTCCCCAAGGGAACCAACCCTGTGCCTCCCAGAGCCCTGCCACACTGCAGCAGGGGCGGGGGTGAGGGGTGCGCCCCGTCTCCTTTACTGCGTGCAGGACAGCAGCCTGGGGCTCCGAACGGCGCCGTCCAGAATGAGGCCGGGAAGCTTCCTGTCGCCAGTGAGGTCTGGGTTGCAGCCCTCTGCCCGCTGACACAGTGCAGTAACAGAGATGTTGTCCCGGACGAAGGAGGAGCTGATAAAGACAAGGGGACTTCAAAGCACTCGAAGACAAACATCGGATTAAAAGATCATTTGGGTGCAGGAAAATTGAACTCTGTGCATGGTTTCTTCATCATCTGCATTTTCGTTTTAGTTCTTTAAGACGCCCATTTGGCCTAGTTTTCAGCTGGTTAAAGACCTCTTCCCTGGTTCTGAAGCCGTGACTCAGCACAGGTGCTTTTCCTGTCTTTATGGGGGCTCTCTCCAAGGGTGGGGGGAGAGGGAGAGGATGGGGAAGAGGGAGGGGGAGTGATCATTTGCTAATCCCCAGATGATCCAGGTATCTATGTCTGCATGACAAATCACCCCAGAAGGAGTGGCTGTCAGCATTTCTTTGCTCAAGATCCCGCAGTCTGGGCTGGGCTGGGCTGGATGGTCTTTTGGGGTCATCTAGGTGGCTTCTATCCCACTGGGGTTGCCAGGATCTGAGGACCCAGGGTGGTGCCACTCTCAGCTCTGGGGATGGACTGGACAGCAGGGACAGTGACATCCCTCTCTCTCCCTGTGGGCCACCAACCGCATAGCCAGGCCTCACTCCTTGGTGGCTCCACGGCTGGACATTGGTGCAGGGTTGTTCCTACATCCTCCTGGCTAAGGCGCGTTGGGAATCTGTGGTCACACTCCCAGAGAGCTTCCTTGTCGTGTTTCCGCACTGCCAGTCCCAGTGGGGAGCCAGAGAGGTCCTCAGACTGAAGAATGAGGGGCACAGCCTGAGCACCCCAGGTGGCTGGGAAAAGTCAAGCATTTGTGTCCCAAGCCACTCGTGTCCAAATCACCCAGAAATTGCACCGCCAAAACCCGACCACCCTGGGGTGGGCCTTTGGTGCATCAGTTAGCTTCCACTGGGGACCCCAGCTAGGCTTGCACTCCTGTTCCCCTCCCAATTCCAGCTCCCTGCTAATGTGCACCCTGGGAGGCAGCAGTGACACTGGCTCACGTATTCGGGTCCTTGACACTCACACGGGACACCTGCCTGGGGTTCCTGCCTCCTGGCCCACCCCCAGTGGCTCGCAGGCATTTGGGGGAGTGAACCAAATGATGTGCAGTTTCTCTCCCTCTCCCCTCTTCCGCCTCTCAAATTAAAGAATGAATATATAAATATATAAATACTGACAGTCTAGTGACTCATAGTCTTGCATTCAACATGCTACACTATAACAAACTTATGTCATCTTGATTAAAACCAGCAATACAAATAAAGCGCTGAGAGCAGTGCATGGTGGGAAGAGGGCGGAGCCTTCCATGGGACCTCGCCTCCCCCCACAACCCGGGATGGTTTCTAGTTTTCCTGTGCAGATGCGTGCCTGTTGGGCCTCTCGCATCCTGGACACATGTTGAGGAACTGGCCCTGCCCTGCCCTTCCGCTCACCCTCGCTGCACAGTGGGGCTGAGCCCAGTGCCTGCTGTCCAGCGGCATAGCACATCTGTCTGGAAAGCAGAGATCAGAGGAGTGGCCTTGCTCCTCAAGATGAACAGAGCCCAGCCGGGAAGCCAGCCAGCCCCAGGCCAGCCCCTCCCGTTCCCAGGGTTCCTGCGGTTCCGTGTTTGCACGAGCTGGAGTTAATTGCACCCATGTGTGGCTGGCTGGGCTCAACATGGTCTCTGTGTCCCTGCTCTGTGTCGGGGCCAGCAGTGCCTGGAACCCTGTCCCAGGCTCTCATAGCCCTGAGTCACCCTGGAAACACCCACGGTTGGTGGCTCAGGGCTGAGCACAGCGCTGTCCTAGGGGGTTCCTCAGTCAGTGGTTTTGACAGCCTTGGCTCCAGCACACCTCCCCCGCCCCCAGCCTCTGTATCTGAGTCAGTTCAAAAAGTGTATTTATTTATACTTATTTGAAAGGCAGAGTGACAGATAGAGACCTTCCATCCGCTGATTCACTCCCCCCAGTGTGGACAATAGCCAGATGTGAGCCATGCCCAAAACAGGAGCCAGGACTCCATCTGAGTCTTCGCATGGCGGTGGCAGGGGCCAAATACTGGGGGCATCATCTGTGTTGTGGTGGTGCAGCAGGGTAAGCCACCGCCCATGATGCCAGCATCCCAGACAGGAGCTGGTTCGAGTCCTGGCTGCTCCACTTCAGATCCAGCTCCCTGCTAACACGGCTGGGAAAGCAACAGAAGGTGCTCTCTATGTCTGGGACCCTGCCACCCACGTGGGAGACACTGATGAGGCCCAGCCTCAGCCATGGCAACCATTTGGAGGGGGGGGGGAGTGAACCAGCAGATAGAAGACCTTTCTCTCTCCCTTCCTCTCTGTAACTCTGTGTTTCAAATAAATAAATAAATCTTGCTTTAAAAGATTGTAAGAGAGATACCGCCATCCCTTTTCTGGCACTAAGGCTTGGACGTGTGGCACGAGTTGACACTTCCAGCACCTGGTTTTGTGGACTCGTCACATTTCAAGAGCTTGGGGGTGACCAGGAGCTCTCCAGACCGTGTGGGACAAACCATGACTTCAGAAGGACACCTGCACATGCTGGGACTCTTTGTTGAGTGAATGAGGCCGCCAGGTGACTCTCTGTGCCAAAAGAGTCCTTGGTTCCTTATTCAGCCTCCCACCTGGGCACTGCGAGGAGTGGATCCCGCCTGGTAACTGCCCTGGCCTGGACAGGTTGTCCAGGCTGGACTGCTTCCTCAGACGTGGTGTGGGAGAGCACAGGGTTGTGTTTAGGAAGGGGCTGGCAGGGAAGGGGTGCAGGGCCTCTGTCCCTGCTGGGGCCACAGGAGGCAGGAGAGCAGTGACTCGTCCGCTCTGCAAATGCTTCAGGGTGCATTCTGCAGGAAGCAGGCAGCCCCAGTGCCGGCGCAGCCGCAGTCCTCACCAGGACGGCGTCGGCTTAGCAAATTGAGCAGCAGCATCCCCAGGTCCTACCAGGAAGCCGTGCAAGGAATGGGGTTCAGAGAGGTGCAGGGGAATGGGGGTGGGCGGTGGCAGCAAGGTCGGTCACTCCTTGGGGTCCTGACACAGCCCCAGCGCCTGATGGGTTAAGGGGCATAGATGCTGCCACCCCAAATCACCCGACTCGGTGAGGCGGTGGTGACCAGGCAGGTCCAGGAGGGGCAGACACAGTGGGCCGGGGGCTGGAAGCAGCCCGGCCCCTGCTGAAAAGGAGAAAGCATCGGGGTGGCAGGGAGTGGCCCAGGGCTGGAGCTTCCCACCAGGGGAGGTGAGGAAGGTGGCCCTTCCTTTGAGTGTCCTTGAAGTTCTGAAGTCCTTAAGATGTTCTGTGGCAGAGACCTGGATGCCGTGGTTCCGTCCCTGTGCAGATGGCTCCCTTGCGGGAAACCCACGCCCGCAGGCCAAGGGTGCTGGTGCGGGCAGGGCTGGCTCCGCCCACCACCCCGTCTAGGCTTCCTTCTCCCCTCCCACACTGCCCAGGGGTTTGTCACGGTGCCCTCCCCCGTGTACTGTGTCTGGGCACCCCAAGCTAAGCGGGGTGCGGAGGATGCTGTCTCTGCATTATCAGCCAGGCTCCTGGAATCCACAATGATTCCAGTCCTGGGGGCCGTCCCTCTTCGCTACTGGGGTGAACGCACGCCTCAGACTGAGACATCAGGATGTCGTGAGTGCAGGCAGCCACTGCGTCCTCTGTCCCCGGCACTGCCTGCCCTCACCCGGCCTTCTTAGCCTCCCTGCTCCACTGCCCTGGGCGCCCCTGGCATCCCTTCTGTCCATTCGATTTCTGCTCCCCTCCCTGCCCCGGGCTGCACTTTTCCCAAGTACGGGTCAGCTCCTGCCATTGTCTTGGGTCCGTGCCAGCTCTGCCCTGCGAGCCTCAGTTTCCCCATGTGCAGGGACCCTGACTCCAATGTTGCTGAGAGTGGTGCCGGGTCACTGCCAGAGAGCCCTGGGGTCCCCAGCATGGCTGCTCCCCAGGGTGAGGTGCTACGGTTGCCATAGCGAGGCAGCATAACAACAGAGACTCCAAGTGCAAGATCAAGGTGCCTGCAGGGCTGGTTTCTCTTAAGGATTCTCTCCTCCCTGTGTCCCCACCACAGTCGCCCCTCTGTGTGTGTGTCTGTGTCCTGCTCTCCTGTTCTTACAAGAACACTGTTCACGCTGGATTAGGGCTGCCCACATGGCCTCCTCTTACCTCTTTAAAGGCGCTTTATCCCCGTACAGCCACATTGTGAGGCGCTGGGGGCTGGGGCTGGACACGGGGATTTGGGAGAGGACACAACTCGTGAAGCGGGAGTGGTGACGAGGTCATTGTGGAGACAGGAGTGCCGTGTTCTGCGGGTCCTCAAACATCTGGGCCTGCACAGCTCCTAAAGTCGAAACTGCATTGTTGACTGTTCACTGGTTGACAACTAGACTTTTCCAATCCAAATGTCAGTTGTTGCAAAGGATGTAGCTTCTGGAGTATTATAGTTTGAGATCTTACAATGAAATGGTAACTTCGGTCTCCCTTTTACCTCTAAGGGTCTTGGACTTAATTACTGTGCCCAGTGGTTTAAAGATTTCATGAGTGGGGCTGGTGCTGTGGTGCAGTGGGTTAAGCTGCCGTCTACAAGGCCAGCGTCCCAAATGGGAGTCTTGATTGAGCCCCAGCCACTTTGCTTTTGATTTGGCTTCCTGCTGGTGCACCTGGGAAAGCAGTGGAAGATGGCCTGGGTGCTTTGGCCACTGCCACCCACGGGGGAGGCCTGGATGGGGTTGTGGGCTCCCAACTGTGGCTTGGACCAGGCCTAGCCCTCGCAGTCATTTAGAAAGTGAACCAGCAGATAGAAGATCCATCTCTCTCTCTCTCTCTCTCTCTCTCTGTCACTCTGCCTTTCAAATAAATGAAGAAATAAATTTTTTAAAAAATAAAGACTTGTAAGAGACAAAATCAAAGACCTACAAACAAACTTTAGTTGTTAGAAATCTTATGTTGGTTCATTTTCTCTTTGAACTTTTATCTTTAATTCACTTCCCCTGCAAAAATGTATCACACTTTAATATATTTTGAAAGTATGTTATTGATTATTCTATTACACTCATCTGTAAAATAACAAATACATAGAAATTTAAATTAATAACTTTTTCATTACCGTATTCCATGAATCTCTAGGTGTTAAAATATTTTTTGAGATTGAGTTATCAATATTGCACAATTAGTGCTATTTTGAAAATTAGTATAAAATTAATCAAAATGAAATCATGATATCAATGCAGATAAATAATTAATCATTGTGAGTACAATGTTATTGACATGCTCTTCCCTTGAAATGGATTTTTGTTTTTACTTCAGGTACCTTGGTATGAATTGGCTTGGGGAGAGAATTCACCATCCATTCTATTCCTGTTTTGTTAATAGATGTCAGCCCCGAAGTACCTCCTTCAATATAGAAAATGAAGTCTTCATATGCCGGTCTAGTCTGTTACCTGCTTCTGAGTTATATGTCAAAGGCACGTAGGGATCCACGGTCAGAAATGGTTTTTACTTGCTCCACTAGCTAGGATGGCTTACATCATTATTCAGTCTTCATTTAATGTGAAGTGCAGGAGGTCTGGTTGTGCAGCAATGGGTCATTCCCCTTCTCACCCCAACAGCAGTGACCCACCCACGTCACTTCCTGTTTGATGTCCCAGCAGCACTCTCCTGTCCCGCCCCCACCATGGCTGCGTCTCCTTAGTGCAAAGCACAGTCAGAGGTGTGCCTCGATTTTGTGAATGGAAAAGGGTGATGTGAATAGTGGGGAGGGGAAGGAAGACAGCCACAGCCATGGGCACGTTCAAGAGAATGGAATCTGGGGAAAGAACACACGAGGAAGAGGACCTAGAACCATTGCTAGGTTCTGAATTGATGCGTTGGAGCAAGCGGTTGTAGCTCAAATCAGAGCAGAGAGGAGGAGAGAGGGCGAGAGACTGGGGTCCCACAATCTGCTGTTGAGGGTACAATGCCAGTGACCCAAGAACCTCCAGCTGGGCCCTGTGTCTTAAAGATCCACAGCACCCCCTCCCCAGTAGCCCACCTGGGAATCTCGCCTTTACACACAGAACTCTGGGAGACACCCAAACTCACACCCAAACCATAGCATCCTTCTTCCTGCAGAAGGAGGTCTTGCTCTAAGACTCTTTCCCCAAGGGCCTCTCTCGGGTCTGGGAATAGCTTTAACCAGAAAACGCAAACCCATTTTACAGAGAACAGCCTCTAAGAGGAGACAGATTGTTGTCATCTGATCTTCAGAGGGTTTTCTTGCAAACTAAAACCAAGCTCCTGGTCAGGGAACTCAGCGATTGCAGGATCCTACACAGCAGAACCCAACTTAACTTGCTTCGGATCAAAATGAGGATCTTGGGCTTTGGAACTGGGAAGCCTGGGGTTTATGGCTTCCTGCCTGCCTGGATTCAGGGAGGGAGCAGTAGCAGGTCCTGGTGGTGTCTGAGTGATGGCTGTCCTGGCCTCCCTCCTCCGAACAGAAAGAGAACTGTGATGCAGGCCCTGAGAACTGGGAGAACATCACCAGTGCCCACCCTCATGCGGGTCCTTGCGTTTCTTGGCAAATTCCTGCAGAATCTTGGATCTCAAGGAGCATCGATTAACCATCTTCTATTCTCTTTCTTTTTTGCAGTGAGACATTATTTGGTGAAATGCCCTCAGAACAGGTAGGAACGTCTTCTTCCTTCATTATTTTCTTTTGAGAGTACGAAGAAATTGAGTAAATTCTTGTTTTCACCTAAGGGGCTGCATGTTCAGCCACACATCAGCCTTAAAAATGTGTGTTCTGCATGCATTTGCAGAGCTAACAGAGGAACATGCTACAGCATGGCTGACCCTCAAGAACGCACTAAGTGGACGAAGCCAGGGGTAAAAGACATTATTGTAGTGTATGCCTGCATTTTTATGAAATGCCAAGGGAAGGGAAATTGGCAGACTTAAGAGGAGACCAATATTTGCTTAGGCCTGATGGAGGAAGTGGGGATTACATGGGCCAGAGGCAAGGTTTTGAGGGTGATAGACATTTCTAAACTTGGAGTGACGGTTGCACGACTTTGTAGACATACCGAGAACTATTGAATCATGCATGTGTGATGGGTGCATTCTGTGGTGTCACTCGGGCCTCAGTGGCGCTCCTGAGCGCTCCGATGTCCTCGTAAGGTCCCGGGCACTGGGGCGTTTTGGCCTTGGGGGCAGGTGATGCTGAGGTGATGACTGGGCCTCCACTTTCTTCCTTCCTAAGCCTTCCGTGACAATTCCCACATGCTGAGCTAGTGCTGGAGGTACAGCAAAGGCTGGCGGTGGGCACTAGCGTTTGGTGTCCTGGCACCTGGCCTACCTGAGGCTTAGGGGATGACCTGTTCAAATAGTGCTGCCCCTGCTTCTCACCAGCTATGTGGAGTGTTGTCAGTGAGGGTGGCGAGGTACCCATGTTGCAGCTCATCCCAGGGGCAGGCTCCCATTGAGCAACCCATAGATTTGCATCTGAGAACCCTGCCTGTTCTACCCTGCCGGGGCAAGGCTTCAACCACCCCCCTAAAGCCAGGCAGTGAGCACTGAGCCAACTTTGCTCCAGGTCCTGCTGTCCTGCTGTCAGCCTGCCCCGTGTGCCTGGGCCTCTGGGGTCTCGAGCTATAAATCTGGACAGTGTCCTTCTCCTCTGTCCTCTGGCCACTTCCCTTGGCAGGAAGCACTGGGCCAGGCAAAAGGCCAGGGACAGAAACCCTGGGGCAGGGGAGGGACCCTCAGCAGGTGGCCACGTGCTGGCGCTGAGGCTGTGGTCACTGAGACAGGACGGGGTCTGGAAACTCCAGGGGACTGTGTGACCCGCAGAGAGAAGTTCAAGCAGAAGGCACACCAAGCTCATCTCTGCTGTGTGTTATCATCTCTGCTGTGTGTTATCCCGAACGTCGGACGTTCTGTCTTCTGGGAGGGGTGGCCGTGACCCTCAGGGCTGGGAGACTGCTTCCGTTCCCATGGCTGAGAGTTCTGGGACGCAGATGTCCCTGGGCAAGGAGCAAGGCCCCGAATATCTGCAGGATTTGAAACGTGCCCACCCCAGGCAGCACAGCCCTGGGTGGGGCTCTGCTGGCTACGTGTGAGACTGCTCCCCTAGGTCCCAGAAAATCAGATTTAAAATGAAATCCCACCCAACGCGTGGAGCTGTGACACTGTCTCAGTAGATCCAGGAGCAGGGCGAGTTGACCAGAGGAAAGATGGTGGGGGCGGGGCATGCACTGGAAAGGCAGGCCCCAGGCAGTCCACCTCCTGGCTGTGAGACCACGCAGCACTCGCACAGGACAGAAGTTAGAGTGGGCGCGCTCTGACCGCCCCTAGCAGCAGCACCTGCTGCACTTGGCTATGCTGTCTATTTCCTGGTGCTCAGACTCTGTGTTGGGATAATCACAGGTGCGGTTTATGCTGCGGTGTGTGAGCTTGGTGTTAGCATCATCAGGTCTTTTCGGAACATTTAAAAAGGTACCTTGCCGGTCGGTGAGCGTGCAGGGTGGAATGACTAAGTGATTTGTTCAGGATCTCAGAGCAAAGGCGCGGATGCGGCTTCAAAGGCAACCTCCAGGTGTATGCCGCCAGCTCAGAGCTGCGACTGCTGGCTTCGTTTTCATAAAATCCACCAGCAGCAGTGTTTGCAACACTCACTGCTTGCATGAAAGCCGAGCTCTGGGGCCGGACTGCATGGATTCAAATCCAGGCTCTAGCACTGACGGCTGTGTGTCCTTGGCCAGTTTTTTCAACCTCTGCAAATTGAAACAGTGCTAGACCTCGCACATGGCCTTGTTGGGGAGATCTGAGTTAGTCTGTGCAGAGTGCACCCTGCAAGAAGTGAGCTCCATGCACAAAGTTTCTACTGGTATTCTGCCAGGACTCATACGCTAACTCTATTCTACTGGACAGTTGTGCGGGCCGTAGAGCAAGGGTGAAATAACACACGGCCCATGGCCTTGGGGTCCCTGTCTAGTGGGAGACCCAGAGAAGTCCAACCGTGGCTGCTCCCAAACTGTGGATGCCCACACAGCTGGCGCTGGCTCCCCTAACTCTCCCCTAATACCAAGACAGGGCACTGTGGGTGGAAAGAGAAGCTCCTTGGAGGTGATGGGTGAAGAAGCAGTCAGGATTCCAGGGCTGGGGGGAGGGGAGTGGACAGGGGGTGGGCGGAGGTGGAGGGGACATAGCAGATTGGGTGAAAGGCCTGGGGGTTGGAGGAACTTGGTCCGTGGGGTGAGAGGTCCTGCAGGTGAGCAGGAGGGCCAGACAGGGCTTGAGCCGCACCGAGGGTAGCACTCATTCTATTAATAGCAGCAGCCAGCCTTCACTTTATTAACAGCCACATCCTGAGTGCAGGGCTAAGCGTGGAATGCAACCTGTGGTCTTCAGCTCAACTGGTGGGAGCGCTGCCTTGCTGAGCTCCCAAATCATCAAGGACTCAGAGAGGAGACTCCATACTAATAATGATGACGAGAGTCACCCGACAGGTGACACTCACTAAGCACTCACCACGCACCAGACACAATTCTGCCTTCATGGCCCCCAGCACTCACTTAATGGGAGGAGTCATTTCAGGAGAGTCACTGAGAGAGGTGGCACCACCCGTCCATCCTGCAAGTGAAGTTAAGCGGCCCCTGGCGTGTGGTGTCATTATTGCCTTGTGTGTTTTAGCCGCAGGCGGCACCCTGGAGCAGGTGCGAAAAGCTTAGTGTGGGATGCTGGGAAATTTGCCCTGCTTACCTAAGTCCTTGGCCTTTGTCAGTGGCCGTTGACCTTGGAGGAGGAGGACTGCCTGTTACTGTTACTATTCTTTATCAGAATTTTAAAGTGACAGTGACTTGCCCCCTTGGGTATAGAGAACAACATTCTTCCTTATGGATGCTGGTTCGAGGGTTGTGGGGTGACAAGAGTACCGAGTGGTTTGGAGAGGAGTTGATGCGATGTCCTCCTTGTCACACTGAGTTGTGCAGGCAGGGAGAAAGACAGGGCACAGGCATGACTGGGTGTGGACTGGCTCGACCAAAATGGCACGGTTGAATGACTATGGAACAAGAAGGGAAGGGGAGGGCCTGGAGGGGTTCCAGGGGACCAGAGCCAGCCCGGCTTCCTAGTGCCAGCTGCTCAGGGCTTTTTCTGGAACGGTCTGACAAAAGCCTTTGCCATCCTCTGCTGCCCCAGTTCAGGGCACAATGAAAGTCTTTGGGGCAGGCAGCAGGCGGCTTGGAGAGCCGGGAGTGGAGGAAGAACGACTTCTGTTCCCACGGGAGTGCGCGACTGCACAGACATCAGGGCTGTGTCAGCCACAGGTGCAGGCACCGGGGCTGCCCAGGACCACAGGAAACACCAGGTGTCCAGTGCGATGGTGGGTGCATGGTCAGCCAGCGTGTCCCAGGAAGAGGCTGCTGTCGCAATAGCCGAGGGGCGTTAAGGGAAGGGTGAGGCTGGCCCTGTGTGTGGTTCGACCCCACATTTAGTTATGAAGCAGTATTTTGTGGCAGGCTGCCGGGACCTAGCTGCGATGACAATGGTGTTCCTAGGTGGAATCAGCTCTGTGTAGGTGTCACTGCTTTCTGCCTCCTTCTGCTTCCACGTGCTGCCGGCTCTGAAGTGGAGACGCAGAACTCCCACGCTGGCCAGCACAGCACTCTGTCCGGACTGTGTCTCAGAACGTGCTCCCCCTCCTCTGCCCGCTGTCGGGCCAGGATGCGCCACAGCTCCAGGCCCCAAGACCCCAGCATTTGGGGTGGTTCCTGCCCTGCTCCCACCAGGGCAGGGGTTGGAGCAGCTGTGCAGGGGGGTGTCCCTGTCACCTTCCAGGGCCTTCTCTGTAGGCAGTTGGCTTGCGCTCGCAGCAGCCGTTGTGAATCTAGTTGGGCTCACCTCCTTCCTGTCCCAGTTTTCTTTTTTCTCTGTTTATTCACATTGGGCCCAGAGTCTTGGCTTCAAGGCCAAGGAGGCAGGCTGACCTGGATCCGGTCCCATGTCTCTATCCAGCCGGTGACCTTGGGGAGGACCTTGACCTCTGGGAGATCTTCGTTTCTTCTCTGGGGAGGGCAGAGTTGATTGGCACCCATTGCTTCCCACAGAGCCTTGCACAATACACACACAAATGTAGCTGTTGCTGTTGATAACTTTGCTTTCTGCAAAGCACAGGTGCCAAGAATTTGTTCAGAGCTGTGCAAGATCCAGGTTGCTTGCTTGGCCCGGTGGCCTGGGGCGGCTGTCCTGGGTGCAGCCTCTCCACTGTGCTCACTGCCTGCCTGGTCTGCCCACCCAGTAGCTGTGGAACGACCTCCAGGGGAGGACATACCCTACAAGTGCATGGACAGAACTGAAACACAGGGCACCACGAGAGTCCCAAGCGGCAGCCTCAAACTCCATGAAATGTCCACACAGTATGCACCTGTTGCAGCCCAAGCTCAGTTGCTATTTAGACATCCCGTGCCCTAATTTGGTGTCTCATCGGAGCCTCATACTAGCCGTGTGAAACAGACAGCAAGAGTGGGTCTCCCACTCGATACAGTGGAGGACAGAGGCCAAGCAGCCTGTTCAGGGTCCCTTTCACGAGTCAGAGTGCAGGACTTCTTCCTTGTCCACTCACTCCGTTCAGCCGCGCTTCTGGGAGGCAGCTGGGCCGGAGCCTCGTAGCTCTCACGAGAGCCAAGCAGGTGCCGCCTCCTGCCACACCCTTGTTGGAGCCAGAAAAACAGTGTGGCTCACCACAACTAGAGCTTGCCCCAGACCACACGGTTCTCCCATTCAGAGAGCATTTCCAGGTTTTGTTTCCATCTTTCCTAATTTGTCGGCACCAACAACACTCTTGTGTCAGAGACAGAACGCAGCCCCAGAGCGTAGAGTGACTTCGCTCCTGAGTTAATCATAGGTGAGCTTTCTGAGCCTACTGTTCCTTCCAGCCCTGCCGGCTCAGTGGGAGAAGCAGGATTCAGTAGGGGAGGGGAGGCATTGCCATCATGTCACGTCACAGCGGTGACTCATGGTCTAATGAGGACTCATTGTTGAACCATGAATTAGGACTAAATTTAGTTGCGTGCAGTTTTGCTGTTTTGCAGGGAAATGGTGATGACAGCGCGGATCTTTTCTGCTTAATGAAAGCCTTGACCTTGGTGGCAGAAGTTCATACACATGATATTCCAAAAACATCTACTTTATATCAAAGAGCTAAAGAATTCAGTCCAAGAGCTGAAACGGGAAAGTAGAAATGGGATTGGGGTCCGCAGTGAATAGGGTGCAGTCGGGGAGGCTGTCCAAGTTCAAGGGCGACAGAAGGAAGGAAAATGTCGACAGATGGCCCCAGAGCACTTAAGGAGCTGCTTGGGGCACCCACATCCCACGTCAGAGGACCCGGGTTTGATTCCCGGCTCCTCTCCTGACTCCCACTTCCTGTTCATGCAGACCCTGGGAGGCAGTGGTGTTGGCTCAAGTCCCTGGATTTCTGCCACCTACCTACCTGGGAGACTTGGATGGAGCTCCTGGTTGCTGGGCCAGGGTCATTGCAAGCATTTGGGGGTGTGAACTTGTGGACGGGAACTTTCTCTCTCTCTTCCCCCTCCCTCTCTCTTTCTCTCTGCCTCACAAATAAATAAGACAAATAAAGTAACCAATAAAACAACTAAAATATGATTTAAAAAAAAGATTTCAGTAAAAACAAAGCAAAATTGTGCATTTAACAAAAAGCCAGAATTCAAAGGGCACTGGAAGCAGTGTTCGCAGTGAGTATGTCAGAATGCTGTAAAAGGCGCATGTGGGTCTCAGAGATTAACTAAGGGATAGCGGATGACGTCATCAGGGAAGAAGCTCACAAGACAGACACAGGGCCTGCTGGCCCTCGGCAGCAACCTGAGAAATGCTAGTGGAAAGGTGATCGCGTTTGTTTTTGTGGTTCTTAACCAAATTGCTTTGTAAACCAGTGAGCGTGGTGTTGAAGAAGTGACGTCAGAGCGATGGCTCGTTCATTGGTTGGAGGGCTGCATAGTAGCAGCCATTCTGACGGTAGGAATTAAATTGCCTTCAAAATAGCTCTCCTCTGTGACGTGATCACCCCAGCTCCAAGAATCCAGCCGAGGGGCAGCGTTTAGCCTAGAGGGTAAGATGCCTGTGTCTCATAGTGGAGGACCTGAGTTTGAGTCCCGGCTCCTCTCCTGGCTCCAGCCCTGATGATGCAAACCCTGGCAGGTGGTAGTTACGGCTCAAGGAGTCCCTGCCAGCCATGCGGAGACCCAGACTGGGTTCTGAGAAAGCAGCAGAAGATGGCCCAAGTTCCTGGGCCCCACAACCCTTGTAGGAGACCTGGAAGAAGCTCCTGGCTTCAGCCTGGCCCTGTCCTGGCCATTGTAGCCATTTGGGGAGTAACCAGCAGATGGGAGATTCAGTCTCTCTTTCTCTGTAACTCTGCCTTTCAGATAAATAAAATACATATTTTTTAAGAGTGAAGCTCAGGGGAAAGTCTGGACTTGGGGAGATAATGATGTACCCCCTGGGTGGAAATGTGGGTTCCAGAGTAGGCTGTGCTTGTGAGGGGTTTGCGAAGTTTCTTCTATTTTAAAGATTTTATTTATTTATTTGAGAGGTAGAGTTACAGACAAGGAGAGGGAGAGACAGAGAGAAAGGTCTTCCACCGCTGGTTCAAGCCCCAGCTGGTTGCAACGGCAGGAGCTGAGACGATCTAAAGCCAGGAGCCAGGAACTTCTTCTGGGTCTCCCACGTGCGTGCAGGGGCCCAAGGACTTGGGCCATCTTCCACTGCTTTCCCAGGCCACAGCAGAGAGCTGGATAGGAAGTGGAACAGCCGGGACTCAAACTGTTCCCGATATGGGTTGCCAGCACTGCAGGTGGAGACTTAACCTACTACACCACAGCGCTGGCCCCAGGAACTCTGTCTACTTTTGTTTGATTGTCCCGTGCCCCTAAAACTGCTCTATACAAAAAATGAAATCTATTAAAAAATAAGTAAGAGGATACAGTGTGGAAATGTTTGCCAGGTTTGTGTTTGAGCTGTAACACGCTTATTTCCTCTCCTCGCCATGCCTGTAAGGACCGTTTTGAAACACGAAGCTGCGTTATTTTATAACGGACAGAAAAACGACAACAAACAGTTCAAGAGTCTGGCAGGCGGCCCCGCATGGCCTGAGCATTGCTAAGCCTCTCTCGCTCTCCGTGGTCAGTGTTTTGTAAACTCAAATTCCTTTGGTGGTGAGTGAACTTGCACAGTTGGCCGTGTCCGCCAAACCTGGGACCGGCTAGAATTTCTGTTCCCAATAAAAATAAACTCTCTTTGGGGGATCTCGGTGGGAACTGGATTCTTGGAAATTATCCCACAGAGTGTGATTCAGTCTTTATGGATGCATTTTTTAAATCCCCAAAACGATGATTAGAGTAGCCTACCTCTTATTAAATAGGTGTATGTATTTATTTGCATTTCATTGTAAACATTTCCAGTAATGATTTTCCCTGCCCTATTTCTGTGTTTAGTTTCTCAGCAACCCCCCCCCCCCATTTTGTAGGGAATCACTATTTTGAATTCTTTTTCTAAGATGTATTTGTTTGAAAGGCACAATGACACAGAGACAGAGAGAGGGAGGGAGAGACAGAGAGAAGGAGAGGGAAAGAGAGACAGAGAGAGAGAGAGAGAGAGAGAGAGAGAGAGAGAGAGGTCTTCCATCCCCTGATTCACTCTTCAGTGGCCACAATGGCCAGAGCTGGGCCAGGCCAAAGCCAGGAGCCAGGAGCTCCATCTTCATTCTCCTACATGGGTGGCAGAGCCCAGGGACAGAGGCCACCTTCGCTGCTTTCTCAGGCACATTAACAGGGAGCTGGGATGGAAGCCGAGTAGTGGGAGCTTGGCCAGCGCTCGGATGTAGGATGCTGGCACTGAGGCAGAGCTTAGCTCACTGTGCCACTACACCAACCCCGATATTTTTAAGTTCTTATAAACATTTTCAGAGTTGCTTTAGGCATCTGCAAATAAATATTAATATTTGCTAATGCTCATACTAGATAATAATTGATCTTTCTTCATCAGGACATAGCAGAATACTTCAAAAATTTGGGGAAAGTGGATTAAAATATAATAAAACATAATACAATAAAAATAAATTTATTTTTAAGCCAAAGCAAGTGAAATTTAGGCATATATGAGGGGCTTTCAAAAAGTTCATGTATATTATGAAAAAAAAACTATGCAACAATTTCAAAAATTTTTTAGCATCCTGATAAGCTTATATTTTAATTTCGTTTCCCATGAACCTTCGTGGACAGCTTCTTCAGTCCTCTTTGCAGAGACAGACGATCCCATGTGTGGTTCACTGCAGTCCACTCAACCCGTTACTGCTGATGGACAGTGGGGTTGTCTGGATCAGTTCCTGTTACCAGTAGCAGGTCACTGCCCATGCACGCAAGGATGGCCACAGGACAAATTTCCCAGCTGTGAAATCGCTGAGTCCCAATGTTCAAGACTGTCATTTTTTTTTTTTTTTTTTGACAGGCAGAGTTAGACAGTGAGAGAGAAACAGAGAGAAAGGTCTTCCCTTTTTCTGTCGGTTCACCCCTCAATGGCAGCTGCAGCTGGCGCACCACGCTGATCTGAAGCCAGGAGCCAGGTGCTTTTCCTGGTCTCCCATGGGGTGCAGGGCCCAAGCACTTGGGCCATCCTCCACTGCACTCCCGGGCCACAGCAGAGAGCTGGCCTGGAAGAGGGGCAACCGGGACAGAATCCAGTGCCCCGACCGGGTCTAGAACCCAGGGTGCCGGCGCTGCAGGTGGAGGATTAGCCTAGTGAGCCGTGGCACTGGCCCAAGACCATAATTTTTTTTTT
>CM027398.1:3945259-4093506 GCA_015711505.1 Sylvilagus bachmani
GGCAACCGGGACAGAATCCGGTGCCCCGACTGGGACTGGAACCTGGTGTGCCGGCGCCGCAAGGCAGAGGATTAGCCTGTTGAGCCACGGCGCCGGCCCCAAGACCATAATTTTTTTAAAAATGTATTTATTTACTTGAAAAGCAGAGTTACAGAGAGGCAGAGGCAGAGAGAGAGAGAGAGAGAGAGAGAGAGAGAGAGTTCTTCCATCCACTGGTTCACTCCTCAGAAGGCTGAAACAGCTGGAGCTGCGCTGATCCAAATCCAGGAGCCAGGAGCTTCTCTGGGTCTCCCACGCAGGTGCAAGGGCCCAAGGACTTGGGTCATCTTCCACTGCTTTCCCAGGCCATGGCAGAGAGCTGGATCTGAAGAGAAGCAGCCGGGACTTGAACTGGTGCCCATATGGGATGCCAGCACTGCAGGGAGCAGCCTTACCCACTGCGCCACAGCACCGGCTCCTCACTGTTATTTTTAAAAGTTGTATTCTTTAGTTCTTTGAGAAGGAGGAGAGCAAGAGAGACTGAAAGAGAGCGCCATCTGCTGGTTCACTCCCTCAATGCCCACAACAGCAGGGGCAGGGCTAGGCTGAGGATGGGGGCTGGGGACACAATCCAGGTCTCCCATGTGGGTGGCAGGAACCCAGTGGCTTGAGCCAGCACTGCTGCCTCTCAGGGTCTGTGTTAGCAGGAAGCTGGAATCAGGAGCTGGAGCCAGGTTTAGAACTCAGATCCCCAGTATGGGAGGCGGGGCATCTTGACCACCAAGCCAGTGCCCTCCGCAAGGCTGCAGTGTTGACAGCTGCAGCCTGGTCGTTTTCCATCACGAGAGGCTGGCCTGCATGCGGGCAGCACTCCTGAGCAGAGAGCGCTTAGAAGCGCCGTTTCTCCGGGAGGGACTTCCCAAGCTTTTGCGCGCCAATGAGTCTTTCCTGTGGTGTGGTGTGACAGCTGCCTGTTAGCAGCTTTGTTCATTTGATGATTGGGCCACACATGTTCTTAGAGGCTTCCAGAAACCCTCTCCTGGTAGCTGCACCTGCTTGGCTGGAACCAGTGCTTAAAGACAGGTATTCTGTAAGGGGCTTCGCCGTTTCTGCCGGAGCCAGCAGGAAGCCTTGGACCGGGTTGACGGTTGTTCAAGGAAGTTTGTGGAGAGCCAAGAACGGGCTTAGCTCTCACGTTTGCAGTCACTTAGAACCTTAAGCCTTGACTTTCTTTTTGAAGATTTTCTTATCTGGAAGTCAGACTTAGAGACAGAGGAAGAGAGAGAGCGAGAGTGAGAGCGAAAGCAAAAGTGAGAGAGAGAGAGATGCTGGGGTGGGCCAGATCAAAACCAGGAGCCCGGAATTCCATCCATGTCTCCCATGTGGGTGGCAGGGGCCGTGCCCTTGGGACCTCTTCTGCAGTTTTCCCAGATGCATTAGCAGGGAGCTGGATGGGAAGCGGAGCAGCTGGTGCTGTAATGCCATCACAAGCGGCATTAGCCCATTGTACCACCCTAAGCCCTGACTTCCTTACCTGTGATACAAGGCTTATCATCTTGGTCACATCTCACATTACCCTGGACAACACGGCAGAAGAACCTGACCCGGCGGCAGTTACACAGAGTCAGCTAGTTGGAGACACTCATAGCCCTCCAGGGGCCCGTGCACAGAGTAAAAACCGCAGCAGGCAAGGAAGCCCCAGCAATCTTGGGGGGCCCCGGGCCCCTTCCAGGTGCTGCTCTCCAGGGTCCTTTCTCAGTTGCTCAGGAGGTGCTTTTGGGGGGAGCCTTTGGGAAGATGGACAAAAACATGGACAAGGAATCTTGGTCTTAGGAGAGCTCAAGGAAAAGCTGCTGGAGGTATCTCCAAGTACTCCATTGATAACGCCGACCAGCCAAGCATAAACCATCAGCCCATGCATCCCTAAGCCATACAGACAAGCATAGGGCAATCCCAGGCCAGCTACAAGACAGCCCTTCCTCCCACGGCTACCTGGGAACACACACACACACACACACACACACACACGATGGGTCCATTTCCCTTTCCTTTTTTGCAATGACAAATCTACTTCAGGCCTCACCGGGAACTTTTTCTTTGGCAGCTCCGGGGAGACGGTCACCAGTGTGACCAGTCTGGCGCCACTGCAGCCCAAGAAGGGCAAGAGGCGGAAGGAGAAGGTTGACATTCCTCCCGCAGTCCCCGCCAAAGGTAGGAAGCTGACCTACAGGTTCCTGCCTGGGAGCCATCAAGACCGAGGCTGGGGTGGGCCTGGGGTGAGATGGGGCTGATGGAGCCCATGATCATCTGAAGCCCCCCAGCTGGTGCTGGGCCACCTCCCCCTCACCGCTCAGTCCCTAGGATGGGGTGAGGTTGGCGCCCATGGGCCCAGCATAGCTGTAGCAGGAGGGCGGGCCAGAATTCACAGAGGATTTCACACTGTGTTTCCCCTTGGACTTAAAACTGCTCCATCCGTGGCGAGGTGGAACGGGGAAGAGGGTGGGGTGGGGGGGTGGGGGAGGCTGTCGATATCTCCGTAGTCCCATCAAGGGAAAGAGGACTCTGATGTCTCTGCAGATGGCAGCCATGTATGCAGTAGTGCTTTTTGGTGTGTGGCAGTAAGATGAGTTATTCTAGGATCCCAGTTCTGGCTTTGAGTGACAGGAGACCCTAGAGTTCCCAAAGTAGCTGGTCAATTTAGGAGATGTTTGTACCTCAACCAATTTGAAATGGATTTGGCAATACGAGGTGAACAATGTAGTCACACGTCTTGTCTCTCCACTGGGACATCACAGGTGCCCCCTAGGGACCTGTTGAGTCCTGGAGAGAAAGCTGGTGGTGATAAGGCTGACCATGCAAGGACGGGCTGGCAGGCACAGCCACCCTAGGGAAGCCAGGGAGAGGAGGCACCTGTTCTGGGCCAGACATCCCACTGCTAGGTCATCTCGTCCAGTCCAGAGCTGATTTGGCCCTATCCCGTGGAAGATGGAAGTACGCCTTAGAGAGCGCAGTGGCAGAGCCTGGGTGTCCATGCCGAGTCCAAATCTCAAATCGTTCACAGACTAGCTACACGACGCTGGGCGAGGGTGTCCTTCTCTGTGAAACCAGGACAGTGAGACCCTCCCTTGTAAACCATACAGCAGCCGTGGGGCTCAAAGGCCACTGCTGTCAGAGCCAGTGCCCTCCAGGGTGGCAACTCCTAGTGTCCCAGCCTCAGGCTGTGCCAAGTGTACCTGCTTCTCACCTGCACACTTGACCTCTTTGTAGAGCTGGTTTGTTGACCTTGCTGGGGGGGTTAGAAAGAGAGAGGGAGAGATGATGGCATGTCCAAAAGCTAGGGGAAGATCGCCCCCTCCTGGAGGCAGCTGGGCGTTCTTCCAGGGAGTCAGGAGTCTGCACCAAGCACCTGTGAACCCTTGACCTTCCTCCACAGCTCCGATGGCCACCACCTTCCACAAACCGAAGCTGCTAAAACCTCAGAGGAAAGTCGCACTGGTGAGTACTGGGCTCCCCATGCTCGCTCTCGCTCTCTCTCTCTCTCTCTCTCTCTCTCTCTCTTTCATACACACAGAGGCTCCAACAGGACCTCGAGGGACCCCAGGCATGCAGGAAATGCCTGGTGTCTTTGTGCCACCCAATGGCGAGCAAAGACGCTGTCTCTTCCTGGGTCGGATTCTGAGTCTGCTTTTCTCCTTGCTCGGTCCCCAGTTACAGAAACTTGTTTCACAAGCAAGGGGGAGAGCCACACTCAGAAACATCTAAAACAAAAAGTGGGCCTGTTAGCGTGAGCCTACCTTATGAACACCCTGAAGAACCTTCCAGAAAACATGCCACGGCTGTGTGCTTTGAAATATTTCTAGGTTTACAAGGGTTGTAAAGACGGTATGAGAGATTGCTCTGCACCCTCCACAGGACATCTCTTAATGTCGACACCTTGCATAGCTATGGTGCGTTTGTTGAGACTAAGAAAGCAACTCGTGTGCATTGCTGTTAACCACACTCTGGACGTCGGTGAGGTCTCGGCACGTTTCCACCGATGTTTCCTTCCTGTTCCAAGAGCCACTCCCAGATGCTACTTTGCCCTCCCTTCCTTAAGCTGTGACAGATCCTGTTTCTTTGAAGACTAGTGGCCAGTCATTGTTTGGCATGTGCTCTCCCTAGGGTTTCTCCAGGCAGAGCTATGGGGGTGGGTGTTGTGGCACAGTAAGTCCATGACGCTGCTTGGGAACACCTGCATCCCGTTACTGGGAGCCTGGGTTGAGTCCCAGCTACTCTGCTTCTGACCCCACTGCCTGCTCATGCGCACTGGGGAGGCAGCAGGTGATGGCTCATGGGCTTGTGTCTCTGCCACCCACGTAGGAGACCTAGAAGGCACTCTTGTTACAGCCTTGGCCCAGCCCTAGCTGTTCCACGGATTTGGGGAGTGAATTAGCAGATGGAAGATCTGTGTGTGTATGTGTGTGTGTGTGTGTGTGTGTGTGTATGTCACCTCCCTTTCAAGTAAATGAAAATCAATGAATAAACAGTAAATTAAAAAAAAAACGGGGTTATAGGTTTTGGGGAAGAACAACCCACAGGTACAGTTTCCTTCTTGGGAATCAAGCTGGGGACACATGGTGTCATTGTGTCTTTTTTTTTTTTTAGATTTATTTATATATTTGAAAGTCAGAATTGCACGGAGAGGCAGAGAGAGAGAGGGAGGTCTTTCATCTGCTGGTTCACTCCCCAGTTGGCCGCAACGACCAGAGCTAAGCCAATCCAAAGCCAGGAGCCAGGAGTTTCCTCCGGGTCTCCCACGCGGGTGCAGGGCTCCAAGGACTTGGGCCATCTTGTATTGCTTTCTCAGGCCATAGCAGAGAGCTGGATCGGAAGTGGAGCAGCCAAGATTCGAATCAGCACCCATATGGGATGCCAGCACTGCAGGCGGTGGCTTTACCCACTATGCCAGAGTGCCGGCCCCATCATTGGACAGGCAAAGTTAGACAGGGAGATACAGAGAGACAGAGAGAAAGGTCCTCCTTCCGTTGGTTCACCCCCCAAATGGCTGCTGCAGCGGGCGCACTTCGCCAATCCAAAGCCAGGAGCCAGGTGCTTCCTCCAGGTCTCCCATGCGGGTACAAGGCCCAAGGACTTGGGCCATCCTCCACTGCCTTCCCAGGCCACAGCAGACAGCTGGACTGGAAGAGGAGCAACCAGGACAGAATCTGGCGCCCCGACTGGGACTAGAACCCGGTGTGCCAGCGCCGCAGGTGGAAGATTAAACTAGTGAGCCACAGCGCCAGCTCATCAGTGGGTCTTAGTAGTAGTGTTGTCCATCTCAGTTGCATGGGGAAGGCCCTGTCCTGTCTGTAGGCTTCCTTGCTGTAAACTTACTCTTCTTCCCTTTCTTTCCTTACCCTGCTGGTTAGAAGCCAGTCTCCTAAGCCCATTTCACCCTCAAGGTAAGGGGAGTCAGCCTCTGCCCTTCTGGAGGGAGCAGTGACTGTGTTAAAACCGGCGCCACGGCTCACTAGGCTAATCCTCTGCCTTGCGGCGCCGGCACACTGGGTTCTAGTCCCGGGCGGGGCACTGGATTCTGTCCCGGTTGCCCCTCTTCCAGGCCAGCTCTCTGCTGTGGCCCGGGAGGGCAGTGGAGGATGGCCCAAGTGCTTGGGCCCTGCACCCCATGGGAGACCAGGAGAAGCACCTGGCTCCTGCCTTCGGATCAGCGCAGTGTGCCAGCTGCAGCGCGCTGGCAGCAGCGGCCATTGGGGGTGAACCAATGGCAAAAGGAAGACCTTTCTCTCTGTCTCTCTCTCTCTCTCTCACTGTCCACTCTGCCTGTCAAAACAAACAAACAAAAAAACACACGGTGACACAGCCTGTAGGGGAAGTATGCTACAGCCATGAGAACTCTGCTTCTCCTTGGGTCTTGGCCCATCAGTCTGGCATTCATCAGTAGCTCACTAATGGGCATCTTCTCTCTTTTTTCATCTTGCTACATTTCCTGTTGGAATTCTAAAGTAAGTCCAAGCTGTTCCGGTTTTCTCATGTATTCATTAATGTCTTAGCATGCGAGTGTAGGTACATGGAAATTTGGGTCATTTTAAATCATAGTGTTATTTATTTTGTTGCTAGTGTTTTTCAGCAGATGTGTGTGTGTGTGCAGGAGAGAGCGAGAGAGAGAGAGACTATCATTGCTATGCTATTGTGTGTGCGCACTGAAGCGCCTTTGACGTCTGCCGGAAGCGTGTCCCATAGAGTGCTTTTGCATGTCGTCGGGTTTCATCTTCACAAGCTTCCTGCCTCCACCCCCAGTTGGAGAGGACACACAAGCTCTCAGTTGTCACAAGACGTGACCCAGTTCCTACCACCCACAGGGGATGGCGTCCCTAGTCTTGAACCTACAGCTTCCCCAGGTTCTCAGTCTGATGGACTGCCGCCTCTCCTTTCTCCATTAAACATAAACAAAACTCAGCCATGCCCCCTCTTGGGTCCAAAATGCCACCCTAAGCAGTTTTTTGCCACTTAGGAGAAGGTTGGACTCAAGAGGTTTTTCAAAAGTAGCCGCCCTCCTGGTTGTACGCTTTTGCTGTTGACTTCTTTGTTGGTGTTTGTTTGGGCTGGCTGGCCTCTCTGGCTGGAGACCCCACTTAGGAAGTTCTTAATTTCTCCCTGGGCAAGCAGATCAGGGTGGTTATATGCATTGCAAAAAGGATTTGTGGCCTCATGGAAGTGTTCCCAGTAACAGTTATTTGACTACTAAATTATCCCTCAATGAGTGAAGGAATGAAGACTTGAAAAAGTTTATAGCAGAATTTCCAGAAGCAAGTCGATTTGGATACGGGTTTACGCCTGTATCAGTTCACAACCACGCAAAGAGCTGAGCTCAGCTGTGCCTCTGCAGCACCAGCAGAGCAGAGACAAAAATATGTGGCCTGGCATTGGTGGATTTTGGTGAATATTAAGATTTATTTTCCCAGGAGGCCAACGTTGCCCTCAGTCTCCATCCGGTCAATTTTTCTCTCTCCGATCAATACGTCTTGATGGGGGCTGATGCTGAGTGTCGATGGATACCTGTTGACTCACACAGGCCTCAGTGAGGGGTTGAGAAGACAGCTCGGAGGCGTGTAGTTTTAGGGGGCAGCTGGTGCTGGCTTAGGGTTTGATTCTGTCAAACTCGCTTCTTTTGCCACCGTTACCATACACGGTGCTTCCTGGAAGGGATCCAGGGCCGCAAAGCGCCCAGCGCCTCTTTCTAAAGTCGGCCTGTCTGCCCATGCTGACCCACGGACCAGAAGGAAGAACGCTGATAGGAAGAATCTTCACTCGCTGAGTGCCTACTGTGTGCCGGCGCCTCTGCTAGGTGCTGGTTCGCTCATTGGAACCACAACACCAGCAACAGACAAAACACTCACGTTTGCACACACGCCCACACCCTTGGGCATTAATTAGCAAGTAGGAATCTTTTCCCCTTGTTTTCTTTGTCATTTGCAGGACATATGTCTGCTGTAGATTAACAGCGGTCAGAAAACTCAAGGAAAAATAAGGAGCAGGCGACGGGCCCAGTGGTTGAGATGCCTATGCCCCACCTCCAAGTGCCCAGGTTCAATTCCTAGCTCTGGCTCCTGACTCCTAACGCAGACCCTGGGAGGTGGCACTGATGGCCCTGGTCACCGGGTCCCAGCCACCCATAGTGGGAGACCAGGATCGAGTTCCCAGCTTCCAGTTTTGGCCTTGGCTCATCCTGGGTTGCATGGGCATTCGGGGAGTGAACCAGTAGACAGAAGTTTGTTTTGTCTGGCTCTCTCTCTCTCTCTATTGTCTCTCTGCCTCTCACCTAAATTTTAGAAATATAGATAGGTATAGGTATAGAACACAATAAAAAAAGAGAAAAGCAGTTTAGATATAAGCAATGTATTACAACTAGCTTCACACCTTTCTCCTTTTTGATTTATTTATCTATTACTTTTTTTGACAAAACAACTGAACACGACACGTTTTGTCCCAGTCCTGCTGTTTGGCAACAAGGCTGCATGGATCGGACAGGCTCCTGTGCTCTGCCTGCCAGGCTTCCGTGCCCAGCGTGAGCTTCTCTTTGATACCTCCGGGGTTCCTGGTGCCATGGAGCCTGCGGAGCCCGTGGAGCTAATTCACACACTTGCAGGAAGAGCGGCCCCTCCTCCCTGGCCCCAGGAGAGACAGAGGAAGGCAGGAGTGCACTTGAGATTGGCTTTGCGATGGGCCAGTTATTGATTTGGAGGCCGAGGAGAGGAAGAGAAAACAAACACAGAAGCAAAACCTCAGCGTTAGAGGGAAGCAGGGAACGTGGGAGCTGGAGGCTCCTCCATGTCCCCAAAGGAACCGACGGCCGCGGAGCCAGGGCTGACCATGGCGTTCAATGAGAACCGGCCCGCCCCAGTGCCCCAGGCCTCCTTGCCGCACCTGAGAGCCCGCCCGCATGCAAATGGGGCTGGGGGAGCCGGAAGGGCCATGGCACCAAGGGCCAGGCTCTTGCCCAGGGAGAAAATGATCTCTTGTGAGAAAGACGCCAAAGACAGAACAATGGGTGCCAGTGTGGGCTTCAGCACAGCTCGGATCCCAGAGTGCGGGCTTGTAGCCGCCTCTCCCCCCAATCCATCCTCTGCATCGCTGCCCCAGGGATTCTAAAACACAACTCCAACCGTGCCATTTCCCCACCTAAAATCCTCAGCTGGCCCCCCGCTGTCTCCTGCCTGAAACACGGCTTCCTGCAAGTAGCAGATGGGCGGCCGTCACCATCCGTCTCACTTCCTTGGTCCCACCCAACCCGCTGGAGCTGGGCCAGGAGCTTCCTCCTGGTCTCCCACATGGCTGCAGGGGCCCAAGCAATTGTGCCATCCTCCACTGCATTCCTAGGTACATCAACAGGGAACTGAATTGGAAGTGGAGCAGGCGGGACTGGAACCTATGTTCACAGGGGATGCTGGCGTCACAGGCAGTGCCCTAACCCACTGCTCCACGATGTGGCCCACATAGCAGCTCTTCTGGCTGCCTCCTGGACACTCCTCCCCTGGCAGGCCCACGGGCACCCCAGGTCCTCATCCCTTCCCCTCCACCTGCACCCCCCCCCCAGAATATCCTGCCTCGGTCCCATCCAGAACCTGCGTGTGCTGTTGTCCCTTGCCCCCCGTGCACGAGTCCGTGAGCCCGTTGATGACTGCTCAGTACGCCCAGACCTGTCCCTTTCCTCCTACCTTGGTGCCCTGGCTGACTCATGGGGCCTCCTCCTTCCAGCTCCGGGGGCTCCGTGGCCTCTCTGCACGCCACCTACCGCACCTCATCTCCCTGGATTCTCTCACTTCCTGTTCTGCACCTGAGTCTTGTTTAGTTGTCTCATTTGACTTTGCTTCCTCTTCCCAAAGTGACCCCTAGTTTGCTTTCTAACAAAACTTGTTTAAAAAGACTTATTTATTTATGTAAGAGGCAGAATTATAGAGAGGGAGAGAGAGAAAGAGAGAGAGAGAGAGAGATCATCCATCTGCTGGGTTATTCCCTAGGTGGCCAGAATGGTTGGGGCTGAGCCAGGCTGAAGCCAGGAGCCAGGAGCTTCTTCTGGGTCTCCAATGCGGGTGCAGGGGCCCAAGGACTTAGGCCATGCTTCACTGCTCTCCCAGGCCTGTAGCAGGGAGCTGGATGGGAAGTGGAGCAGCTGAGACCCCAATTGGTGCCCATTTAGGATCCTTGCATCACAAGCAGTGGCTTATCCTGCTACCCACAGCACCGGCCTCCGGGGTTTCTTATACTATAAAAGTCAGACCTCATACACACTCCGCACATGCAAACCTTGGGAACTGTGCTTTTCTTTTATAATTGTGGTGAACTATGTGTAACATAAGACGTGTTGTCCCAACCATTTATTTTGTTTAAAAAAGAATTGTATTATTTCTTTGAAAGACAGTTAGAAAAGAGGGAGAGACAAAGATCTTCCATTCGCTGGTTCACTCCCCAAATGATTGCAAGGGCTGAAGCTGAGCTAATCGGGAGCCAGGAGCTTCTGCTGGGACTCCCACACGGGTGCAGGGGTCCAACCACTCCGGCCATCTTCTGCTGCTTTCCCAGGCCATGGCAGAGAGCTGGATTGGAAGTGGAGCAGCCAGGGCTTGAACTGGTGCACATACGGGATGCCGGCAGTGCAGGTCAGGGCTTTAACCCATTGTGCCACAGCGCGGGCCCAACGGTTTCGAAGCGCACTCGTGAGCAGTGGCAGCCGCCTTTGCCTTGCTGTGCAGCCAGTCTCCAGCACGCCTCTCGCCTTGGCAAGCTGCATCCCTGCTCCCATTAACCAGCTTCCTAATGTCCACGCCTCCAATGCAAGACCATCATTCTCCTTAAATATTTTTTTTGTTTAATTATCTGCCGGTTCATTCCCAAATTCCCACAGTGGCCAGGACTGGGCCAGGCTGAAGGCAGGAGCTGGGAGGTCCCTCCGGGTCTCCCGCATGGGTGGCAGGAACCCAACTACTTGAGCCCACACTGCTGCCTCCCAGGGTCTGCAGCAGCAGGAAGCTGGACTTGGGAGTGGAGCTGGCATTGAACCTGGGTTCTCTCCTGGGGGATGTTGATGTCCCTGTTGGAGTCTCAACCACCAGACCAATGCCCTCCCCTGTTCTACTTTCTGTGCTGTGAATCGACTGCTCATGAAGCCTCATCGAAGGAGAATCCCAGTTTTATCCTTTGGTGACTGGCTTACCTTACTTGGCATCCTGTGCCCAAGATCCGTCCGTGTTGTAGCAATGGGTGAGAATTTCCTTCCTTTGTGAGGCTGGGCAGTGCTGCCCTGGGGTTGTGCACCACGTTTTGTTCATCCATTCACTGCTGGGGGAAACATCCACTTTTTGGTTGCAGTGAACAGGGATATGCAACTCTCTGTGCTTGAGTCCCTGCCTTAGTTCTTTCGGGCATATGCCCAGAAGTGGGATTACTGGATCCTAGGCTAATGCTATATTTAATATTTTGAGTAACCGCCAGAGTATTTTCCAAAGCAGGTGCACCAGGGGACAGTTCCATCAATAGCGTAGGAGGGCTCAGATTTCTCTACATCCTGACCCATGTGTCATCTCTTCCCTCCCCTCCTCTCCTCTCTTCCCCTTCCCTCCCCTCCCCTCCCCTCACCCTTTTCTTCCCTTCCTTTCCTTTTTTTGAAAGTAGCCACCCCAATGGGTGTGATGCGGTATTTCATTGTGGTTTTGATTCGCACCATTTCCGTGACGATTAGTGATAGGTATTTCTTTCGTGTTCTCATTGGTCGTCTGTGTATCGTTTTTGAAGAAATGTCTGTTTAAATCCTTTCTTTGCCCATTTTAAAGCCAGGCTGCTTGTTTGCTGTAGAACTTCTGCATATCTTTTGGATATTAAGTCCTCATCAGATAGATAATTCGCCAGTATTTTCACCCATTTTGTAAGTTGCCTTTTTACCCTGTTGACTGTGTGATTTGATGCTCAGAAGTTTTAAGTTTTCTTGGGAACTGATTTTTTTTAAAGATTTATTTATTTTAGTTGAAAAGCAGAGTGAGAGAGAAAGATTTCCATGCACTGGTTCACTCCACAAAAGGCAATGGCTGGGGCTGGGCCAGGCCAAAGCCAGGAGCCTGGAACTCCATCTGGGTCTCCCATGTGGGTGCAGGGGCCCAAGGACTTGGTCCATCTTCTGCTCCTTTCCCAGGCACATTAGTAGGGACCTGGATAGGAAGTGGAGCAGCCGGGACTTGAACCTGTGCTCCGATGTGGGACACACACATCACATCCACTGCACACAACAGCAGTCCCTCTCCCTGCACTATGACAAGAGAGTTCAGCCCGCTCAGGAGAAAGGCGGCTTGTCTCATGCGTCAACAAAGAGAAAATTCACCAGGAGACGTCCACATGGCTGTGTGTCTCCCTGCACGCCTTTCCAGGAGAGCTCCGCCTCCCACAGCCAGCTACACAGCCTTGCCCTGTGATCCCCAGGACCAATCACCGCTACAGAGTTCAGACAGGTGGGAACAGGTGCCTGAGACCTGGTGTCCTGGGAGCCTCTGGGGTTTAAATTCCACTGGAAGACTCCCCTCCTCTCGTGGAAAGTCAGCGATCGGAGCACACGAACGGGACCTTGTCTTAGCAGCTCGTGTCTCTGCTGCTTAACTGGGAACCAGAGTGGTCAGCCCTGGCTGGACCCCTGTGCCCAGTGGCAGACACAAAGTCCCTTCTCTTGGCTCTGTCATCACCATGGAGAAGGCACCGCCAGGACCAGAGTTTTTCTCTGGCCGGTGGCGGGGATGAGCTAGGCACCAGCGATAGAATTCTGAGAGGAATTTAATAATAACCCAAATCCCCACAAAATTATTTCCAGAGGACATGCATTTTAGGTTTCTTGAAGGATGTTTATAATAAGCCGGAGAATTTCTCTTGTTGTCGTTAATGTGCTAGAACTAGTTTCAGTTAAATTTTACATGAAAAGGATATATTAACCTGCATAAAATATGTTCATAATCTCGATTTAAAATTAAAAAGAAGGGGGAAAAAAACCCACAACCACACGTACGATATATTGCCCCCAAGTAAAAGCCTTGGGAAAAACATGAAAACTTTGCTTGTACCACACTAGTGCCATTTTTACAGAGATAAAAATTCTATGCTCCCCTCGGTACACATGTACATCTCATTATTGTCACGGGGAGTTATGTATGTTGGCTGGAGGGAAGGAGAGGCGAGGCTTTTGAAGAGCTGAGAGAAAGGGAAACAGCAGTCATTTGGTTTCCAGGCTCCTCTGGTCCCGGGAGAGCCAGGGGCTGAGCCCTCGGGCAGCCCACTGTGGCCAGGATCACGCCTCCCTGCACTGGAGAAGTGAGACTGCTCTGAACGTGACAGTCCCTTAACCCTGAAGCCGCTGCCATCTCCACCGAAGTCGCTTACCAAAGGCTGTGCTGAGACCCCTCGGCTGCTCTGCTGGGGCCAGAGGGCAGCAGAGGATGGCGGCGACTCGGATTTTTGCAGAGAGTGGGCTGAGCGCCGTGCGGGAGGCTGAAAAGACGATGTAGCGCACTGAGCATGCGTGACGGAGCCCCTGTGGGGATGTGGGCCTCCGGGCGGCAGGTGCGGCTGCCCTGCCCTTGTCCAGGAGCATCGTGTGGCTCTGTGCTGAGAGACGGATGGTGACCATGGACGTGGCCCCTCGGCATGGAAGTGTGCTTCTCCTTCCTGTCCTGCGTCATCCATCTGCTCCCACTGCTTTCCTACGCTTCTGTCCATTCGTGCGCTCCTCCCCCAACCTTTGAGCCCCTGCAGGTGCAGCTGCTTGGGCTTCTGATGAAGGGGAAAAGGTGTGGAGAGATGGATGGGGCCTGGGCAGGGGGCACAGCCCTGTGAGTGACCCCTCCCGGTGGTACAGCGCCCCCTGCACCCAGGGGTCCTGGAGGGGCCCCAGAGGGGGCAGGCCCGTCCCCCTGTGCCTGCAGGAGTGAGTGCCCCCTGCCCCCGTCCCCCCTCAGAGTGCGAGCTTGTTTTCCGGCTCAGCTCGGCTGATTTGCTGCCTTTATTGGGCATTTCGTTTCCGGGATCATTGCACTTCAGGGAAATTTTTTTTTTTAACTTTGCACTCTATTTTATTTTTTGTAATACATCTCAGCTCATGAAACAATCTTATTTTTTAAGCCTCCTTCATTTTAAACCTCAGTTTTGAGCACAGAGTACTTCAGAGTTGTTATTAAAAGACTTTTTCAATCTCAAATGGAGAATACTGGAAATGAAGTGCCATTTTTGGAAGGAAAAAAAATCATCAGCCTATCTGTAATGTCGAGCTAGGCACACAAAATAGCAGTCAGATACAAAGAAACATCTCTGTGTGAAATTCTGACAGTATGTGTAAGGGGACATTCTTCCCCCTAGCCACATTCAATTCTGATTTACCGTTATAGCTTCCTTCAGGTAAATCACCAACAAGCTTATGGGATGAGCAAAGGTGCTAAGATGTGGGATGGTGAATTAGAGAGAGAGTGCATGGAAGGAGTCATCAGCTCAGTCATCAGTGCCCATTGTGTGCGCCGTGGATTCAACAAGTGGTCAGGCCCGTCTACCACAGCTTTCGATTTGGTCTCAATGCCTGGTTTGGGTCCCGTATGCCATGTCTATGACCTAACACCACTGTAATGATGATGATGATGATGGTGGTGGTGGTGATGGTGGTGATGACAATGGTTATGGTGATGATGAGGGTAGTGGTGGTGGTGATGGTAATGATGGTTATGTTGTGGTGATGGGTTGTGATAATGATAATGATGGTGATATGATGGTGATGGTGATATGATGGTGATGGAGGTGATGCTGGTGATGGTAGATTATGATGTGCATGATGGTGATATGATTATAATGATGGTGGTGACGATGGTGATGGTTATGGTAGATTCTGATAATAATGATTGTGACAGTGAAGGTGATGGTGATAAAGGTAGCGGCAGTGGTGAAGATGAAGATATGATGGTGATGGTGGGTGACGATGATGATGATGACCATGGGTATAATGATGGTGATGAGGGTGGCATTGGTGATATGATGTTGATAATGATGGTCATGATAATGATACAGTGATGGTGATGATGAGTGATGACGATGACAATGGGTATAATGATGGTGATGAGGGTGGCGTTGGTGATATGATGGTGGTGATAGTATGGTGATCATGATGGTGGATGATGACAATTACAATGACAATTGTTATGATGGTGATGATAGCAGTAGTGGTGGTGGTGATGATATAATGATGATGGTGATAATGATGGTGGATTATGATGATAATGGCGGTGACAGTGAAGGTGACGGTGATGAGGGTAGTAGTGGTGTTGATATGATGGTGATGGTGGATTATGGTGAACATGATGGTGGTGGTGGATGATGATGATGACAATGACAATGGTTATTATGACGGTGAAGAGGGTGGTGGTGTGATGGTGATGACGATGGTTATGATGATGGTGATGAAGGTAGTAGTGGTGGTGGTGATGGTGATAGTGATGGTGGATTATGATGAATATGATGATGGTGGTGGTGGTGATAATGACAATGTGCACATCCCACATGTAGGCACATGGGACAGCCTTTGTTGTCCACATCTCACACATGAGGTAAAGGAGCCACAGGATGCGAAATAGCAGCACAAGTTACTGGGTATGGTAAAATTCATCCTCATAAACAAGTCACCTGGCCCCAGGTCCCTGTTCTTCCCCACCATGCTCTGAGCTCGTTGCCTTTGGTCAGAAGCACTCAGTGTGCTGGTTCTCAGCGTGCGTCCTGTCCTGACCTGGCGGCACAAGTGAAACCATGATGAATGTAGCAAAGGTGATTAGGGTGTGGGGTCGGGTATAGGAGTAGGCTGGGAATTGGATATTTGCATCTGCAGTGGAGTTTCTTCCTTGGGCTCTTAGTTCCCTGAGGTGGTCTCTGTTAGGAATTTGGCTTATCATATCCTAAACATTTTTCTATATAAAAATATATACCCACATCTATTCCCAAAGTTCACATACAACTGACCCACTCACTGTAGCTCATGGCTATCCGTTTCTGTGTGTCAAGTTCCCTGAAAATATTGGAGTGGCTCTTTATGCAGCGTGAACATATTGAGTTGTTTTCTCCTTGGCAATGTATTGGGCGCGTCCTCCTGCAGCAGTGTGTGTAGACGTAGGTCTGCTGATTCTTGTAATGAAGGCAGAGTGTTACGGTGACGTCATTTCTTTAATCAGCTGCCAACTCGTGGCCATTTCAGGTGCTCTCGTTATTAGGATGGATGTCCTAGGGGGTATCCTTTCATCTGTCACTTATTTAAGGTATTGCTGGAGGGGAGAATTTTAGGAGTGAGGTTAGTATGCAAAAGCGTATCCTCATTTCTGATTTGACAGAGTCTACCCAATCACCTTCTGGAAGGGTTTCCCCATCTTATTCTCCCACAAACAAAGAATGGAGGTGACCATTTCCTCATTCCCTCCCCAATATAGGCTATTATCTACCTATCACCTATATCTGTTTATCATCCATCTCTATCTGCCATCCATCTCTGTCACCTATTATCTATCATCTGTGTCTATCACCTGTATCTATATCTTTATCAACAATCTCTGTCATCCATCTATCATCCAGATCTGTCTATCTGTCTATCTATCTATTTATCATCTATATCTATCACCTCTGTCATCCATCTCTCATCTATGTCTATCATCCATGTCTGTCTGTCTATCATCTATATCTATCACCTGTATCTATCATCTCTGTCATCTGTGTCTATCATCCATCACTCTCTCTCTCTTTCTCTCTCTCACAGCTACCTGTCTACCTCTCCTGTATGTACTGATGGGTCATCTGTTTATATTTAAACTAGGAAGTTGAAAACCCCCTGCAGATTCTGTCCGACTCCAAGCAGTAGAACTCAGTGTCCTAGTTCTCAGTGGAGCATCTTCCTGGAGCCCTCTGGAGAAGCTGAGGGACAATAAAGAGTGCCTCTTCCTGGGCGGATGGGGCGTCTCCCCCACCCCACACTCCTGCAGCCAGGAGTGCCTTAGGAGGGTGACTTTCTTTCATTTTGTCTTGCTTGGCGTGGTATATCTCCCACGTGCCAGGTCCAGGTCTTACCTGAATCAGGCATCTTTCTAGGGGCTGAGGGTTCAGCCGGTAGCATCCAGAGAGAAGACATCTCATGGTCAGCTGGGAGTCGGCGTGGGGACAGTATGGAGCATGTGAATGAGCAGCCACTACACACCGTGGCTTTGTTTCCTGGAGAGCCTGATGATCCACAACTGCCCGCACACCTGGCTGCCGCGGCGAGTGAGATGCGCACAGTCACAGATTTTGGTTGCAGGCCAGGCGCAGGCACTGGCTCTCCTTGCTACGTATTGACCTGGTGCACACACCGTGTCTTTGCCTTCATTTCTGCATGTGTAAAACGAGGGTAATAGTTTCCGCATAGAGTCGTTGGTGCACTAAGAAGGTATTGGGTGCTATTGCCACCGTCTAGCGGAGGAAGACAGACGGTAACCAGTGGACGATGCCTTAGAAGGCCAGGGAGTGATGCATGCTCTGAGAGCAACAGGAGCTGAGGAAGGACTGTACTTGATGGGCATTGGGGCATGCTGCATGGGAGCAGAGGCCTGATAAAGTGAGGGAGCCAGGCACGCTGCAATGTGGGGGAAGAACAGTCCAGACAGAGGGCACAAGTGCGGGCAAAGGCCCTAAACAGGGAGAACTCCCCACTTCCATCCAAGAAAATACACCGATACCAGGGTGCCTGGGGGCCCGGGAAGCCAGAGCTGGAGCAGGCTTAGGGGGAAGGGGATCGTGGATGAGATCAGGAGGGGTAGGATCCTTATCCGTCCTGAGCTCTGGAGAAGGACTGCAGGTTTTATTCTAAGTGTGGTGAGAAACCACTGGGGAGCCTTGTGCAAGGCAGTGAGGCAAGGGGTTTGCCCATTTAGAAGGATTATCCTTCGTGCTATTAGCAACACAAGCGCTGGATTTATCTGACACTGGCCTGAGACCCCGTAGCACGGAGCAGGCGATGGTTCCCAAAAAGGCTCTGAGTGTCTCCTCTCTGCTTCTACGCATTGCAGAGCAGCCGGCTGTTCAAACAAGTCTCGCTGACACCTATAATCAACTAAAATAATTAGACCTATAAAATAATAATGGGAATAATAAAATAATAAAGATCATGGCAAGAGGTGAGCACCTGTGTAGTAGTTACCATGTCCAGGTCTCAGGTGTCTAGACTGCAGCTCAGATTTGCCAAGACATGCCTTAGTCATCGTTGCCTGCTGGATCTGGGAGCACAGCTGAGTTCCAGCCTCACCTGTGAGTGGGGATTGTGCTTTGAGTTATACCTCTAAAGCCGGAGTCCCCAGTGGAGCAGCGGCCTCCGACCAAGGCACTGTCGAGAGACCCCAGTGGACTTCTCCATTCTACCCGATCCGGCACTCATGTTTCCACCTGTCCAGCAGCCACACCCAACCAGGGGCCTGTGGCTGCCGGCACACAGCCTGGCCAGAGCACTTCCACTCAGCACCAGTCAGACCTGCACCTGCTCCTGTGTTGGAAGTGTGGAATCTTGGCAGTGGCTGAGGCTGTAGAGAAAGGTTCGGGGCCACGTGAAAACACCCTTTCCCTTCCCCTCCATCACCCTCCCCATCAGTGGCAGCTCCGTCTGTCTGGGTTCTGTAGCTTCGAGGTCTCTGTCCCTCCACACCAAGCCAGCCCCATACCCTCGAGTGGTGTAGACCGGCTATAAACCCTCATGTGCTTTTTGTGCCAATGACCCTGCACTCTGTGCCCCATTAGGATCTGCAGTCTGCTTCTCTGAAGCCAAGAGCCAGGAGCTTCTTCCAGGTCTCCCACATGTGTGCAGGGGCCCAAGCACTTGGGCCATCTTCTGCTGCTTTCCCAGATGCCTTAGAAGGGATTTGGATCAGAAGTGGAGCAGCCAGGACTTGAACCAGCACCTATGTAGAATGCTAGTGTCACAGGAGGCAACTTAACCCATTACAATACAATGCCAGCCCCCGTTTTCATTTTTATTTAGCATGAACACCAGAGAATTGTACATTCTTTCTTCATAATAAGCTCAAATATAATAGGAATTCCAGTTGGCCAACCCATGGAGTTCAATATTAAGTCAAGTTCATATGCAAGGCATGTTGGTTGTAAACAGCACCAGTAGGGGCCACGGCATGCTTCTCATTCCTGGGTTGGGACTTTACAGAGACTCCCTGAGGATGCTGTATTGAACACTGCTTACTGAACGCACAGCCCAGCCTCCTCAGTGGCCGCAGCTCCACGTGCAGTGGCTGTTGTGAGGGGAAGAGTTTGCTTTACCAGTTACTCCTCTGTTGAATAAAAAATGAGCACTTATCTTGAAGGGAGAGGAGTGAGTCTGCCCCTGGGAATTTGCAATTCCCCCTTGGGCAAGTCGATTCTTGACAGTGTAGCTCTAGAGAACTGCAGTCAGGTTGTGTTTTGTTTTTAGTCTAAACGTCCCATGTCCCAAGTCACTGCTCTGTTGCTATGCTGATGGTTTGACCCAACTGAACTTTCGGCGCTGGAGAACTTGCACTGACTGCAAGCGCGTTTTTCTTTCATTGGTGCCACTTCTTGCGACTTGCGCATCCACCTGCTATCCCGGTGTGAGATCCTCTCGTTTCTGCGGAACGGAGTGTGAAGTCTCTCCCTTCCAGCAGGTCAGCTTGAATCCCGGGAGCGCACCCACAAGATGTAACACGCAAAACGACCCGCGGGGAGCCCAGCAGTCTGTGGTGTGTTCCAAAGAGAGGCGCAATTTCCCACTTCCTTGGGGCTGGCTTCCCTAGCCACTGTGGTTTCCATGATGATCCCTCTCAAAGCAGGTGGAAAGAAACGTCTGCATTCTTGGCGGGAGACCCAGCGTGGAGGCGTCTGGGTGGAAGAGAGGGACGAGGGATGACGGGCAGGCCGACGCCAGCTCTAAACCCTCACACACTCACTTCCTATACCTGGAGTCCGCATGCGCATCACTGCTCTGTGATGGTTCTTTGCTGCTTTTGTTCTCAGGAGAAGTGGTGCTTATGTGAGAATTTAATCTGGCTCAGCAGTCGGCCACCAGTGCTCAAGTTTGAGCCTAGGGGGCGCGTGTTTGGCCTAGCACAGAGATGGGGAGAATGCAGCCCATGGGCCGTTCAAGGGCCCATAAAAGTATCTGATCTGGTTCCATGCCAAGGCAGCTACAGGCAGGACTCAAAATTCAAAAAATCTACAGCAGGCTGATTTTTAAGTTGATATTTTTGCATGGCCTGCGAGTGATGTTATAAATCTCCATGTGATCCTTGGCAGAGAAAAAAGATGCCCCTCCCCCCACCCCGGTCCAGCAGTTAAGCTGCCTGAGTCCCGTGTCCCGCTGCCTGGGTTCGAGTCCCAGCCTTGGATCCTACTGCACCTTCCAGCCAGTGCAGACCCTGGGAGGCCTGGCTCAGGTGGTTGGGTCCCTGTCACTCACACGGGAAATCTCGATTGAGTTCCTGCTTCTGTGTTCAGCTCAGCCCAGTCCTGCCCGTTGTGGGCATTTGGGGAGTGACCCCAGCAGATGGGGCCTCTCCATGGGTCTGTCTCTCAAGTGAGTTTAAAAACAAAAAGTTCGAGTCTAGGACTGGGGACTTCCTGAAGGTCAAAGTGCCACTGACACCTGCTAGAACGGCTAAAGGAGAAACCAAGCGCCAACAAGAATGCTGAACAATGGAAACTTTCACGCTTTGTAGGTGGGAGGCCAAATGACACACTCACACCCCATAGTTTGGCAGTATCTTTTTTTTAAGATTTAATTATTTAGCGGACGCCGTGGCTCAATAGGCTAATCCTCCACCTTGTGGCGCCGGCACACCGGGTTCTAGTCCCGGTTGGGGCGCCGGATTCTGTCCCGGTTGCCCCTCTTCCAGTCCAGCTCTCTGCTGTGGCCCGGGAAGGCAGTGGAGGATGGCCCAAGTGCTTGGGCCCTGCACCCGCATGGGAGACCAGGAGAAGCACCTGGCTCCTGCCTTCGGATTCGCGCGGTGCGCCAGCCACAGCGTGCCGGCCGCAGTGGCCATTGGAGGGTGAACCAACGGCAAAGAAAGACCTTTCTCTCTCTCTCTCTCTCTCACTGTCCACTCTGCCTGTAAAAAAAAAAAAAAAAAAAAAAAAAGATTTATCTATTTATTTGAAAGGCAGAGATAAAAAGAGAGAGAAGGAACGAGGAGAGAGAGAGAGAGAACTTCCATCCGCTGGTTCACTCCCCAGAGGGCTGCAACAGCCTAGGCTGGTCCAGGCTAAAGGCAGGAGCCACCAGCTGCTTCCTAGTCTCCCACATGGGTGCAGGGCCCATGTAATGGGGCCATCTGCCACTGCTTTTCCAGGCCACAGCAGAGAGCTGGATTGGAAGTGGAGCAGGTGGACCTCCAACTGGCCCTCGAGATGAGATGTCGGCCTTGCAGGTGGCAGCTTAACCAGTAATGTCACAACACTGGCTCCTTCTCCTGCATGAGGACAGCAGGCCTGCTGAGAGCCACCCAGAGCCCAGGTGCGTCGCCTGCCACCAGGCGGCCACTTCCATTCAGCCCCAAGAGTGCAAATCCCCACACCTCTCCATCCCCACCCTGGCCTATTCCACTTCACCTTGTAAACAGATTTGCATTTGGAGTTAAAATATGTGGGCACAAGACGGGGCCACTGCCAGTACCTGTGGCATCTTTCTGTAGGTTACCAAAAAAGTGTCCTTTGTGTGGGAGTTTGGCCTGGAGGTTAAGATGGCGCTCCCCTCTCAGATCGCCGGACTCAGCCGCTTCTCCCCACACGAGGATGCTCTGTGACTTCCTAAGGGGCCTGCTGGACTTCCCAGCAGTGGGTGCAGCGAATACAGTCCCATGTGGCCGTGAAGCTGGAGCAGAGAATCAGGGCTGGAAATCCCGACATCACAGCCCCGTCTCTGCACCCACTGGAGCTGTGCCGAGGGTGTTCATTATTGGAGTCTGTGCTCTGAGCGCTGATGCGCTATAGGTCTTTGGTTTCCTAGGGTGTGGGTTCCAGGACCCCTGGGGACACCCAAAATCCACAGATGCTCCTGTGCCTTATATAAAACAGTGCAGGGGCTGGCGCTGTGGCCCAGTGGGTAAAGCCGCCACCTGCAGTGTCGGTATCCCATATAGGCACCAGTTCGAGTCCTGATTCCTCCACTTCTGATCCAGCTCTCTGTTATGGCCTGGGAAAGCAGTGGAGGATGGCCCAAGTCCTTGGGCCCTGTACCCGGAAGAAGCCCCTGGCTCCTGGCTTCAGATGAGCACAGCTCCAGCTGTTGCGGCCAGTTGGGGAGTTAACTGCCTTTCCTTCTCTCTCTGTGTAACTTTGACTTTCAAATAAATAAATCAATCTCAAAAAAAAAAAAAAGTGCAGTTTGTGCCTATGCACTCACTCTCCTGTATAAATCAAACTACAAATCATCCCTAGAGGACTTAGGATACCTAATGCGATGTAAGTGCTGTGTGTTGTTCAGGGAATGCCGGCAGGCAGAACGTCTGTAATTGGTCAGAAACAGATGCGGCTTCTGTTTTGAAAGGTTCCAATCCCCCGCTGGTTGAATCTGTGGATGCAAAGCTGCAGACTTTGGGGGCTCTCTTGACTTCAGCCCAACCAGCTAGCCTTCCGTCACTCTTAAGAGTAGGATGGGAGGGCCTGCGCTGTGGCACATGGGTTAAGCCCCTACCTGCGATGCCAGAATCCTGTATGAGCGCTGGTTCGAATCCTGGTTGCTCCACTTCTGATCCAGCTCCCTGCTAATGCACCTGGGGAAGCAGAAGAAGATGGCCCAAGTGTTTGGGTCCCTGCCACCCACGTAGAAGATCCAGATGAAATCCCAGGCTCTTGGCTTTGGCCTGACCCAGTCCTGACTTATGGCCATTTAGTGAGTGAACCAGGGGACGAAAGATCTCTTTCTCTCTCTGTTTCTCCCTCTCTGTCTGTCACCCCGCCTTTCAAATAAACACATAAATCTGTAAAATGGAAGAGTAGGGTGGGGACTTGGTGAGGGTCATTTTGGCATTGGAAGCTAACAGGTGTCCCCTGAGTCATCTTCAGGGCCCACCTGCCACACTCCCACACTCTCAAGTTCTGAATTACCACAGGTACCAGCACTGACTTTTTTCAAGCTAAACCCTAAGCTGGGTTTGTCCAGTCAGGATTGCAATGAAGTTGCAGCACCCGAATAGAAGGCGGCACCCTGCAGAGGGTCCCTCTGTCCCACTGCACTCAGCCTGGCTCTGTCCCTTTACAATCAGCACCTTGAACCAGCAAATTTTCCTTCTGTCTCTGGTTTCCTACCAGTGCCCCAGCCCTGCCTAGTCCTACTGATACGCCAGCCTGTGTGCAAAGCCGCTCCTCCTCCTCTGACACACTCAAGCCTTCTAGCGAAATGCCAGCGCAAAGGAGGTAGCTCGGTGAGAGCTGGATGGAGTAGACCCTTGCCCCCTTTCATGGGCCGTTAGGAATTTTATTTCCAGTTAAACAAGCTGGAGACTGTAATTAAACACATGGCTGACGGTGCTGGCCAAGCGCGCCTGCCAGGAAAACAATGGGTTTTTTAAAGTTGCCAAGGACTGCAGTTCCGTGTCTCCTCTTGGAAACTGTATACACTTCACAACCGTGGGCCTCCCTCCTGTGTGCCGCCTCGTATCTTCAATCGAATTATTATATTCCAGAAATATGCATAAGGGAAATGATTCTACACATTTGATTGTGGGCTGTTGCTTGTAGCAGTAATTGAAGTACCTTTCCCACTTATGAAAGTACTAATTTTATTTGTTTTTATTGCTTTCCTAGATGCAATTATTTATTTAGTGTGCTTGGGCTTTATTCAATTATGTTTACCATAGGAACATCATAAAAATGTATGAAAACAACACATCAGCCATGCCAGCCTGGTGACCTGTGTTGAGAAAGCTGGTGTTATTTTTCATATCCAAACGTAATGAAATAACTTAAGAATAAACAGATAATCTACAGTAGAAAACAATGCAATCGCAAGGTAACGTAATAAAACGCCTGGACAATACGATTTCATAAATCCGGGTTCTAAAATTTACATGAGTTGGGTTTTGAGCGTTTCTTCGAGGACACATGGCATTTCTAAATGGAATCATTATAATGCGAAATGTCATTAAACCTAAAGGCAAGAATGCAAACGGGGTTTCTGTTGGTGGCTAGGACATGGCCAACCAGGAAGCCATGTAGAGACGGTGGGTGTGAGGGCACAAACAGAGGTGCTCATCCCCGCCCAGTCCCTTGGCTCTGCGATTGAGAAAGGGCCGGAGTCCGGGAAGGTCACCCGCCCGGCACCTCCTGCAGGAAGTGCTGGAGTGGAGGACTTCCACACGCTCCACTCGCCTCCTGCCTTCCAGCCTTATTAAGCTTCTCCCTCTTGAAAGAAAACAGGTGTTTTGCTTTCGCATTCTTTTAAAGAGATTTTCATCAAATGGGAGTGGTTTACTTGTCCGCAGTTTCCATGAGAATTTCCCCGAGATGACTGAGATATAGGCACAACTTTAAAAGAAGAGATGCAAAAATCAACAACAACAAAACCTACCACCAACAATCACTCAAAAATCCTAACGTTAACCTACGCCTTTATCGAAAGCTGCGCTGCTTATAAATGAGTGGGAAGCTGCGACTGTGAGTTAATGACCAACTTTTGGTGTTTAAATTAAAAATTAAAATTAATAAGTGGGGCCGGTGCTGTGGTGTGGTGGGTAAAGCTGCTACCTGCAGTGCCGGCATCCTATATGGGCGCTGGTTCGAGTCCCGGCTGCTCCACTTCTGATCCAGCTCTCTGCTATGGCCTGGGAAAGCAGTAGAAGATGGCCCAAGTCCTTGAGTTCCTGCACCTGTGTGGGAGACCCGGAAGAATCTTCTGGGTCCTGGCTTTGGATTGGCTTAGCTCTGGTCGTTGCGGCCAATTGGGGAGTGAACTGGAAGATGGAAGACCTCTCTCTCTCTCTCTCTCTCTGCCTCTTCTTCTCTCTCTGTGTAACTCTGACTTTCAAATAAAGAAATAAATCTTTTTAAAAAGTTAATAATCGCATTGTAGAAATACACGTGCCGGCTACAAAATCCAAGAGACGCCGACACAGCAACACCATAGTGAGTGTCTCTCTGTCAGCCCGTTTGCTTCCCTCGACGGGGCTGTGGTTGATCGATTATATGTTCTAGATGGGAACCCAGGGTCCCCAGGAGTTTCTCTGTATGTAAAGCACCTGTCCACATGTCCACTCACATGCGTGGACACATGCATGTCTACACAAGGACGGTACATCACACAGGGTACACAGAGATTGCCCCAGGGCTCCATGGTGAAGTCCTGGTCCCCTTCCAGTGTCCCCTTGAGCATTTCCGGTGTTGTGTTTATCCCAAGAAATATGCCCACTGTGAATATGTAAGGGAATCTGTTTTGGCAACTTTTGAAAAATTAATTAACTGAATTAATTATTTTATCTACCTATTCGTTGTGAAAATGCTTTGTCGAACACTCCTCCCAGTAGGTGTTGGCCGTGATGCTAAATAGCACTTCGCCGAAAGGCCGTCTGGGTGGTGCATGACATCGAGGAGCTAAGAGACTGGGAGGACAGATGCGGGAGCTGGGAACTTGATCCAGGTCTCCCACACGGCTGGCTTGTTTTCTTGTTGTTTCTGTGTTTTTTTTTTTTTTTCTTTTCTTGGTTGTAAAAGTGCTTTCTGATTTCCTGAAGTTAATGTTTATAATTTATATTTTTCTTTCTTTCTTTCTTTCTTTCTTTCTTTTTTTTTGACAGGCAGAGTGGACAGTGAGAGAGAGACAGAGAGAAAGGTCTTCCTTTGCCGTTGGTTCACCCTCCAATGGCTGCCGCGGTCGGCGCACCACGTTGATCCGATGGCAGGAGCCAGGTGCTACGTGCTTTTTCCTGGTCTCCCATGGGGTGCAGGGCCCAAGCACCTGGGCCATCCTCCACTGCACTCCTGGGCCACAGCAGAGAGCTGGCCTGGAAGAGGGGCAACCGGGACAGAATCCGGCGCCCCGCCCGGGACTAGAACCCGGTGTGCAGGCACCACAAGGCGGAGGATTAGCCTGTTGAGCCGCGGCGCCGGCCTATAATTTATATTTTTCCGGGACACTACCATTTCTAAAAGTTCCCAACAAGGTCAAGAAAGTCATCTTATTTTTTTTTTAACTTCTTTCATTTGTACTGTTTCTACTTTCCTACTTCCTATATAATTTATTTGTGCATTGCCTCTTTTAATTTTAATGTATTTTTCAGTTTATTTGTGTTGGTGGCATTTTCCAAGCACCGACTTTTAGATACTTTACTTTTTCTGTTTTCTGAGTTACACAATCTGGTTTTGTTTTTATTGGTTCCTTGATTGGGATTTCCTTACATCGATTTTGCTCTTGTTCTCACTTGTGTTGGACGCTCAGCCTATTTCATCCTAATTTTTTTAAAATATTTTTCTTTATTTATTTGAGAGGTAGAGTTACAGACAGTGAGAGGGAGAGGGAGAGGGAGAGGGAGAGGGAGAGGGAGAGGGAGAGAGAGAGAGAGAGAGAGAGAGAGAGAGAGAGAAAAGTCTTCCATCTGCTGGTTCACTCTCCAAACGGCTGCAACAGCCAGAGCTGTGCTAATCTGAAGCCAGGAGCCAGGAGCTTCTTCCAGGTCTCCCAGGTGGGAACAGGGGCCCAAGCGCTTTGAGTATTAATTTTAGAGGTTTTTTTGTGTCTGTCTTCACATCTATATTTTCCTTTGGTTGGAGACTGTTTTCAGTGGTCTCACATTTGACCACTCTTGTGAACGTTCCTCATCAACTTGCAAGACAAGCTGCGTGTTGGAGCTGGTGCGGTGGTGCAGATGGTTAAGCCACCACCTGGCAATGCTGGCATCCCACATCAGGGTGCTGGTTGGAGTACCGGCTGTTCCATTTCCAATTCAGCTCCCTACTAATGCACCTGGGAAAGTTCTTGGGTCCCTGCCACCCAAGTGGGAGACCAGGATGGAGTTCTTGGCTCCTGGCTCCAGCCTGGTCCTGCCCTAGCTGTTGCCAGTCCTTTGGGGAGTGAACCAGAAGACGGAAGAAATGAAATATGGTTTCTCTTTGCAGGGCAGTGTGCTGTATAAGACAAGAGATTCCTCTTAGTAGTTACATTACTGGGTGTTATATGTCCCTTAAATTGGTTTAGTCCACCTGTTCCTCTGCAAGTCTCCCAATGCCATGAAAATGCGTGCATGCGGGGGGGTGGGGGGTGGTGAAGTCACAGGGTGGGGATGCCGACATCTCACATCAGAGTGCCTGGGTCTGAGTCTCAGCTCCACTTCGCATTCCAGCCTCCTGCTAATGATGTCCCTAGGAGGCAGCAGTGGTGTCTCAAATAATGGGGTCCCTGCCACCCTCTTGGGAGACTCGGATTGAGTCCTGCGCTCTTGGCTTTAGCCTGGCCTCAACCAGCTCTTGTAGGCATTTGGGGTGTGAACTGGTGGCTGGAAGCTCTCTCCTCTCCCCTCCCCTCCCCTCCCCTCCCCTCCCCTCTCTCCCTCCTCTCTTTCTGTCTCTGAGACAGAGAGACAACGCATGCTGGACGAATGAGCATGCGACACAGAACCCCGCGGGGTCACCTAGAACTCTGCTTTGTCCTTCCGCAGCCCAAGATCGCCGAGGAGAGCCTGACCTACGCCGAGCTGGAGCTTTCCAAGCCGCACCAGGCTGCCAAAGGCGCCCCCAGCAGCACCGTCTACGCGCAGATCCTCTTCGAGGAGAACAGGCTGTGACGGCGCCGTCTCTTCCCGCACCTGCCGCCCAGTTATTTATGAGACCTTGGACATAGAGTCCTTATTTTTGTATTTTCACTTGTGCCTTCTGAGTGTGGCAGGACCCCCTCCCCATTCCAACGGCCCTTGCTGGTGCCTTCAAAGAGGTACGGGGCTGCCCTCCCCAAAAGAACAGGGGCCGCAGCCTGTGGATGAATCCCGCAGGGCCAGAAGCTCCCGGGCCTGAGTGCTGAGGAACCAGGACTCCAGCCCTGCGAGCCTCCCACGAGATTTTCTGCTGAGCCAAACCCTGTCCTCTCTCTTTCTCTCCTCTTTCCTGGGTTTCCGTGTTTAAAAATGTTTGTAAGATGTCAGTGTTAACCTGCCAGTCGTCCTGGCCCAGTGCCCTGAAGCTCCGAGTACATAGCTAGGGCCGTGTATTATAGGCCGAAGGGTAAGAGATGGAGAGAGAGGGAGTCATTGGTTTCCAAAGGCCAGACCCACGAGAGCCCACTGGTACCCGCCTCCCCACCCATGATTCCCTAAGGCCACAGGCCAGAAACAGCAACATTCTAAACATCCTGCTCCTTCCCCGGGGTGCACCTGCCCTGATAGATAAACTCCCCTTAGGGAGTCTTGCTCCCCCTTCTCTAGAGGGGCAGAGAGCTTTGCCCCCACTGGACACCCTGGAGCAAGCACCACTCCCCAATGTCCCAGTGTCCCGAGCTCCGTCCACACTCTTTGGAAGCCCATGCCTGGGAAGGCAGAGGCTTAGGCTAGGCTCCCCTTGGGGTCGGGGCATAGCAAAGGCAAGGTCACCCTGGAGACCCTCCTCTGGCCACATGCCTTGCCCATCTCGGCATGTGAATGCAACTGAGTTAGGGTGGCGGACGGGAGCCACAAGCTGTGGACCTGTGCGACGTACTGGCATCCGGGACCCGCTGAAGGCAGATCCATTCAGGAGGAGGTACTGGGTTAGCTGTTTGTTACGGACATTCCTGGATGTGTGGTAGACTCTGGGTGGCTTTTTTACTGCACACTATAGAAATCGTTTGGCTATGTAATGGACCATGTATATATGATAAATTATCTATTTTACACACAGCTAAGGTGTGCGTTGTACCCCTCTCGGTAGCCGTGCAACCCTGAGTTTCTGGTCCCCTGACAGCCTCCGTGTTGTGTGAAGATGACTCCGCCTTGGGGATAATGACTATGGCCAGAGTCGCTGCACACATGGTTGGTGTTGGCCTGCGTGCTCAGGCCACACTGCATTTTCCAAATGCAATGTCAGATACTGTCGAAAGCTCTCAGCACAGTATGAAGAGACTTCGAAAAGTCTGTGGGAGGGGAAAAACGGGAGGAATAGCTAAGTCGAAATGGGGACACAGATGTTTGAAATCCTCGCATAGTTTTTCCATGGTGTACATTTTCCATAAAATTGTTGAAGACTCCTCGGAGCTTTCAAGTGCGAATATTCGTCCACGAAGACTCAGTCCTACGGGAACACTCCCAGAGACCACAGCAGCTTCTGAGCCCCACCTGGGGTTTATTGAGAACGATCCAAATGGCAAGCACGTGAGGATTTCTCAGAAGCAGGAACTGGGCTGTCCTTACAAAGCGGAAGTCCACACTGTCCCGCCCACCCCTGCGTCTTCCTCCCTCCCTCCCTCCCCTCCTCTGCCAGGCCTCAAAGGTGGTGAACACACCTTGCAGCTTTGCAGCAAGAAAGACCAAGTGGAGAGAAGCCACTGGACTTCCCCTTTGGGCGGGGAGCCTGTCTGTCCTGACACGGACATGTGTCCATGTCACCGTCACCATGTATGTTCGTTTTATCATGGCAGTGTTCCAGCAGATGGCTTTACGGCATCTTGAGGCTGGACTGGGGGCGGTGACTTCCCAATTTGCATAAGGGGCTAAATGGGCTGGGGCTGCCCTGGGGGTACTAAGAGAGGAGGAGAGAGGGACACACAAAGTGGGTGTGATGGAAAGGAGGCATGGGGTAGGAGGTGGTGGAAGGGCACGCAGATCCCCAAACCCACCCTCTTCAATTCAGGGAGCAAGCAGAGCCATCATGTATGGCGATGACCTCATCCTCTGAACAGTGCTCCCGCACTAAAGCGCCCCTGGCTGTCAGGGTCCACCCAATCAATTGTTGCTACAGATTCAGCTCAGCCTCTAAGTTCTGGTCGCAGCTGCAGAAATCCACAGCAAGCGGGGGACCTGCCGAAGAGGCTCCCCAGAGATGTGGGCGCCAGGGACACCATCTTCACATTGTCCCCCTGGTGCCTCCCGGAGAAAACTGCCTGTGCTGCTCTCAATTGGAAGCAACGCGTGATTCATGCCCGGTGCTTGTGTCTGTCTGTGATGGCAAATCTTGACATTCTTGCCAGAGTGAGTTTAAAAAAATGGGTCTACCCATCCATTCCGCTTCGCACACATCACGAACCATGAACTGATTTGTCCAAAGGTAGACAGGAACACAGCGCTGGCGTAGAAACTAGGAAAGTGTCAACTTGTTTTCACTAGAAGGCAACTCTATGGGAGTGATTTTCAAAACGGGCAATCGCTTGTATGTTTCAGTGACATTGAAACAAATACGAGGGTGACCGTGCTGCTCAGAGGCCAGTGGCTTCTCCCTGGCACAGGGGAGACATGCTCAACTGGGGGTGGAATTTTGGCCGGGGCCACAGGTTGGCTGGCCAAGGAAGCAGCAGGTGCACAGGCGTGGATGATGTCCGGAGGGGACTCCTCCTGTCCATGCAGGCCCTCAGCCCCAAACTAAAGCAGCCATGATGGAGGAGAGGGCTGGGCCTCTGTCAGACCACCGGGACTCTTAAGCTTACCGGGAGAAGAAGAAAAAGCCATGCCTGTCAGCTGCTGATTCTTACGGGAGAGAAAATGCCACCGGGCACCTTCTGGTTTTTCGGGCCTCATTGCATGTGTCGGCCCACACTTTGAGGAGCCCAAGAACTCATGGGCTTTTCAGGACTGTTCTCAGCCTTGCTCATCACCCAGCCCCTGGTAAGCATGTGTATCACCTAGGCTGGGCCAAAAATGCATCTCACAGCCAAGCCACAAAAACGGTCCACAGCGTGCATGTGGACAGGACAGCCGTGCACAGTGAGGCTGGCATGGGGTGCTCTGATCCCCCTTCACCCATACTTCCTGTCAGGGGAGAAGGCTTGGGGAATCAGGAGACAGAGCAAGGAGGAGAATGTTCTGGAAGCACAGGTTTGTAGCCCCGGGGCCCCAAGATACTCCAGACTTTTCTTCATAAACGACTTCATTATCTCACTGTATATATCCTGGATTTGCTCAAGTAAGTTGGGTTGAAAAACAGGAAGAATTCCAATACATTCCACATCAAAGTTGCTCTCTGGCTCAGGAAGCAGAATTAACACAGTTTAAACATTAAAATTAGGGGCTAGCATTGAGATGGGGCAGCTGAAGCTGCCCTCTGTGACTCCAACATCACATATGGGCACTGGTTCGAGTCCTAGCTGCTCCGCTTCAGATCCAGCTCCCTGCTAATGCACCTGGGAAAGCAGCAGAAGGTGGCCCAAGTGCTTGTGTCCCTGCCACCCACATGGGAGACCCGGCTGCAGTTCCTGGCTCCTGGCTTCAGTCTGCCCAGCCCTGGCTTTTGTGGTCATGTGGGAAGTGAACCAACAGATGGAAGATTTCTCTCTCTGTGTGTGTGTCTCCCTCTCTCTCTCTCTCTTTGTTATTGTGCCTTTCAAAAAATAAATAAATCTTTAAAAAAAATTAATGAATAAAATTACACTGGATATTGTTACCCAAGGAACCCACTTATGTCATACACTGGCACCTCGGGGCAGGGAGTTGGCTCCAGGACCCCCCAAGGATACCCAAGTCAGCAGATACTCCAGTATCCCCCATAAGTCTTTATAACCAGCACATATTTGCATATAACCAGCACACATGGTCCAGTGTGCTTTCAAGCACGTCTACATTACTTATGATACCTAATGGGATGTTGATATGAGGATACTTCATAGGAAATGGAATTAAAAGAGAGCTTATGCAAAAAAAAAAAATGAAATCCATTCCTCATTGTTCATAACATGTATTTTCCACAAACCATTTGGAGAGCCCTTGTATGCATGCGTTTTGAAAATCAACATCAGTGACCAGCAGGTAAAGCTGCTGCCTGTCATGCCAGCATCCCATATGGGCACCAGTTCAAGTCCAGGCTGCTCCACTTCTGATCCAGCTCTCTGCCATGGCCTAGAAAAGCAGTGGAAGATGGCTCAAGTCCTTGGGTCCCTGCATTCGTGTGGGAGACCCGGAAGAAGCTCCTGGCTCCTGGCTTTGGATCGGTGCAGCTCCGTCCATTGCGGCCATCTGGGGAGTGAACCAGCAGATGGAAGACCTCTCTCTCTCTCTCTCTGCCTCTGCCCCTCTGTAACTCTGCCTTTCAAATAAATAAGTCTCTTTAAAAAATCAACATCAAAAATAAATTTACTTTTAGTTCCATTTTTCACAAACTTCTTGACATATGTTCTTAATTGCTAGACAGTATCTTTAGGGGGCAGTGACCAAGGAGGAAGTCTGTACACGCTCAACACAGATGCAATCTAGTCCTTTGTTTTACTTTTCTTTTTGTAGTTAGCTGTGGGTTGGGAATGTGGGCTCAGAGCCTACGGGAGCAGGGCCCTGCAGTCATGAGGTCCCAGTGCAATCTGTGCTCTGAGTCGGCCCCCTCGGAGCCTATGGGAACAGGGCCCTGTAGCCGTGAGCTCCCGGTGCCATCTATGCTCTGAGTCGGCCCCCTCGGAGCCTATGGGAATAGGGCCCTACAGCAGTGAGGTCCCAGTGCGATCTGTGCTCTGGGTCGGCCCCCTCGGAGCCTATGGGAATAGGGCCCTGTAGCCGTGAGCTCCCGGTGCCATCTATGCTCTGAGTCGGCCCCCTCGGAGCCTATGGGAATAGGGCCCTGCAGCAGTGAGGTCCCAGTGCCATCTGTGCTCTGAGTCGGCCCCCTCGGAGCCTATGGGAATAGGGCCCTGCAGCAGTGAGGTCCCGGTGCGATCTGTGCTCTGAGTTGCCCCGCCTCTGGAGCCCCAGAATGCCCTGCTCCCCAAGCCCCGAAACAAGGGGCTCCTCAGGTTGCGGAGGGCCACCAGCAGGGCTGCAGCCATACCGAGAGGGTGATGACTCCAGTGAGCCACGTCACACAGGTGCACTGGAGGGAGCCTTTTGTTTGCTGGGGGGAGGGGGGCCCTAAGGTCCAGGCTGGCCTCCACGTAGAACGTCATGTCTGTCCAGGCCTGCTGAACCAGGCCTGTCTGTGTCACTGTCACAGGTGATTCCGTCACAATGGCAGGATGGTGACCCTGCCCTGAGCCACGCCCCACTCTCTACATGGGACAGAGGTGTTCATTGGGAGGGAAAACAAAGCAGAAGTTCATGGTTTGGGGGATGGTTTCCATTCAGCCTGTTGATAGTGAGCTGCTCCAGTTCTGATCCAGCTCCCTGCTAATGTGCCTGGGAAAGCAGCAGGAAATGGCCCACATGCTTGGGCCCTGCACCCACATGGGAGACCCGGAAGTAGTTCTAGGCTCCTGACTTCAGCCTGATCCAGCCCTGGCCAATGTGGTCATTTAGGGAGTGAACCAACAGATGGAAGATTCCCTCTCTCTCTCTCCCTCCCTCCCTCCCTCCCTCAGTGTTTCTCTGTAACTCTGCCTTTCAAACACAATAAGCAAAATTTGTAAAAATATTTGTTAAATTTATTAAAAACGCAATTACTTATTTTGGCAGAGAAAGATAAATATTGAGCGATATCCCCACCTCCTGGTTCACTCCTCCAGCGTCCCCATGGTTGGGCTTGGGCCAAAGCCGGGAGCTGGGGGCTCAATCCAGGTCTCCCATATGGGTGGCAGGATCTGTTACCTGAACCACCATCACTACCTCCCAGGCTCTTCATTAGCAGGAAGCTGGAGCTCGGAGCTGGAACTGGGACTCGAACCCAGGCACTCTTAACCGGGACATGGGCATCTTAACCACCAGGCCAAATGCCCACCTCCTGGAACTTGAGGGCATGGATAGATTACCTGGGGCCTGTTAAAGTGCTTCAGCAGGGCTGAGATAGGACCTGGGTTTCTGACTTTCTCACAGGCTCCTAGGGGACTTTCGGGCTCCTGGTCTCTGCCTGCAGCACCCTGGGTGTAGCAGAGATGTAAGCTGTCGGGATGAGGATCCGGAGGCGAAATGTCCTCCGAGGAGGTCTGGCTGTGTGCAAAATCCCCAGGGACAGAGGCCTCAGGAAGCTCCCCCGCTTCCCACCCTTACCCTGGCTGGCAGGATGGACCCTGGCCCCTTGCGGGGCTGCCCATTGGCCCAGCTAAAGGTGGGGGCTGCCCTGTCTTCCTCTTAGAGGTTTCTCCCTTCCTTTCCCAGCATTCCACGGTGGCATCCCAGTTCTGCGTGCCTTGAGTCTGTACCCCAGCCCATCTCGTGGTCAACTTGGCTCCACTGGGGGGAAATGTGGGCAGGTCTTGGGGGTCAGGGGGCACCCAGGCCGCCAGGGCCAGAGCGGATGACGTGCTCAGAGGAGAGCAAGCCATCGGGGCTGGGGGTGGGGGCAGGTGCCTGGGAGAATCCGCGTGTGGAAGCTTCTAGAAGGAGGAAGGCCTCAGCAGGGTGAACTCTGCAGAGGTCAAGCGGAATACGATTGGATCTTTGCACCTTCCGACTAACCGTACAGTGCTCACTTGGAAACACGGTTTGTTTTTCTAGTGGGAAAAAGAAAAAAAAAAACATTCCCCAATGCAGCAGGCTAACAGACTCCGGCCCGGACCTGCGTCTGCTCTCATCAGCATATTTGCTTTTGGCCTGTCTCCATAGGGTGGCAATCTGGCCAAGACTCAGTGACCGTGCGGCGAGGGCTGGGAGGGGCGGCCAGGGCCGTGTCCAGAACCCTCCACCGTCCTCTCCTTCTGGTAAACCTGCCTTGTTGCCTGCTCTCTCATAGACACAGCTCCGTCAGCTCGATCCACGTTCAGTTAGGGATGGTTACACGGTAAGGTGGTGCATCCTATAGTTTTACATAGAATCAGAGGCGTCCCGTCCGCAGCTTCGGTTAAGTGCACCTTGTTCTTCCACATTAAGCTTTATTACAAGTGTCTGCTCATTAGGAACTGGGCGGGGGAGGGGGGGGGGCGGCTGCTGCTGCTGCTTCGAGAAACCACGATCATTTTTCCTTTATTACAGCTCTCTGGCTGCCGGGGAGGCTGGGTGGGATGACTTCCTCTTTGTGGGTCTGATTAGAACGTCCACAGCTACAGGTGAATCTGACGGTGGCTGCCAACCCCAGGCAGTTACCACGCAGAAGTTTGTGCTGTGTGTGTGTGTGCCAGTCCCATGAGCTGGTCGGTTTTCTTCAGGGCTCTGAGGGCTGCAGGAGATGGGGACCCTTCTTAGAGGCGATGCGGCCGTGTCCCAAGGACAAGGAACCCCAGGCTGGAGAAAATTAGGAGCTGGAAAGAACCTGCCAGTCGCAGCTGGGGCTGGGAACTCCCCCACCATGCCCCTGGCTCCTCACCCCCTTACCTGGGTCCCGGAAGCCCCCCTGCCCCCCACCTTTCCTCCAGCTGGCTGGGGGGACCCTGACCTCTTACGGGGCTGGCCATCAGCCCAGCTGAAGGTTGGGGCTGCCCCATCTTCCCCTTTGAAGATCCTAGGTCCTGGCCTCCGCTTCCATCTCCAGCCTGCTCTGTCTTGGGAAACAGGGCAGTTGGTGGCTGGCTTTAGTCTCCTCTAGGGGGCAGTGAGCCCGGGGCTGAGGGCAGGCCACCTCCTTCTGCATAGTCAGCAGGGGCCACAGAGCCTGCCGCCCTCGGTAGCTTCTCAAGCCTTAGAAATGTGACAATCAGGGGCCAGCGCTGTGGTGCAGTGGATTAAAGCCCCAGCCTGCAGCGCCGCCATCCTATATGGGCACTGGTTCTAGTCCCGGCTGCTCCACTTCCAATCCAGCTCTCTGCTGTGGCCTGGGAAAGCAGTAGAAGATGGCCCAAGTCCTTGGACCCCTGCACCCACATGGGAGACCTGGAGGAGGCTCCTGGCTCCTGGCCGTTGCGGTCATTTGGGGAGTGAACCAGTGGAATGGAAGACCCCTCTCTCTCTCTGTCTGTCTCTATCTGTCTCTGTAACTCTTTCAAATAAATAAAATAACTTAAAAAAAAAAAAAAAAGAAATGCGGCAAACAGTGCAGAAGTCCTGTGCAGTTGTTTTGAAGTCTTGAAAGACACATCCCCATGGAAGGATGGGAGGGAGGCTTTTTGTTTTATATCCTATAGCTTGTTTCTCCTTAAAGGCACCCGAATCCTCTGCCCAAAGCCACAGAGTCCAGAGCTTCCGCAACTCAGCACAAAGACGCTGCTATTTTTAGCCCGCCGGCAGCCCCTCTGCCAGTTTCCATCAAAGCCCAACCAAAAATAACCCACTTGTCCTGGGGTGGTGGCATGGCTGTGGTGGCCGCCGCGCTGTCAGCTGATGGGAATCCTGGGGCGTCCGCATTTGGGGGGCTGCAGAAGCTCCTCCCCTGTGGCAGGAGGAGGAGCGGGTGTGTCTTTCCAGGCCTCGCGGGGCTGTTAGGGGGCAGGGGGCAGTGCAGGGCTAGCCCACGGGCTCAGAGCTTCCCCGGCAGCCCCTGGAGAACCACAGCTGAGGTCCCTGGTCCCTGGGGAAAATCGTCCTCGGTTTCCTCAGAAGACAGTGGGTCTGGGGGTCCCCGCGGCTCCAGGCTCACTCAGACTGTTCATAGAAAATGCACATTATGAAAAAGCCATGCACAGACATCAACATTTTTTTTGGCACCAAAAAGAATATCTTAAAGTTTTTTTTATTTGAATGAGATTTAAATTTTTAAATAAATGTCTTAATAAAGAAAAAAATAATGGACGTAAAAATCACACGTATCCATGGTGATGTTTAGTTTCATGAATGCGTTGTGTGACATCCAATCAGGGTAGATATATTTATCCTTACAGAGAGAGAGAGAGAGAGAGAGACAGAAGGAGAGAGACCCCTCCCACACACACAGAACTGGTTCACTCCCCAAATGGTTGCAGCGGCCGGGGCTGGGCCAAGCTGAAGCCAGGAGCCAGGAGCTCCGTGTGGGTCTCCCACATGAGTGGCAGGGGCCGGTTTCCCAGGAGGTTTCCCCCAGGCTGGGAGTTAACCCACTATGCCACAGCGCTGGCCCCCTATACACCCTATTTTAAGCGCTCTCTCTGAGGAAGGGCTAGGGGTTCATCTCGTTTCAGCCTCCAGAGCCAGCCCTGTCCGCATCCGTGTCAAGGGGCCTTGGACGCTCCAAGGCCCTGCTGCCTCGGCCTGCCGTGTGGTACGTCCAGCCAGGACTGGTGCTTCTGCTGAGTGAGTACCATGGGGCTGACAGCTGGAGACCACAGAGCCCAGGAGGACAAATGTGCCGTGGTTACTCTGTCTCCCTTGTCGGAGCTCAAGCCACTCCATGTCATCTGCAGTACCATCCCCACTAGAATGCATTTTTTTTTTTTTAGAGTAGTAAAACACGCACAACATAAAATTTCCTGTTCGGGGGACCGGCATCGTGACACAGTGGGTTAAGCCACCGCTGACAACACCAGCATCCCATGTCAGAGTGTTGGTTCGAATCCTGACTGCTCCACTTCCAGTCCAGCTCCCTGCTAATGTGCCAGAGAAAGAGGCAGGGGATGCCCAGGTGTTTGGGCCCCTGCACCCAGGGGAGGCCCGGATGGAGTTCTTAGCTCCTGGCTTTGGAGTGGCCATTGAGGCCATTTGGGAAGTGATCCAAAAGATGGAAGCACTCTTGTATCACTGTGCCCTTCAAACAAATACAGTAAATCCTTTTTGTCTTTTAAAAAAGATTTAGTTTATTTATTGAGAGGGAGCTACAGAGAGGAAGAGAGGTCTTCCACCCACTGGTTCATTCCCCCAATGGCCACAACAACCAGAGCCAGGCCAGGCCGAAGCCAGAAGCCACAAGCTTCATCTGGATCTCCCATCTGAGTGCAGGGGCCCAAGCAGTTGGGCCATCTTCCACTGCTTTCCCAGGTGCATCAGCAGGGAGCTGGATCAGAAGTGGAGCAGCCAGGACTCGAACCAGCACCTATATAGGATGCCGGCACCACAGGCCGTGGCTTAACCCACTGTGCTACAGCACCAGGCTTCCACGTCTTCACAACAGTGGCATTGTGAGGCTGGGTGAGACCAAGCTGTCCAGCAAGGCAACCATGCAGGGCCTGGGGCAGGGGCAGGGGCAGGGGCAGGGACAGGGGCAGTGGCCGTCTCCGGGTGGCTGTAATCCTGCCTGCACCGCACGTGTGTCTTAGCAGCTACCTAAGGGGGCTGCGGGTGGGAGTCTCCCCAGCAGGCCTTTACTGAAGCGATGCTAATTGTGCCAAGGAGAGCAGCTCACTAGAGTGGAAAATAGTCCTCGTCTATCTCGCTCAAGACGATAATGACCTTTTAAATAACAGAAGCAATTTTATTCCAATACCTCAATGACTCCGAGCTCTCAAATGCCAAAGTGCTCAGCACTTTGGAAATCGCTTAACATGGACGTTTATAGCTCTTAGACACAGCTAGTTTCTTATCTAACCCAATTACGCGTGTACAGGAGATGGCGGAACTCACCCGCCGTCTGTGTTATTTTGCACAGGGACCCTCGCTCACTGGCCTCGTGGTCTGTGCCCCAGCTGGATGCCCTCCCCCAACCCAGGCCGTGGACAGAAGTGGCATGGGTGGGTGCCTGCCAGGGGCCTGACCCCAGGGGCCAGCTGGCAAGTGTGGCGGGGGGGCTACGCCTCATTGGGCTGAGCCAAGGGTTAACCTCCCCGATGAGGCTGGGGTCCTGCGGCTCGGCTGCCTGGTACCTCCTGTGACTGCTTCCTGCCGGCTCCGGGGTCTCCACCATGGCTGCGGCCTGTCTCTGATCCCCCATTTGCTCCACAATCCTGCCCGGCCTGTTGTCCACTCCTCGGAGCAGCCCGTGCCTGCCCTGGGAGCTGTAGCCAGCTCACATTGAGCCTGAATTTCTGCGCCCCTGACGCCCACATGGATCTCAGCTCCCCCATGTCCCCAGCCGCCACCCCCTCACATGTTGCTGCTCCCCGGTGTTCTCTGGTCCCTTCCTTAGAATGGCACCTTGCATACTAGGTACGAAAACTCACGGAAAGTGACTTCAAAGCTAAGTTGACATGGGTGCAAAAAACGTAACATCCATGCATATGAATCTTCAAAAACCTTGTAGAGGGGCCGGCACTGTGGAGCAGCAGGTTAAAGCCCTGGCCTAAAGTGCCGGCAATCCATATGGACACTGGTTCGAGACCCAGCTGCTCCTCCTCTGATCCAGCTCTCTGCTATGGCCTGGGAAAGCAGTAGAAGATGGCCCAAGTCCTTGGGCCCCTGCACCCATGTGGGAGATCTGGCAGAAACTCCTGGCTCCTGGCTTCGGATCGGCGCAGCTCCGGCTATTGCGGCCATCTGGGGAGTGAACCAGCGGTTTAAAGACCTCTCTCTCTGTGTCTCTACCTCTCTCGGTAACTCTGTCTTTCAAATAAACGAAAATAAATCTTTTTTAAAAACCTTGTAGAAAATTTGTGTTATGAAATAATTATATATGCCTTTAAAATATTTTGGATCAGAATAAACTTATCTGGGGCTGGTTTCAGTGGATAAAGCCACTGGCTGCAGTGCCATATGGACGCTGGTTCACGTCCGGGCTGCTCCACTTCCATTCCAGTTCCCTGCTAATGGCTTGGGAAGGCAACGGAAGATGGCCCAAGTGTTTGTGCCACTGCACCCGTGTGGGAGACCGGGAAGAAACTCCTGGCTCCTGGTTTCAGCCTGACTAAGCCCTGGCTGTTGTGGCCATCTGAGGAGTGAAGCAGCAGATGGAAGACCTCTTTCTCTCTCTCTTTGACTTTTCAACCAAATAAATAAACCTCATAAGTAAATAAAGTGGTCTTTGCATTTCATTTTTCCGTGATTTTCTGAAGTCCCCTCCTACTATCATTTGTATTTATTGTCCCAAAGGTGACTGCAAGTCTGTTAGCTCTGTCTCCAGTGCTTCGGTCCATGCCAAGGCACAGTGGTCACTTAGCAAATACTCGTGGACTGCGTGGCTATGAGCGCGGAGGACCAGGCCCGGCCCCAGGCTGGGAGGCCCGTGATGGGGTGAGCATCCCTCAGCTCTAGATCGCTACAGCGGGTAGCAGGTTCACACATGGGCTCTGAATGGGCAGTGTGGCTACCTTAACAGTGAGACGCGGTACCCAGCCTGGGGGATGAGAGCATCGCACACCACACACTCCATCTGCCAGCAGGACTGAGTATGGCTATTGCTGTATTAGAAACTGAGGTTCAGCATGCATATGTGTGGTCCCATGAGTCCCCCGGCTGGTGCGGGGCAGAGCTGAGACCTGAGCCGGTCTGTCCTTCTCCAAAGCTGCCTCTGACACCCAGGGCTCAGTGCCCCTGGCTAGTGGTGGCTGTGCTGAGGCTGAGAGGGTGCACCTGTGCTTTGGCCCTGCCCCAAGAGTGTCTGCCCCTGGAGGCTGGTCTGCAGTCCCCTGTTCCTATCCCATTGCTGCTTTGTATTTCTTAGTTCCCGATTGGCTGCTGTCTGGTTTCATTATCCACAGTGTTGTTAGGTTGACAAAAAAATCTCAAATCAAACCAGATCTTGCCCAGTGCTAGCTCTATGTGGTACAATACTTTCAGACACTGTGGGTCACAGGACCACGAAGACGAACAGAGGCCACTACACAGTGCACAGCATTGTGAGCTGTGATGTGCACTAGGTTAGATTTGCTAAATGCACTGGATGATGGCGGATTGGCCAGCTTTTTCTTGCTAGCACGAAATACTTGAGACAAGCAGATTTCGAAGGAAAGTGCTTACCTCCCAGTTTTGGAGACTCGGGTCTAAGATGGGGTTGTCCCATTGGTTTGGCATCCAGTTTGGTGGTGATGGATGGCAGAACCGGAGACTGAGACAGCGGAGACGGAGACTGGGGCTTCTATGGGCAGCTTTTTACAAGAACCACCAAAAAAATCTGACACACACTATGGAGGGCGTATCCCCCAAGAGGGAAGGACCTCCTAGAACACACACCTCCCACTAGCAACAGTATCTCTCAACAGCGCCCCCTGGGGGACTAAGCCACTAGTGCACAGGCTTTCAGGAGACACTCAACATTCAAGCGTAGAACCAGCGTTTCAACGCTACTGGACGCAAGAGCTGTCTTTCCTGGGCTGTGTGATTGTTGTATGCTTCTGTGTTGAAGATGTTTGTTGCACTTGTCAAAGTCAATGACCGACATGCACGTCTATTTCTGGAATCGACCTGTGTGTCCTCCTCACATCAACAGATCATTCTTGATTACTGTAACTCTCTAACAAGTTTTGAAATCAAGTGCGAGTAATTGTTAAGTCCTCCAACAAGGCTGGCGCCATGGCGCACTAGGCTAATCCTCCGCCTGCAGCGCCGGCACACCGGGTTCTAGTCCCGGTCGGGGCGCCGGATTCTGTCCCTGTTGCCCCTCTTCCAGGCCAGCTCTCTGCTGTGGCCCGGGAGTGCAGTGGAGGATGGCCCAAGTGCTTGGGCCCTGCACCCTAATGGGAGACCAGGAGAAGCACCTGGCTCCTGCCTTCGGATCAGCACGATGCGCCGGCAGCAGCGGCCATTGGAGGGTGAACCAACGGCAAAAGGAAGACCTTTCTCTCTGTCTCTCTCTCTCTCACTATCCACTCTGCCTATGGGGAAAAAAAAAGTCCTCCAACTTTGTTCAAAATTTTGAGGTCCTGGATTAATGACATTTCATTATTATGGATTTCAGATTGAATTTTTCTGCTTCCATTTGAAAAAAAAAGGCTTGCTATAATTTTGGTTGGAGTTGGGTTGTGTAGCTCGATTTTGGAAGAATTAGTATCTTAAAAACATAGAGGGGTTGGCAGGTGCTGTGGTGTAGCGGGCAAAGCCGCTGCCCTCAGTGCTAGCATCCAACATGGATGCTGGTTCGAGTCCCGGCTGCTCCACTTCCAATCCGGCTCTCTGCTATGGCCTGGGAAAGCAATAGAAGATGGTCCAAGTCCTTGGGCCCCTGCACCCACGTGGGAGACCCAGAAGAAGCTCCTGGCTCCTGGCTTCGGATTGGCACAGCTCCAGCTATTGCGGCCATCTGGGGGAGTGAACCAGCTGATGGAAGACCTCTTTCTCTCTGCCTCTGCTTTTGCCTCTCTATAACTCTGACTTTTTTTTTTTTTTTTTTTGACAGGCAGAGTGGACAGTGAGAGAGAGAGACAGAGAGAAAGGTCTTCCTTTTGCCGTTGGTTCACCCTCCAGTGGCCGCCGAGGCCGGCGCACTGCGGCCGGCGCACCGCGCTCATCCGATGGCAGGAGCCAGGTGCTAGGTGCTTTTTCCTGGTCTCCCATGGGGTGCAGGGCCCAAGCACCTGGGCCATCCTCCACTGCACTCCCGGGCCACAGCAGAGGGCTGGCCTGGAAGAGGGGCAACCGGGACAGAATCCGGCGCCCCAACCGGGACTGGAACCTGGTGTGCCGGCGCCGCAAGGCAGAGGATTAGCCTGTTGAGCCACGGCGCCGGCCTATAACTCTGACTTTCAAATAAATAAATCTTTGAAAAAATGTATGGGATCTTTTACATTATGGCTACCATCTGTCTCTCCATTAGTTTAGGCCTTTAATTTCCTTCTGCGAGGTATTTGTGATTTTTAGTAGAGATTGCAGATCCTACATATCTTTTGTCATATGTATGAGTGAGTAGTTTATATGTCTGTTGTGATTCAAATGGTATTAAAAGTTTAGCTTCAGGCCGGCGCTGCAGCTCACTAGGCTAATCTTCTGCCTGCACCCTGGGTTCTAGTCCCTGTCGGGGCACTGGTCCTGTCCCGGTTGCTCCTCTTCCAGGCCAGCTCTCTGCTGTGGCCCGGGAAGGCAGTGGAGGATGGCCCAAGTGCTTGGACCCTGCACCCCATGGGAGACCAGGAGAAGCACCTGGCTCCTGGCTTCGGATCAGCGCGATGCGCCAGCTGCAGCGCGCCAGCCGCAGCAGCCATTGGAGGGTGAACCAACAGCAAAAAGGAAGACCTTTCTCTCTGTCTTTCTCACTGTCTAACTCTGCCTGTCCAAAAAAAATTTTTTTTAAAAGTTTAGCTTCAATGTCTGGGCATTGTTGGAGCTCAGGAGAGGTCCTGGGAGATTGGATGAGGGGGTGTAGGGGGAAGTTTACTCAAAGCTGTTACAGACCCATCCATGCTGCTGCAAATGACAGGATTGCATTCCTCTTATGGCTATTCTGTGGTGTGTATTTGCTGCACTCATCCCCTCTCTTTATCGACGGAGATCTCAGGTGACTGCATACGTCGGCCACTGTGAACAGTGCTGGGTGCTCGTGGGAGTGCAGGGCTCTCTCTGCTACAATGATCTCACTTCCTTGGCTGTGCACCCGGCAGTGGGATGGCTGGATTGAACAGTAGTTCCGTCGTCAGTTTTTCAAGGAAACACCATGCTCCCCTTCCCTTCTCCAAGGCCTCATTTCTCCGTATATAAAGTGTGGTGACACAGAGTGTGGGTGACCCTGGTAACACAGACGCTCAGGCCCCCCGTGCCTGAACTCGGCTTCTCTCCATCAAGGTGTCAGCCTGGCATGGGACAGGTCTCAGCAGGTCCTTGGTGAATGGATGAAGGAGGCAGGAGCAAGTGCTGTGACGGATGGAGAGCTGAGTGACGTCATCACACCGATGTCAGCGAGAGCCCAGCGGAGCCTTAGGTCTGGGCCAAGGTGACGAGGTTGCAAAGATCTCACATGAGGCGGGCCACTTGCACACCATTGCACAGTTGCATATTGTGTGTGTGGGGGGGGCAAACGGCAGTAAAGGGTCTTTTTAAAAAAGATTTTTATTTATTTATTTGAAAGAGTTACACACAGCGAGAAGGAGAGGCAGAGAGAGAGAGAGAGAGAGGTCTTCTATCCGATGGTTCACTCCCCAATTGGCCACAACGGCCGGAGCTGTGCCTATCCAAAACCAGGAGCCAGGAGCTTCTTCTGGGTCTCCCCCATGGGTGCAGGGGCCCAAGTACATGGGCCACCTTCTACTGCTTTCCCAGGCCATAGCAGAGAGCTGGATTGGAAGTGGAACAGCCTGGACTCGAACTGGTGCTCATATGGGATGCCGGCGCTTCAGGCCAGGGTGTTAACCCGCTGTGCCACAGCGCAGGCCCCAGTAAAGGGTCTTGACACAGTGGTGCCCCTTTAGGAACCAGATTGGGAGTGGACAGAGCTCTCAGCTCAGCCACCGGGGTCCTGAGCATTTAGGGCCTCCGGGAAAGGAGACTTTGGAAGTCTTGCTGTTTGCTAAGCGTGCTGTGGGGCACTTCTGCACAGCCCACGCTACAAACCTCATCTTTCCACGCACTCAGGCACATGTGGCCCCGTGCACCTTCACACCCTGCGCTCGGCATACGATGTGTGTCCCAGCACTTCCTAAGGCAAAACTGATTTGGCTGAGAGAGATTTGATTTTATGATAAACAAATCTCATCAGAATTTTCACATAGAAGAGCCCATTGCTCCCCGCATGTGCCCTGCCCGGCTGCCTTGCAATGTGGCCAAATCCAATCTCTGTAGGTCCCCGTCACTGGGCTCCCGGGACCTGGCTCCTGCCTGCTGGCTGAGCTCCGGGGAGGCAGTTGCTGTTACAGTTGGCTTCCAGGGGCCTAAGCTGCACTCTTTAGAGCCCACTGCACAGAGGAACAGAAAGAGGGTCACGTGGGGCAGGGTTGGGGCCTCTCACACCTGCTTGGGGGCACAAAGAAAGGGCCTTGACCCCAGAGGTGGGGTGGGGGTCCCCCTGTGCCTCCTGCCACCCTGGGACAGAGCTCCTCCCCCAGTGCTCTGGCTCGGGCACTGGCTCAGCAGGAAGAAACACCCGCCAACCCGTGGGTGGTGGAAGCCGAAAGCTTGCATCCGGAGCGGTCAGCTGTCTGTGGTCTGCTCCTTCCTCCATCTATTTCACTCTGTTGCAAAATAAGCAGCCGGGGAGGGTGTTTGGTGTTGAGGTTAAACCACCACCTGGGAGATCTGCATCCGACATCAGAATGCCCGGGGTTTGAGTCCAGCTCCACTCGGTCCCGACTCCAACTTCCTGGTAATGCACACCCTGGACGCAGCAGGTGATGGCTCAGGTAGCCGGGTCCCTGCCACCCACCTGGGAGACCTGGACTAAGTTCCCTGGCTCCTGACTAATGCCTGGTCCAATCCTAGCTGTGTGGGAATTTGTGGAGTGAATGAGCAGACGGGAGCTATCTCCCTGCCCCCTGTCTCTTTACCTTTCAAAGAAATAATAAATAGGGGCCGGCGCTGCAGCTTGGTGGGTAAAGCCGCCGCCTGTGGTGCTGGCATCCCATATGGACACTGGTTCGAGTCCTAGCTGCTCCATTTCCTATCCAGCTCTCTGCTGTGGCCTGGGAAAGCAGTAGCAGATGGCCCAAGTGCTTGGGCCCCTGCACCTGCATGGGAGACCTGGAAGAAACTGCTCAGCTCCGGTCATTTCGGCCATTTGGGGAGTGAACCGGAAGATGGAAGACCTCTCTCTCTCTCTCTCTGTAACTCTGTCTTTCAAATAAAAATAAATATTTAAAAATAAATGAAAAACTTAAAAATTATGCATATTATGCTTTTTCATTTTACACCGAGCCCCCTGGTAGACACGGAGGTCCATGTGGGCAGGAAGGGGGGATGCTAGGTATGGCATCCATGCACTCACGCCTACACTTGCCCTGGCACCTCAGGGTGGAGACATCCAGCTGTGCACAGTGTGGCAGGACCCCGCCCAGGTCCCCTCTCCCCCGTGGCCTGCGTGTGCTAGCAGGTCCCGTGTCTCTGTGGCCCAGGCACCACAGCACAGGCAGGAGGTGCACCTGCCCTGGGCTTCCCAGGGGCCCCAGCCCCAGCTCCAGCAGGAGCCTCCTGACCCTCAGCTGCCCCGGGGGCTGCCCTCCTGGTCTGTTCGTCCCCGGCCAGGCCGCGGCTGCGAGGGCTCCCTTCTGGGACTGGGTACAGAGTGGCCCTGGTCCTGCAGGTGCTAGGAGCCAGCCCGGGGTGCTGCCGGGAGGCGGCTGTGAGCGGCCACATCTGTGTGAGTGTGTGCACACACACACACGTGCACACAGAGACATGCACACGTGAGCACACACTCTAAACACCTTCCAGCCTTCCCTCGGGTCCTCCCCGGCCGCCCCTCCACAGGGCTCACTCTGTCCTCTCTCCCCCTCCCCACTGATGCAGGGACTCCCTCTTCCTCCCATGGACGGTGGAGAGCACTGATATTTTTAAAAAAATATTTATTTATTTGAAAGTCAGAGTTACACAAAGAGAGAAGGAGACGGGGAGAGAGAGAGAGAAAGAGAAATAGAGAGAGAGAGAGAGAGAGAGGTCTTCCATCCGGTGGTTCACTCTCTTTTTTTTTTTAGTTTTTTTTGACAGGCAGAGTGGACAGTGAGAGAGAGAGACAGAGAGAAAGGTCTTCCTTTTGCCGTTGGTTCACCCTCCAATGGCCGCCGCGGTCGGCGCGCTGCGGCCGGCGCACTGCGCTCATCCAATGGCAAGAGCCAGGAGCCAGGTGCTTTTTCTGGTCTCCCATGGGGTGCAGGGCCCAAGCACCTGGGCCATCCTCCACTGCACTCCTGGGCCACAGCAGAGAGCTGGCCTGGAAGAGGGGCAACCGGGACAGAATCCGGTGCCCTGACCGGGACTAGAACCCGGTGTGCCGGCGCCGCAAGGCAGAGGATTAGCCTGTTGAGCCACGGCGCCGGCCGGTTCACTCTCTTGTTGGTCGCAACAGCTGGAGCTGCGCTGATCCGAAGCCAGGAGCTTTCTCTGGGTCTCCCACATAGATGCAGGAGCCCAAGGCCTTGGGCCATCTTCTACTGCTTTTCCAGGCCATAGCAGAGAGCTGGATCGGAAGAGGAGCAGCCAGGACTCGAACCAGTGCCCATATGGGATGCCAGCACTGCAGGCAGTGGCTGTACCGGCTACGCCACAGCGCTGGGCCCCCGGCATTGATTTTCACCACAAGCTGTTGGCAGTGTCCCCAGCCACATCCCGGCCCGGGGCCAGGACACTGCACACAGTCTCCCTCTGGTTTCTTCACTGCACGCCATCTCACCTCTCCTGCGATGTGCCGACCGAAGTGTCCCTCACTCGCGCACACCTCCGTCTCTCAACTTGCGGGGTACCTTTTAATAGAGCTGCACTGGGGCTCAGCTCCCTGGCTCCTGGCTCCTGCTCAGCCCCACGGCCCCAGCACAGCTTCCTGCCTCCCCTGCGCCTGCGCCTGCCCCGTGTTCTTCCTCCTGTGCCTCTGTAGAGCCCTGTCCCCTGCCCGTCACACCCTGCTCTGCATCCCAGGGAGGCCCCGACTTGAACCTGCCCATCCAGGTCTCGTTATCGGGGCCACCCGCATCAGCCAGGGTCAGGGAGTGAGCGGGGACCCCAGACCCTGATGGAGGACCCGGATGACGAGGGATGAAGAGATCAGGTCACAGACACACGGGCAGAACAGGGACAGTGGGGAGATGTGGTCCTGGGAGAGAGCCCTTGAGAGAGCCATGGTGCCCCTGAGCCTTGGGCTCCCCCTCTTGGCAGCTGCAGGGAAACGCGCATGCAGGTCCAGCTGGGGGCTGTGCTGCTCAGCTATGGCACCCGCCTGGGGCGGCAGGGGGCTCGCTCCGCACTGTCCCCTCCTCCAGTTGCACGGGCTTGAATGGTCCTCCTTGAGCCCCGGTCTCAAGCCCCAGACCCATCTCCCCACTTCCCTGTTGCTATAGGAAGGAAACAAAATGGAAACAAACCACTTATGTGCAAGCATGGGACGAAGGAGGTACAGCCAGCCAGCCAACCTAGGGCCAGGACACCTCCCAGCCCTGCCTCAACTCGTGAATTATTGTGAAAAATGACAGCAGGCCAGCCTCGGTATTTACGGCACTGCTTCCCAGGCCTCCTGGGGGAGGGTGCGCTCTGCTCTTGAATTTACAGTCGTACAGTGCAGTCCCAGACCCCGGAGAAGCTTGCACAGGGGCTCTGTGCTAATAGTGCCTGCGGGCGGCTGGCGCGATCCTCAGCCTGGGGTCGGGGTCTCCTCCTCCTTCCTCCCCTTTGCCAAGACCTCCTGGCTGGCTGCCAATGTGTCCCACGGCCCTCACTGGCTGCACGCGCCTCTGCCTTCTCTGCACTTATCTTTAGATGGACCCTCACACACCAAGTGTTCCATTTTCCTGCCATCCCCTGGCCTGGGCTGAACTGGGGGGCGGGGCTTCTACAGGGCATGGAGAAAGCTGGGGGAGGATCAGTCCCCTCCATGGCCCCTCGGAGGGAGATCACCAAGGTGCACCCACCTGAGTTTGCTTTTTCTTTTATTTTTAAGGTTTATTTTATTTATTTGAAAGGCAAAGTGAGAGAGAGAGAGAACTTCCATCCACTGGTTTACTCCCCAGATGGCTACAACAGCTGGGGCTGGGCCAGGCTACAAGCAGGAGAACCAGGAGCTCCCTTCAGGCTCCCAGGTGGGCGGCGGGGGCCCAAGTACTGGTGCATTAGCAGGGAGCTGGATCAGAAGCAGAGCAGCTGTGACTCCTAAGGGATGCCGGCTTCGCAGGTGGCCGGCCCTTGAGCTTGGTGTTAGGAAAGCAGCAGGTGGCTTTCCTTTCCAGGAGTTCTGAAAGGGGGGAGGGGAGGGGCCCGGGAGGACAGTAGCCTCGATGTGTGATGATTCAGCTGACAGTGACCCAGCACCGGGATTTCTCAGAGGGGCACCAGCAACTCACCTACCTGCTGGCTCCGTCTTTGCAGGAGAATAAAAGTAACTTAAGTGTCCAGATTGTTCCAGGGATGCGCTACCCTCAGAACGGAGCACGTGGAGTTTGGTCCTTGGTTTCCATGTAAGGATGAGCCCTGGGGAGAGTGGATCAAGCCAGAGCCTGGCCGGGCCCCAGCCCCACCCCCTATCGCAGTGGCAGTGGACCTGGGGCAAGCTAGCCCAGGGCAGGGTGCACTGTTCCAGGCCAGCCCCCGAGGCTGGTCTCCTAAGCTGCCGCCACTCCCCCCTGCACCAGAAGAGCCAGTTTCCACAGAGGACATCAAGCAGGGGACTGAGAAATACCTTGGAGGTGGGCCCTGTGTCCCCCGCCCCCTCACCCTCAACAGCTGCCGAGTTTTGCATCGGGAGTCCTTGTGAGGGCCAGCGCCATGGCGCACTAGGTTAATCCTCTGCCTGCAGCGCCAGCATCCCATGTGGGCGCCAGGTTCTAGTCCCAGTCACTCCTCTTCCAGTCCAGCTCTCTGCTGTGGCCCGGGAGGGCAGTGGAGGATGGCCCAAGTGCTTGGACCCTGCACCCGCATGGGAGACCAGGAGGAAGCTCCTGGCTCCTGGCTTTGGATCGGCGCAGTGCACCGGCCGTAGTGGCCATTTGGGGAGTGAACCAAAGGAAGGAAGACCTTTCTCTCTGTCTCTCCCCCTCACTGTCTATAACTCTACCTCTCAAATAAATAAATAAATCTTTAAAAAAAAAAAGAGTCCTTGTGCACATGGACGGTCAATGCTTTAATAAAATAAAGACAGTACAGTATTTACCATTGGTTCCCCGTAAGCAGTCCCCCCAACCCCCCCCACCCCGTCCCCAGTGCGATGAGCCCTTGGTCAGGGGAGTCACGTGCAATTTCACGCACAGCTTGGTGCCAGCAAGTCACAGTTCCCAGATGCCTGAACGTGCACTCGTCCCCTCTCTAGAGAATCCCCCAGGGGTCCCCTGGAGACGTACAGGCTGCACAGCTCTGACTGTCCCAAGCCCTCTCCTGGAGAGCCATGGGGAGGGGGTCACAGTGGGAGTGGCTTCCCTGGAAGGTGGAGCTCAGGTCCTACCCCGCCTCTGCTGCTCCCCTTCCGGTGTCGCTGCCCCACGGGGCGCACAGCAGCCGTGCGGAGCCTCCACTGCCTCTCTCTTCCTACCCGTCTGCAGACCAGCAAAATATCCTGCCCTTCTCGTCGCCAACCAGGAGCTTGGCCTGGTTTCTTGGGAAGAGAGAGAAAGAGAAGCAGGTTAGAGGCCAGCTCGTGAGAACCCCGTACCCCAGCCAGAGCTCAGGGGACTGAACTGTGGGAGCACAGGCTGGGGCTCCGTGGTCCTTGCCCCCGGCCTCAGCACCCCTGAAACCGAGGCAGGGAGTGGGAGACAGGCTTGGAACCACGGGGGGCTGGGGGACTTTTCAGCCCTGTGGGTTCTGGGTCCGGGAGTCCCCAGGGAAGCTGGTGATCACACGTGCTCCAGGAAGCACGATAGGAGCCTGCCCCTGCCTCTCCAGCATCTCAGGGGGAACCTCCTGCCCACGAGACCCACAGCCAGGACCTGGGCAGAACTGGCTCTACCCCCAGCATCACCATGCACCCCTCAGCCTGCCATCCAGAACAGGGCAGTTCCTACCACCGGGAGCATGGACAGCACCCCCTGGTGGCCATTCAGGGCAGAAGGCAGATGGCCCCTGCCCAAGGTCTGTAGGCTCCCGTGGCTGCACTTTCCAAGGTGCATGCATAGTGGGGCCAATGACCTGGTCGTCCTCCACTGGGTCCGCGTGACGACTCCAGTTATAGGCGTCAAGTGTCAGCGTTGACACCGGGCTCTTTGACACAGGCTTAGAGCCCTCTACGTGCAGCTTCCGTCGTGCAGGGGAAGCATCGTACCCACTGGAACTGTCGGCAGTGCAATTCAGGGAAGAGGTGGTTTTTTTGGTAAAATGAAAAAGGCACACGCTGCCTTTTGCATTCCTCTAGGACTTCATGGGCATTCCGGAGCCATGGAACAAGGGCACGCATGAGTTAAAGACAAACTGACAACAACACCACCAGGCATTCCCTAATGCCCTGCACGACCAAGTCGCCTTGTCCTGGCATGCTGGCCCCACCCCGGGTGTCCACAGTGAGGTGGCCACCAAGGGCCAAGCAACCAGAGCCCAGAGCCCAGAGCCACCGGGGGTGTGCACAGCGCCCTCTGCTGGAGGCTGGGAAAAAACCAGGCCATGCTTACCTGGACACAGCCAGGGCTGTCACTGCAGGGCTGTTCTTACTGGGTTTCCCTGTTAGGGCAACACTCACATCCAGCTCTCGACTCAGGGCCAGGTTCTTCTCCCACTTGTGACCTGTGGGGAGCGTGCAAGAGAGCCATCAACGCAGCTGCATGGCGACACACACACACACAGGCACACACGTGTGCATCTGCCCGCCGGGCTGCAAACACATATGTTTATGTTTATATTTGTGGTCAGCAACTTGTTAAATTGAGGGGGAAATATATTTAATCTTGGCCTGTGCTGTTGCAAAAAGGGCTGTCCCAATTTAATTTGCAGGCTGTGATAGCTACATGTGCTGACGTGCCGCGGTATCCATTGTGTACCAAATTGGATTTGTGTATTATTGCTTTCTAAATTGCATGCCTAGTTCAGCAAAATTGTTCATCAGTGTTTACTGGGCTTAATAAGCTGCCCCCACAATACCTTGCTGCCAGGACGTAGTGCAGCCCATAATTGCCTAGTAAAAAATAAATTGCATAAAGTCGGCATTATCAACTTATCCAAATCCTCTCACGCCACAACCAATAATTAAATGCTGAGAATGTTTTTTTTTTTTTTAAATATAACTCAATGACGGTTACTTCGCTCACTCTAACGGCTGTGTTTGGAGACAGACAGGCATTCCTTGCATGGGAAGGGAGAGGTGGAAAGAACCCAGTGAGCTAAGTCCCTATGAGGCCAGGCTGTGGGACTCGGGACAACAGTGATGCTGCAGTGCTGGCTGTCCCCAGGTGTCCACCAACAGTGCACACAGGCCTGTGTGCCAGGAAGACATCGGAGAAGGGTGGGGAGCTGCCCTGAGACACACCCGGACCCAGCAGCCTTCAACCCATCGGTGACCTCCTCCTGACACTCAAAGACTGCAGTGACACACACGTGCAAATGTGCACGCGTCCAGTCCGCTGCTGGTCCCTTCCAGCAAACACTTCCGAGCCATAGGACGACGACATGGTTCCTTTTTGGAGGCCACCTGGGGATTGTTTGTAGCTGGATTCGTTAACCACCCTCAACGGTGGCTCAACTTTTTTGTCTCATTTCCCCCATGGTAATCGCAGCCCTGGCTGGCCATTCAGCGATGCCATGCTGGAGAGACAGCAGGGGAAAGACACAAAGGGTGGGCCCCCGGCTGGCCTGAGCCCGTCTTGCTAAAGTCCCCGAATGCCATCAGCTGCTGTGGCAGACAGAAGACACTCTAGGAATGTGGAGATGACCTGCATTTTGGGTGATGATTCCAATCTATTGCTGTTGTTTTCTGTCCTTTTGAAAAGGATGTATGTTGTTTATTTGTTTGTAGGGCAGAGTGACAGAGAGAGAAAAGGAGAGACAAAAAGAGAGGAGAGAGAGAGATCTTCCATCTGTGGGCTGACTCCCCAAATGGTTGCAACAGTTGGGGCTGGGCCAGGCAGAAGCCAGGAGTCTGGAACTCCATCCGGGTCTCTCATGTGGGTGACAGAGACCCAAGCACTGGGGCCTTCCTCCACTGCTGTCTCAGGTGCATTAGCAGGGAGCTGGATGGGAGGTGGAGCAGCCGGGACTTGAACTGGCGCTCCCATGGGGATGCTGGCCCTGCAGGCCATGGCTTAACCCCCTGCACTGCAGCGCCGGCCCCTCTGTGATTTTTTTTTCTGCCTGACATCAGCACTCTACAGGTTCAGTCATCCAGGAAGTACTTGCCCTGGACAGAGAGGTTGCTGGGACAGCATCAGGTCTAGCACTTGTCTGCTTTCTCTCTCAATTCTGGGTCACCAGGCCCTGTGAGTAATGGCACAGCCTGCTCACAGCTGCTGATGCCAAGCAGAAACCCGTGGGCATGCTGGCAGGGACAGAAGCGGCTGAGACGCCTTCGGTTAAACTGTCCCTCCGGGGGTCACCCACCCATCTGTCTGGCGTTCTTTCTCACACATCCACTACTCAGCCAAGGCCTGTAGCTGGCTGGGCTCCCTGGCTCCGGAAGTGGACAGGTGAACCCCTGGCTACAATGCTGTGCAGTCTCATGCAGGTGCACCCCAGCACCCCCAGTGGGCTGGGGATCAGAGCCTGTGCCAGCCAGCTTTCTTCCAAGGGTAGCAAGGAGGAGAGTCTGGCTCCTGCTCTCCAAAGTTCCTCGGACCGCACAGGCCCCACAGGCCTTCCTTTCTCGGGAGATGGGTGGATTCCCTATAGAACCCAGAGCAGTGGCCTCCGGTGGTTCTAGGTCTTTGTGATGTTATCACTCTGGGTCTGTTGATAAGGGTCCCCTCATCTGCAAAGAAAGGAATTCCTAATACAGAGGCCAGGACATAGCAAGTCTGCACAGATGCTGTGCGCTTGCCTGGCACAAGGCTCCACGATTGGATGACTCAGTGACTCAAGGGACCACATTCTAGAAACGAACTCACTGGAAACGGCTACGCCTCGGAACTCAGGGCACGTCTCGCCAGTGGGAGAAGCGGGTTCTGGGAAGCAGGGGTGAATTCCCACCCCGCTCCTTGCTCTTGGGACTCAAGACCAATGCCTCTGCTCTGGCCCAGACGCGGCTGAGACAGAAGGCTGGCGTTGGCGACGGGGGTGGGTGGTGGACAGCTATGATGGGAGTGAAGGGGTGAGGCTTTTCTGGCCCGTGATCACCGTGGGGGGGGTGATCACGTGGCTACACCCATGGTTAAGGTTGCCCTGCAGGGGTCTTGTGGCTGAGCAACTCCGGGCAAGTTACTGTAACTCTCTGTGTCTCAGAGTTCTCCTTATCCTTAGCAGCACCTGCTGCATCAGGCAGCTGAGAGGAACAGGGGATGCATGTAGTCTCCTCCTGGCCAGACTTCTGCCCTCACAACAACAGTGGCCGTGGCAACAGTGGCCGTGGCAACAGCAGGCAGAACAGGTTTCCTACTTCAGCTTCATCAGCCACAACCCACAGGGCTTTGCAGAGAACAGCAGTTCTGGTCCTCCAGCGCACCTGGGGGCTCGGGGGACAGGTAACTCCTGACTGACAGATGAATGATGCCCCGCCTTCCCAGCAGGTTGGGCTACCAGCAGCCAGCGTGCACATCTGTAATCAGCCCCTGGGCAGTGCCTGCTGTACGCAAGCCCCACTAGGAGGCACCTGCCGTGGGGAGCTGGGTGGGTTGAGCCAGGGTCTGCGGGGCAGTCTGGGACATGATGGGACCATGTTGTTGCCTGCGGGAGGTGGTCCTGCTCTGCTTTTGTCTGTGGTCTGCTGTTCAGGCCAGTATGCAGCTGGATCTATACCTAGATGGAGAGCACTGAGCCAAGCCCAGCCAGGTGCACGCCCCTCCCTGAAATCCAGAGCCCCCCACCCCCTAAATGCCACGCCACGCGTGTGTGCCCCAGGCTTGCGGGGTTGAAGCCGGGATTCAAGAGGGCTCCTCCACGCTGCTTCACTCTCCACCAGCAGGGGGCAGTACACCGGCTCTGTGGCCCCCAAGCAGGACTGCAACCCCCAGAGCTTCCCCTAGTTCCTGCAGACAAAGGCTGGAGCTGCAGCCCTGGGTGGAGAGAGGGGAGTGAGAAAGGGCATCTCAAGGCGAGACCAGTGCCTCCTGGCTGAGGCTGAGCAGGTACCTCTGGGGCTTGCGGGCTGAGCGGTGGGCTCCTCGGCCGCCGCCTGTCCAGGAAGAGACATCTTCACCTCCTCCGTCTTCCAGATCTGTCCAGGAAAATGGAACACTGTCATGGGCTGGCCCTTTGCATTCTCTCAGACCTGGGGGCTCTTCCTTTCACTTCTGATGTAGATTTATCATCAGGGAAGAGGCGATGGGGGCTCCAGAGCCCCGTATGGAGAATTTGCATCTTGGGTGGGTTCTCTCCCACCGCTGTCTCTCTCAGGGCCTCCCCTGGTGGGACAGACGATCATCACAGCCCCGAGCAAATGCCCTCCTGTCCCTAAGGCCACCATGGCTGGGGACCTCCCGTACTACTCAGCACCTGGGCCTCCCAATTGCCGTGTCCCAAGTTGGGGTGCATGCCCTCAGGCTGGCCATGCATGTGGCTTCCCGTTTGTTGTCCCTAAAGGGGGAGGCCCCGTGTGCACTCAAGTGTTTCTGTGAGCTCCAGGCCAGGCCTGGCACAGCACTGGGCCAGCCAGGAGCTCAGTGTCCACGGAGAATCAGTGCCTACGGAGCACACAGAAGGTGCCCACCTACGCCTCGGGCAGGCCAGGAAAGACATGCACCTGCAGTTCAGCCACGCCAAGCTCCTGCAGCTGGCCCTGGGGTACAGATCCTGCCCCAGCAGGCCTGGGACTGCATGACCTCCCCACACGCCGGCCGTCCCAGGCCACAGGTGGGGCCTCGTGAGCGGGCTTCCCTCCCGAGGGTTCCCCTTCAGCCTCCTGACTCCTGTCCTCTCTCATTGGCCACTTCACCCACCGGCCTTCTCTGCACGCTGTCTGGTGTCTCTCTGTTGGAAAGAAACCCTGCCCGCTTAGCCTGCCCGCCCCAGGGTCCAGCACACTGCTCCATCCTGCTTCCCGAAGCATCCCCTCCACGCTCGTTCTGAGGCCTGGAGCGTGCACGGCCTCGGGGGAGCAGGCTAAGCTTCAGCGCTCCTAAACTTCTGTAGGCTTTGATGGGCGTTTTTCCTCTTTGTGGCATTCAACAGCCAATTCCCTCTGTAAATCGTCAACTTCAGTGGACAGTGTCTTGAGGAAGCCTCTTAATTATCCCTCGCGTTCACGCACGCTTTCATTGTTCCGGTCAGTCTCGGAAAAACGACCCTGCCTTGTTCTCCCCATCTGACCCCGCAGCCCCAGTGTCTCCTCCTCTTCCCGGTTTCCAGGAGCCCCCCACCCCCAACCCTCCAGCTCACTCTTCAGAGAGCCCACGGCATGCTCTGATTATCTCTGCCGTGGCACACACCACCCGTGTACCATCTGCTGTTTACTGCATCTTCCAGGATATGAGGGTCATGGTGATGGTTAAAAAAAGTCTGTTTCTCATTCATCTCTTTCTCCATGATGGGTTTATGAGTGCTTGGCATGCAGTTGGAGTTCAGTGAATGTTGGACGGGCGGGAAGGTGATGCTGCCAGAGTAGGTGGATGGTGAGGGCATGGGTGGGTGGTGAGCATGGGTGGGTGGCGAGAGCATGGGTGGGTGGGTGAGCATGGGTGGGTGGTGGGAGCATGGTGGGTGGTGAGTGCATGGGTGGGTGGTGAGTGCATGGGTGGGTGGTGAGAGCATGGGTGGGTGGTGAGAGCATGGGTGGGTGGTGAGAGCATGTGTGGGTGGAGAGCATGGGTGGGTGGTGAGAGCATGTGTGGGTGGTGAGAGCATGGGTGGGTGGTGAGTGCATGTGTGGGTGTGAGTGCATGGGTGGGTGGTGAGTGCATGGGTGGGTGGTGAGAGCATGGGTGCGTGGTGAGTGCATGTGTGGGTGGTGAGTGCATGGGTGGGTGGTGAGAGCGTGTGTGGGTGGTGAGTGCATGTGTGGGGGTTGAGTGCATGGGTGGGTGGTGAGAGCGTGGGTGGGTGGGGACGAAGACCCTGCATTCTGCCCCCAGACACACCTACCCGGACCATGCCGTCTTGGCTCCCGGTGATGACAACGTGGCTTGTGTCCCAGGCGGGCCCCTCCATCACGCAGCAGCAGGTGATGGTCCCCTCGGGGCCCCAGGCAGTGGTGATGCTGGCCAGGGGCTGGCCATTGACGTTCCACAGGGACAGGTGGGCTCCGGCACAGGAGACGATGGTGCCCTGCAGGGTGAAAGTGGCCTCCCTCTAAGCTGGGGCCCCTGCCTGCCCGTTCGCCATCTGCTCAGCCCCCAACCTTCCATGGAGGTGGCCCAAGACCCCCTAAGACACCCGCTTCTTTCCAGGTCACTCATAGGTCTGCTGTATTTCTCACACAACTGTGCATGCTTGGTTTTTTTCAGACTGATGGTGTTGGGATCCTGTTTCCCCTGGAAGATGCCCAAGCTCACCCTTGGGCTCCTCCCAGGTCCCTTACTCCAAGGCTCTATACTGGCTGCCCTTGGAGACTCGGCCTGAAGCCCACCCCTGGCTCTGGACCCAGGGCCTGCACCTGTCTCCCAAAAGGTCTGGGTGTCACTGGGTGGAAGGCGGGGTACAATGACAGCAGCTGGTTCAGAAACTCGTGCAATGTCTCTCCCCTGCTTCTACTGTCTGGGGACTTGGATCCCCGGGTCATTTCTATTCTGCACACGGTGGAGTTGTGGCTACCACGCAGGCTCACAGACACACCCCAGACATGAATCCTGAGTTATTACACTGCCTTACCGAGACGTCGCTGATGGCGATGGCCGAGATGCCCTCCCGGTGTGCAGGCAGGTGGGCTACGTGGGTGAGGTGGTCCAGGTCCCACAGGATGCAGGTGCAGTCCTGGGAGCCACTCACCAGGAGGCTGAAGGTGACGGAGGCTGCCAGGCATGTGACAGCCTGCGTGTGTCCATACAGGGCCTGGGGGACAGAAGAAGATAGGTGGACTATGAGAGACACCCAATCCGGCTACCTGGGGGACCCCCACCTTCCTGTTTACTGCTGGGCCCTAGTGAGGGAAGGGATGCAGACCGATGCGGGGATGCACCATGAGCTCCGGAGAGAGGCAAATTCTCAGGCCCAACCCTAGACCCACAGAACCAGGAAGTCTAGGGCACGGGCCTGCAATCGGGGTTTGCATGAGCCCTGCTGGGGACTTTAATGCGTGCCCAAGCATGAAAACCATCACGCTAAGGGAAGCTCAGAAGCACGCGTGCCCGGCACTCAACAGGGAAGAAGGAGGGGAGGTCACAGCACCGTCAGAAAGACGCGACACCTGCATCCCTCATCCGAGTGCCTGGGCTGCATCTTTTCTCTGACTCCTGCTTCCTCTCCTGCAGAGCCTGCTGATGGCTTCAGTACCTGGATCCCAGCCGCCCACGCGGGAGCCCTAGAACAAGCTCCTGGCTGTGCCTCCAGCCCTGGCTAAAGCAGGCATCTGGGAGCAGTGAACCAGCACACAGCAGAGCCCTCTCCTTGTGTGGGTCTCTCTGCCGCTCAAATACATACACAAAATTGAGCAAAAAGATGCTTTGCGCTCTACAGATCTGGGTCACGTCCAGTAGGTGACTTAGGGTGCCCGTGACCCTCAGGTTTGGCCTGAAGGATGGACACTGGCGTGCCCAGTTCTGGCCCAAGGCCATGCTCCCCACAGGCACACCGGCATCCCCCACCCACCACTGCGGGCAAAGGTGTGGGTGCCAGGGACACCTGATAGGAAGTCCCTGTGCCCAGCTTCTTTCTCCCTCTGGGCTTCCTGGCTTACCATGTCCCACTATCCTGACCTGCTCCTCTGTGCCCAGCCCCCAGCAGCCACCGGACCTGATTCTGAACTAGAAACTTCCATCTGGACACCAAAATAAACCTTTCCTTTCCTAAGAAGCTCCTCCTGGGTGTTTTCATTACAGTAATGAAAAGCTAATACACATACCCAACCGAAGTAGCAAAAAAAAAAATTAAATGAAAATAATTCCCCATGCTGGTTACACTGTTGTGAGACGCTTTTTTTTTTTTTTAAGATTTATTTATTTATTGAAAGGCAGAATGACAAAGAGAAAGGGACACACACACACACACACACACCCATCTGCTGGTTCGCTCCCCATGTCTTCAACAGTCAGGGCTGGGCCAGTCTGAAGCCAGGAGCCAGGAGCTTCTTCCAGGTCTCCCATGTGAGTACAGAGGCCCAAGCACTTGGACCAACACCTGCTGCCTTCTCAGGCACCTTAACAGGACGCTGGATTGGAAGTGGAGCAGCTGGTGGCTGGGACTCTAACTGTTGGGAAGCTAAGAACTAGCCTATGTGTGTGTGAGACAGGCCTGAAGAAAACAGCACCTGTTTTGGAAGCCCCAGCAGCCCAGCACTGTGCACTTCCAGGTCCTGCTCAGTCCCTGATAACCTCCCAGGTGGTCCCAGCCCTTCCCCCAGGAAAGCCCCCAGGAGAATTCTCTCTCCTCAGGACCAAATGGGTGACCTGACCTGATACCATGGGGCAGCAGAACCTTCACAGACGCCCTAAGAGAAGCCCCTCCGTTCTGTCCAGTGCCAGCAAACCTGGGGAGGAACTTGCTAATTTTCACCCAATAAACCCTTTGGCCAGGGCTCCCCATCCTCTGTCCTGGAGGAGGGTGGGGAGGTAAAGGGACCCCCTTAAAAACCAGGAGCCTAAACACAGACTGCACTCAGGTCTCTGCTCTCTGCTGAGCTGTTCACCTGGCCTGCCCAGGTGTAGTCTCTCCACTCAACCATGTAGCCTCGCTCCCTCCAAGTCCAAATGTCCGGGCACTGTCTCCCTGGCCCTTCCATTCAGACAGAAGCCCTGTCCTCAATAAAACCCTATCACTTCGCTCTCTGTCTCACGCCCGAATTCTTTCTTGTGTGAAGACAAGGACCTACAGCTTTTTCTCCGGTGACATAACCAGTGTTCCGACAGGGGAAGTCAGCATCACCCGTGGTGGCTGAGCCCACCGTGCCACGCCACTGGCCCCAGAGAGGGGCTCTCTTAGTTAATTGTCGGTGGCATTTGGTAAGTGCAGTGGAGGATGGCCCAGGTGCTTGGACCCTGCACCTGCATGGGAGACCAGGAAGAAGCACCTGGCTCCTGGCTTTGGATCAGTGCAGCGCGCCAGCCATGGCGGCCATTTAGGGGGTGAACCAACAGAAAAAGGAAGACCTCTCTCTCTCTCTCACTGTCTAACTCTGCTTGTCAAAAAAAAATTGTTGGTGACATGGTAAAGCCACAGGACCATATTAGAAGGCAGTATATTGTGGGATTCAGCAATTCTACTCAAAATGCATCCTAAAGAGACAAACACACAGCTCGCAAGCAAACAGTGCTTTGTATGTTTCCAGAAGCACTATCTAACCACAGTGAAAGCTTGGGAACAGCTTAGCTGGTTTTACGGGGAGAGGTCATCAAACTGGGGTGCACAGATATAGCAAAGCAATTGGAAATGGAATGTCATAGAAATAGAATAATATGGAACCACTGTAATGTGTATTATAGAGACTGTAGAAAACTACAAACAATTCCATAGGTTGGGAGAAAACAGAATAAAAATATCTACATGAAGATCTGGAAGGCATCAGGATGGCAGTCTACAGAAAGGAGAACTTTTGCAGGGTGTGTACAGACTTGTACACAGACTTTGTACACAGCTACTGTGTGCAGGAACTGGCATTGTAGAGCAACAGGTTCAGCTGCCACTCACCACACTGCTATCCCATAAGGGAGTGCCGGTTTGAGTCCCAGCTGCTCTACTTGGGACCCAGCTCCAGGCTAACATGCCGAGACAGGCAGTGGAAAATGGCCCAAGTGCCTGGGCCCCTGCCAGCCACGTCGGTGATGCAGATGGAGCTCCTGGTGTCTGGTGTCAGCCTGGCCCAGCCCTGACTGTTGAGGCTGCTTGGAAAGTGAACCAGCTGATGGGCAATCTCTAGATAGATAGATGATCGGTAGACACATAGACACATAGATACACAGATGACAGATAGATCAATCCTGCTTCTGAAGCCACTCCATGCAGTCAGGGGTGTCAGGGGTGGAGCCCTTGGCAGAGCCAGGTGGTTGGGATGACCCCCAAGCCACCATCAGGATGGATAAGTGTGCCCAGCAAAGCACAGCACACAGGGCTCCCTGTTCCTTTGTCTCCCGATGTGCAGAGGACAAGTTTCATTTCTCTGGTGCCAATACCGGGGCTTTTACAGACACCTGCACTGCCCAGTGGGGATCGAGCACAGTGGACGGGCCACTGAGCCGGAGCCCCAAGCTGGCTCCCGCATCAGGCTGGGATTGCCCGTGGTCCCCCAGGGGTAAGTCACAAATAGCATGAGTGACACCTGGGGTGCAGGGTGGGAGGAAGGGGCTCTGTCTTGCATTTCCAGTCTCTTCTCTTAGAAACCCAGCCCCCTGATAACAGCAGCTGGTGGGAAGGAACCAGGAAACCTGGGAACCAGTGTGAGCTCCGTTCTCTCCCGCCAGAAGCACCTCCCTTCTGAAATGGTTTTGCATCTTAGGCGTCTGTGACCTTGGCCGAGCCACGTGAGCTTGCTTGTACCTCGGGGTGTTTTCCAACATTAAAGTGGCAATGACGCTGAGGGTACCCACTTTACAGGGCTACCCAGAAAGCATAAGGAAGCAATCCCTGTTCAGGGGCTTGGCACCGTGGCCAGCTCCCGGCAGGTGCTCATGTGGTATTTATTATCTGGGGCAAGACACAGATTTCCCTGGCTGGAGGCTGCTGCATGTGGCCTGGCACACTGAGGTCTCCGTGGGGGCAGCTGTGTCCTCAGCAGCCCCACCCACGGGAATGGAGTGGCGGCCACTCTCTGTGTCTCACTACACTCAGGCACCACCCCTGCCGGACGAGCTGTCCCTGGGTGACGCTGTGCACTTGCCCGAGGCGTGGAGTGCAGGGGCTCCTACCTGCCTGAGCTGCAGGCCTCTGGGGCGGCCCTTGACCATGTTGAGCTCCCACACACACACCACGGCGCTGGCCCCCGAGGTGACGATCATCGTGGGGGAGGGGCACAGGGCACACAGACAGCGGCCCCAGTCGGCCACGTTCTCAAAGGTCATCAGGATCTGCGGGACAAAGAGAGGTGGGTGACGGTGTAGGGTAGGCAGGGGCCAGGAGCCCACCGCAAAGCCACAAGGGCCGGGAGCAGGTGTGTCGGGGTGCCTTGGGAACTGAGGACATCACATGTTCAGAAGCCAGGCCCTGGTGACAAAATCTAGGTCACCCCAGGCCTGTCCCCAAGGAGCAGCTTCTGGTCCAGCAGGTGGGGAAGAGACAGGTGAGCAGGCACAGACACACACCCACGAGCACCAGGAGGCGGTGGCTCATCTGGGGCCATCAGGACAGGTTCTCAGGACGGGGACATCTGGGGTCGGTTTCCATGGCTACACCATGAAGCCTGTGGGGCACGGTGAGGGATGGAGGGGTGGGGTTTGTTGGATAGGACGGGGTGGGGTAGGTAGGGCACACAGGTGGAATGGCAGCTGTGGAGAAGGCTGAGACAACTGGATAGGCTGAATGGGGGCTGGAGGGCACTGAAGCCGGCAGCCATGTTCCCTGAGCCTGAAGCGTGACTCCCAGAGGCTCCCTCCAAGACTGGGGGGCCCAGGCGGCCACGCCACCAGCCAGACAGGGTACCCTGCCCCTGCCTGAGAGCTCAGCTCCTTCGAGTGTGGCTTTGTGGTCTGGCCCAGCAGGTGCACAACCCCAGGGAGGCTGTGGGCATGGGCGGCTGTTCCTGCTCAGGGACACCCGGGACGCCAGCCTGTGGCCACTCACCTTGTCAGAACCATAGCTCCCCAGGCAGCAGCTGAAGTCATCAAAGCCCCAGCTGAGGGTCCGGTTCCAGAGCGGGGGCAGCAGCATCTTGTTCTTCTCTACAGCCAGGACGGTCTTCTCGGTGGGCACGATGTGGCCGATGGCCCCTTTGGGGGACTCCGAGCCTAGGGAGAAGAGGTACATATCTACCCCCCAGGGTGCGGGGCGCAGCTTAGGCAGCCTGGCACTGCACCTGTGCCAGGGGCCGCTGTCTGGGGCCCCTCTCCTCTGACCCATGTCAGGCATGCAGCTTCAGTGGTGATGCCTGGGAGGAGGGGCCGAGGTGGTCTGTTGGGGCAGATGGCACGCAGCCATCTGGGGGCCCCCGGGCCATGTGCCAAGGCTCCTGGCTTCACTGTGGTGAGTGACCTTGGCCCCAGCCGGAATACAGCTCGGAGCATGGGACTGGAGCTGACCACAAGGTCCTCCAAGCCTGGGTGTCCCGGGCCAGTCGTTGGTAGAGATGACGACTCCCACCTCAGTGCATGCTGCCTGGCACAGTGTGGGGCTCGGAATGCAGCAGCAATGGCTGCCGGGACCATGCACCCTGCCTGCACCACACTGCCCCAGGCCAGCTGCTCCCTGCCTGCCCTACGCTGGGGCACGTGGCAGAACCACCCCATTTCTGAGCCTGGGCTGTCTGGTCCAGTACACAAACACTGCACACCCTGCTGCAGGCCTGACTGAGTGCCAAGGACATGGAGGCTGCAACCCTCCCTTGGGAAACCCTCATCTCTGCAGGAGTCGTGTGTATGTGTGTGTGTGTGTGTGTGTGTGTGTGTGCAGAGATGTGTCTACACGTGTGTGTGTGTGTGTGTGCAGAGAGAGATGTGTCTACATGTGTGTGTGTGTACAGAGATGTGTCTACACGTGTGTGTGTGCAGAGAGAGATGTGTCTACGTGTGTGTGTGTGTGTGTGTATGTGTGTGCAGACAGGTGCATGACAGCTGTGCAGGTCAGAAGCGGTGGGCCTGGACACTTCCAGAATGGAGACCCGCCCCCCACCGGTGTTCACTGTGCCATTCAAAGCCAAGACCCCGAGAGATTTTTGCCTGCATCTGCTCCCCTGGGACCCTGGCGTCACTGAAGGACCACCCTTGCCCCCGGGCCAGGACACCCAGCCACGCAGGGCCACCTGCTCACCTTTGACAGTGACCTGGGAAGGCCGCAGTGACTGCAGGTTGCAGAGCAGGGGCTGGGGGTGGCCGGGCAGACTCGCGGGCATGGCTGCGTCCTTTCCTGGTGAAGCCTTCCCGGAGGCGCTCCTGGCTGGGTGAGGTTTTGTAAAGAGCTGGAGAGGCAAGGGGAGAGACACATGTCACACAGGTCACCAGGGCACAGCTGTCCAGAGCAGGGGAGCTCCCCACACACGCCATAGCAGCAGCCTCACGGCTGGTCTCTAGAGCTGGACACATCAGGAGCCAGGAGCCAGGAGCTTCCTCTGGGTCTCCCATGCGGGTGCAGGGCCCAAGCACTTGGGCCATCCTCCACTGCCTTCCCGGGCCACAGCAGAGAGCTGGACTGGAAGAGGAGCAACCGGGACTAGAACCCAGCGCCCGTATGGGATGCCAGCGTCGCAGGCGGAGGATTAACCAAGTGAACCATGACGCTGGGATCTCTTCCTTCCTTTAAAAGCTGCTCATAGGCATCAACCCAGAATTGCTCAGTAGCATTCACTCACGTAGCCCGAAGGGCACAGGTGAACCCTGGCAGCGGCTCCTCTTGTTCTTACTTTACCCCCATCCCCAGATCTCTGCCATCTAAATGCCGCCAATGCCAAACGTCGTGCAGAATGGGACAGAACACTCAACCCGAGGCTGAGCCGCCTGGCTGAGTCCTGGTTGCCAGGGCCAGAGGGTGCGGCTGTGACCAGCTCCAGTGGGCAGCTGTGGGGAGCGCTCTCCGGCCTCTGTGCAATGCCAGTGCTTCCACACAGAAACCCCCACTGGGAGCTATGCTGGAGGCAGCCTGGGTGGCAGCTGGCCCTGGCTGGGCACAGGAGCAGGGGGCAGGACCGGCTCGGTCTGATGGGCAACTGGAGGGCGGGCTCAGTTACAGGCCCTCATCAAATGCTTGCCCACCTAGTCAGGCTGGGTGGGTGATCAATCAAGTAGAGATCAGAACCATGGGTTTTCCACGAGCATGTTTCCTAACGCACGATCTTCACTGAGGACTGACAGGGTCCACAGGCTGGGTCCCTACAGCAGCTCCCCCCGGCATAGCCCCTGCAGGGAACCGGTTACCTCTCTGATCACCTTAATGTTGGCTTCAGACTGGTACCACCTGCCAACTCACACTCTGATGATAACCCAGAAATCATTTTCAAAATCTCACATGCCTGGCTGGCACAGTGGGCTAAGCCTCTGCCTGCAGTGTCGGCATCCCGTACGGACGCCGGTTTGAGTCCCAGCAGCTCCACTTCCGATCCAGCTCTCTGCTGTGGCCTGGGAAATCAGTGGAAGATGGCCTAGGTCCTTGGTCCCTTGCAACCACATGGGAGACCCAGAAGAAGCTCCTGGCTCCTGGCTTCTGGTGGGCCCAGCTCCGGCCATTGTAGCTGTTTGGGGGAGTGAACCAGCAGATGGAAGACTTCTGCCTCTCTCTCTCTCTCTGTCTGTGACTCTGCCTCTCAGATCAATTAAATCTCCCGTGACATATCACCAAGTGAAACTCCCCCATGCCACGGATGTTCTGTGCACATCAGAGGGTGGTGGCTGCAGCCTTAAGTTATGATTGTTTTATTTGCACATTACATATATTTTTAAATTCAAGAAATTGAACCATTAAGCTCCTAAGCTTCTTTCCTGAACTTATCGCCTGTGGATGTGCCATCCGATTTCCAAGTCACCATTGCTATGGGTTGCTATGGGTTGTCATAGGACAGCTAAATCCCAAAGCTATTAGGTTGATAGTACTAAGACTGTGGAAAGTTAGCTCAATTATGGTGTTTGGGGTGTGATCCCTTAGGAGGTATTAGATTACACACGTGGAGCCCAGCCTTTCTCTCTCTCTCTCTCTCTCTCTCTCTCTCTCTCTCTGGCTTCCATACCCTCCGCCATTGCCACCTGCCACCCTCATGGTGGCAGCGATGGGCTGCCTGCTTTTGTACTGGGTACCGCCAAACCCAGGGGCTAAAACAGACCTGGGTCTTCCCTGAGTACCTGTCTTAGGTGTTCGGAGAGCTGACCCACGTAGGCCCCATGCCCTCTCACGTTGCTCTCACCTGGGAGCTGAGCCAACCCCAGCAGGTCAGAGGAGGCCACGCAGCGGAGAGCTTGTGAGCGCTGTGCGCCGCCTGCAGGAAGAGCACATTCGGCCCTTGCAGACCCTCATGGGGAAGGCGGTTCCCCGAGACCAGCCTAGAATTACTCGGCTGGGTTTGCCACTCACATCCCAGCGAGGCAGCCCGCTGCCCGGTGGGCACCCTGGTCCACAGGATCATGTGTCTTGACCCGAGATGGCTGGGGCCAGGATTAAAATGTCTCCACCCATGGCCACAATTTGGAGATCAACAGGTCAGTTAAAGCACCTGAGGGGCCGGCAGCTGTGGCATCCCATATGGGTGCCGGTTTGAGTCCCGGCTGCTCCACTTCCCATCCAGCTCTCTGCTATGGCCTGGGAAAGCAGTAGAAGATGGCCCAAGTCCATGGGCCCCTGCACCCACATAGGAGACCCGGAAGAAGCTCCTGGTTCCTGGCTCTGGGTCGGCCCAGCTCTAGCCATTGTGGCCAACTGGGGAGTGAACCAGCGGATGGAAGACTCTCTCTGCCTCTCCTCTCTCTGTATAACTCTTTCAAATAAATAAAATCTTTAAAAAAAAATAAGCACCTGCCTCTCCTGCACCCTTTGCAACAGTCTGCTGACCTGGATGCACAGCCTGATGCTGACAGGGGAGGGGAGAGGCCCTGCGACTGGACCAGGGCCCAGCAGGGGCAGGCAGAAGAGCCTGGTGGCAACCCAGCGTAGTCCTCGGACCTGCCTGGAGAGAACCGGGATTCTACTGTGCTGCCTGCTAATGGTGCAATCCCAGGATGACGAGAGTGACCACAGCAGTACCGGGCGTATTGGGTGTTGTCACATTCCAGGCCCTGTCCAACACTTGCTGTGTCTGCATCCATCACCCAGCACAGCCCCGTGGAGTAGACACACGTGTGTTATCTCAGCATCACGGAGGAGCGGAGCCTTCACCGTTGGCATTAATGGATGTCACCATCTCCACCAACATCGGGTTGGGGGGGGGTCACTGCAGCTTAATCCCTGATGGTGATGGCACAGGACGATGGCCGGGGCCATCTTGCCCCTCCAGTTCTCTCCCTCGGTGGTGCTGTGGTGGTACCCTCACCATCTCCCAGGCTCGCGCTTCTAAGAAAGCAAGACACGCGAGCAAGACACGTACCTGTTTGGGCACCTGTCCGAAGTTGCTGACAAAGCCCAGGATGGTGCTCCTGATCAGGGGGTCGCGGATGCTGCCCAGGTCCACCCGGTCGCCGTAGAAGTAGGGGTGGAAAGTATTTATGGCTTCCACAGCAGCCGGTCCCTGCTGCTTGTACCCGAAAATGAGGTCTATCCAGTGGTGGAGATTGGCGCTGACAAAGTCACTCTCCAAGGCCTGGAACCAAAACCCACAAAGCGTGAACGCATGAGTGAGGACCGTGCACCCTCCCCACAGCCTGGGCGGTGCTGGCTCCGTGCTGGAGAGACAATTACAGCCCATTGGACCTGCTGAGGACACAGAGGACCGAAGAGTCAGCTCCCCGAGGTGGCAAACTGACCTGACCCTTCCCAGTCCCCCTGTCTAATCCGTATCATAAAGCAACCAGGCTGGTCAGAGTGTTCACAGGCCCAGGTCTGGGAGAGACATCTCAGGAGACGAGACCGGACTGCAAGGAGAGTCTTAGGGTTGTGCTGAGACAGGACCCAGGAGACAGGGAGAGCCGATTCTGACCAGACACGTGGAGAAGCCCCAGAAGTGCCCTGCAGCTGGGACCGGAAGCCTCTGTGGAGGCAGGGAGGATGCAGAGCGCACAGCAGGGTGTTGGGTGACTCACCTGCCTGTGCAGGCTGATGAACTTGCGGGGGTCCCCGTCCGCCCAGGGAGGCAGGTGCACGTCCCCCAGCGCCGTCCCGTCCTGCATGCAGCCTGGGAGTGGGGAGAGAGGCAGCAGGCCTTTGGGTTAAGCGGGAGCCCACTCTGCATGATGTGAAACCGGTGCTGTGCGGGGGTCAGGGCGTGAGCCGGGCCCCATGCAGCCTCGCTGCTTCCCACCTCCTCGGTCTGGAATGTCCTTCCTCTTCTCGGTCCCCAAGCCTCGTCTCTGGCCTCACACACGTTTGCAGCAGAGGCTGCCCAGGTGCACACAGTGGCCAGAGGACCTGCCCCCAGGGCCTCCTGACTGCTTCCTCCCTTTCTCCATAGTGACAAGAAGGCGGGACTCAGTCTGGACTGGGGCTTGGGGCTCAGTAAGGAAGAGGAGCCAGCGCCCAGGAGCCTGCCCCAGAGTCCAGGTTAACCCTACTGCGGGGTGTGCAGAAGGGCAGGACTCGCCCAAGGGCAGGACCTAGTGGGGCAGAGCCAGGCCCGGGCTTCCGGCAAGGGTTCCTGCTTTCCAGCCACCACCCGGATGCAGCCTGGGGCCCAGCGTCCTTTCCCGGAAGCCATCTTGGCATCCGGGTACTGCCACCCAGTGGCGGCCCCATGCCCATCACACTGGGGCCTCCGCACAGATAGGGATAAAGGCAGGAAAGAGTCCTGGGCTCCCCCATGCCCTCCACCCCGTCCCCCAACCTCCCAGCCTCCCCTCTGCCCCCCTGGCCCAGCCTGCCTCCACCCACCGAACTCTACCGCGTTGCAGTTGGTCAGGAACTCGGGCAGGTAGAAGAACTCGGGTGTCAGCTCCCTGACATCACTCATGTTCTCTCTGGAGGCAGACTCCCAGGCATTCTTCATGCTGTGGAACATTCTGTCCGCCACGTCGAAGCTTCCGCCCTGCAGGGAGAGGGGGCCGGCGCGGTCAGCCATGTGCACTGGGCCCTCCGGCTGCCCAGGCCCTGTGCGGTTCAGATGTTAGGACTCCATGCTCCCTCGCCCTCCACACACTCACACATCAGCTTCTTCACGCATTTATTCAACATCCATCACAGAAATCTGAGATCCGAGCAGAGTCGGGTCAGTCACGGGACCACTGGGCCAGCTCTAAGCCAGGAGCTTAGCACACAAGGCAGGAGCTAGAGGGACTCTCTCATAGCTCCCGAAGGCGCTCAGGGGAGGGCCCCATACAGAATACAAAGAGCCCTGGTAGAGGACCAGGAGGTGGATCACAGCCAGGCCTTCTCCCCAGAAGTCCCAGGAACCTTCCTGGAGAATCTAAGCCCAGAAGTGAGTCAGGAAGCGACAGCAGAGCGATCCGAGCAGACAGCAAGAGCAAAGCCTTGGCAAGAAGCCGAGGTGGCGGTTGGGGGAAGAGCTGGTTAGGTCAGGGCCCTGGTGACACCCAACACAGAGCGTGTGGTGTTCAGTGGGCAGGATGGGGGCCCAGCATGGTGGCCTTGGCCTTGTCTGGACAGAACAGGCCTGAAGCTGGGGGGAACACCAGGTTCAAGGGGTGAGAAGCTGGCACATGCAGGCCAGGATGCTTGCTGTACCTGCTAAGTGCAGCCTGGGTTCCAAGGCCCCTTTGCTGCACGTGGCCTGCTGTAGCCCAAGCTTGACACTTGGGGTCGGGCCAGGAAAGACTCAAGAGAAATTCCTTCCACGAATGCCTTGGTTTTCCTCTCGGCTGCACAGGCAAACCTCCCAGAGAACACCATCCTGCCACTGGGTGGTCTTGGGGCTTAGGAGGGAGCAGAGGGGAGCCTCAGACCAGGTCTTGGTTGGAGGCAGAGGGGTTTCAGAAGAGAGCTTCTGAACTTGGGCCTTGGGTCTATGTAAGTTTAGGGACACCCACGGAACATGCACTCCCCGGGGACTTGATCATTCTGGGCAGGCATCAAGGCAGGGCCTCGTCTAAGGGAACTTGTCTTCTTTTGGCTGATTTCTGCAGGGCGCATGTGCAGCCTTGGCACGGAAGGGCAGAACCCTCTGCCCCCAGCAGCACCCTGTACTTCTCAGGAGGGAGAAGTCCCTTGGCATTGACCTCAGGCTGCTTCAGGGCAGGTGCAGGGGATGAAGGCTGAGGAAGGGCAGGGGCCGTCGTGGCCTGTCTCTTCCATGTCAGGTGCTTTACAGAATCACAGATGACGGCTCAGTCCTCCCAGCGGATGCTCTGGCACAGGGATTCCCATTTTTGCAGACTGGAAAACTGAGGCTCTCAAAGTGTATTGATTTTCCCCAAGTTAGCAAAGCTGGGGTTAAAGCCATGGATGCAACTCCAAAGGGTCCACTTTGCTTCTGGCCAGTTTCCTGGGCTGATCCTTAGACCTGGGGCCAACTTGATCTACTGTGCATTGGCCAAGGAGGGGGGACTCAGTCCTTCTTGAGAGGGGAGACGCTGCCACGCACTGAGGCCAGCCATCCCTGGGCATTCTGGTGGGCGTGGCTTGACTGTGAGGCTCCATCGAGACCCCTGGGTTACTCTCTGCCTAGCGATAGGGTCATCCAGAGGCCCAGCTTCCTAAGGGAGGTCTCAACCAGACCCAGTACACGGGCTTTCTCCTGGCGGCCACTTTGCTCTCGTCTGAAATGAGGGGTTGGCGCCCACCATCAGATTGAAATTGAACTAAAACAGATGGAGAGAGGGAGGGTTTTACACAGGTCTGCGGGGACCGAGTCACTCATTAGAATGCACCCAGAGCCGTGGGTATTTAATCTGCAGCTTCAGGCTTCCATCCCTAGCAGACTGATGTCTTCTCAGCCTCCCATTCTCCTTGTGTAGCTTTTATGAATGCTGATGGTAATCTCTTGAGAAGCAATATGATTTGGTAATAAAAAGATTACCTGTATTAAATAAAAATAATATATACATACGAAATGCTGTTAGTGCTACAAATCTGGTTAAAGATATTACCACGAAGAAAAATGTTATTTTTTCCACAGCTGTCTAATGCATTTTAGCAAAAGTAATATCTTTAAAACTTAAGCCTGTATTATTTATAAAGGAAGCAATAACTGATTTTCCTATTTCTCATATTAATAAATGTATTTGCATACATTTGTTTCAAAATTAATGGGTTTTCTCACTTCTGCAATTCCAAAGCAAACAACAAATTCCCTAGAAGTGGAGGTGTTCAGTCACTTGTATTGTAAATGCGTGGTTTGGCATAAACTCTGGTGGCTGCCAGTAGCGAGTCACTGCCAGGACTGGATTCTCGGGGAAGGAAGGAAAAAAGGAAGTGCGGGCAAAAGAAAGGGAAGAGAGGGTGAGAAGGAGAGCCCCCCAGAAGCCCAGTGGGATCTCCAGCGCCTGTGTAAGACATGTCCCAAGCGAACGAGCAGGAACAGCAAAATGAAGTCTAGAGGCTGCTAGGAAGTAAAACGCTCAGAGGGCATTCCTGGACCGAGATCCGCTCTCATTCCCTCCTGCAGGACCTCCTCGGTGTCAGGAGTAAGGAACCCTGGAAGTGGGCACTGAGCCCAGTGGTGACGCGCCCAGGTCCCACAGTGGAGTACTTGGCCTTGAGCCCCATCCCTGGCTCCTGGCTCCAGCTTCCCACCAAAGCAGAGTCCGGGAGACAGCAGTGGGGGATCGAGTTGTTGGGTTCCTGCCACTCACACTGGAGACCTGGGGTGAGTTCCCAGCTCCTGGCTTTGAACCCCGCTGGGAAGCCACTGGGCAGCTGAGGAAGGAGTGACCCAGCAGATGGGAGCTCTGTCTGTCTGTCTGTCTCTCTCAACATAATAAATCCCATGCGTGTCCGAATAAGTCGCAAACAATAACGTGGAGAGGATGACGACTCCCTTCCTGTGGAACAATCATGCCAGAAGACAGCCGACGATGTGAAACCAAGTCAGGAGGTTGCAAAAGTGTAGAGAATTCTGAGGCCAAAGTCTACAGTCTTTGCGTGTGAGGCTCGGTGGAGACATCACTTACAGTTGGAGACACCGGTGATGGATCTGAAAAACTAAGCGCTCCCGAGTCCTAACACTCTAGGTATCACTCCTTGGCTGGATCACATCAAGAGGCCCCCAGTGTGGCTCCGAGATGAACTGACATGAGGAGCAAACTAGGAGGGAAGCAACTGGCCAACAGAGGCTGTCGCTGGACACTGACGGGGTTAAAACTAGAGACAAACTCCCAGTTACGGCGCATGGATTCAAGCTGAAAGGGGGGGGGGGGCTAAGTTAAAGGCAACGCCTCCTTGGTGTCGGGACACAAAATCTACGGGCATCACTGTCCCCACATGTGCATTTCATCCACTGCGCCCATGGGCCCCTCTCCAACAAGGGTGGGGAATGTATGTTGGAACACTTTCAATTCTGGACCTGCACAAGTGCTTCAGTCACTGCGTGTGTTCAAGGACTCCCGAGTGTACGGCTAATTTCTTTCTTTTTCTTTTGACAGGCAGAGTTAGAAAGTGAGAAAGAGAGACAGAGAGAAAGGTCTTCCTTCCATTGGTTCACCCTCCAAATGGCCGCTATGGCTGCCATGCTGTGCTGATCCGAAGCCAGGAGCCAGGTGCTTCCTCCTGGTCTCCCATACGGGTGCAGGGGCCCAAGCACTTGGGCCATCCTCCACTGTCTTCCTGGGCCATAGCAGAGATCTGGACTGGAAGAGGAGCAACTGGGACAGAATCTGGCACCCCAGCCAGGGCTAGAACCCGGTGTGCTGGCGCCGCCTTATGGAGGATTAGCCTAGTGAGCCACAGCCCTGGCCCCAGCTAATTTCATAATATAGGCTTGGGTCTAGCTGGGACTGGCCCAAACCAGCCCACTGCCAGATCAAGGGAGTGGCTTTATGGGCAGTAGGACAACCCGTCCTCAGTGTAGATTCTGTGCCATGGTTTTAAAGTACCCCATGCGAGCGATTCACTTTTTTTTTTTTTTTTTTTTTATTTGAAAGGCAGAGAGTCGGAGGAGAGACCCAGACAGGGATCTTCCAACTGCTGGTTCACTCCCCAAATGGCCACAATGCCTGGGGCTGGGCCAGGCTGAAGCCAGGAGCTTCATCTGGGTCTCTCCTGTGGGTAGCAGGGGCCCAAGCACTTGCGTCATCTGCCACTGTTTTCCTAGGCGCATTGAGCAGGGAGCTGGATCAGCAGTGGAGCAGCCGGGTCTTGAACCAGCGCCCATGTGGGATGCTGGCATCACAGGCAGAGGCTTTACCTGCTATGCCACAGCACCAGCTCCATGATTCACTTCTAAAACCCTGTGGATCAGAAGCAGTGCACCAGGGCAGGGGCAGGGAAGTCTAAATGATCACAGAGGGCAATGGAAAGTCAGGCACCACCAGGCAGTTCCGGGGCAACAAGGAAGCAAAGAGGTAGGCGTGTACACATGGGATGGGGCTGGACTGGACATCCTGCTGTGGCAGAAGCATGCCAGGCCCTACTCCCTACTCTGTGAAGCTAAAAGCCTGGTATTGGGAAGCCCGCCCACCTGTCCAGCGGCCTGATCAGTCTCTCTCTCCATCAGGCGGGGCTGACGCCATTGGCAAGGACGTGACCCTTCACATTGGAGTGGAAGCCACCAAGTCTGCACTGCCACAGGAAAGCCACTGCCTGCGACACCAGCATTGCCTATGGGCAGCGACTGCTCCACTTATCCAGCTCCCTGCTAATGCGCCTGGGAAAAGCAGTGGAGGATGGCCCAAATCTCTGGGCCCCTGTAGGAGACCCAGGTAAAACTCTTGGCTCCTGGCTTTGGCCTGGCCCAGTGCTGGCTGTTGCAGCCATCTGGGGAATGAACCAGCAGGTGGAATCTTTGTTTAAAACATAAACAAACTTGCACTGCCTGTAGGAGGAGGCACAGCAGGTGCGAATGGAGCACCAGGAACAGCCACCCACTCAGTAAGGGTCATTGTGAAGGACGAGGAAGCAGAGGCTCAGCTAGTCAGTGCTACCAATTAGAAAGTTCAGGGGCCGGCGCCGTGGCTCAACAGGCTAATCCTCCGCCTTGTGGCGCTGGCACACCGGGTTCTAGTCCCGATCGGGGCACTGGATTCTGTCCCGGTTGCCCCTCTTCCAGGCCAGCTCTCTGCTGTGGCCCGGGAGTGCAGTGGAGGATGGCCCAAGTGCTTGGGCCCTGCACCCCATGGGAGACCAGGAAAAAGCACCTGGCACCTGGCTCCTGCCATCGGATGAGCGCAGTGCACCGGCCGTGGCAGCCATTGGAGGGTGAACCAATGGCAAAAGGAAGACCTTTCTCTCTGTCTCTCTCTCTCTCTCTGTCTCTCTCTCTCACTGTCCATTCTGCCTGCCAAAAAAAAATCTTAAAAAAAAGAAAAAGAAAGTTCCGGAACCAGGCCAGTCGGATTTCATCACACATGCCTTTCCTGGGACTCCTCACCGAGTCTGTATAATAACTGCACGGGGTTGGAGACATCGCAGGCCCTGTGGGCCACCTGCTGTCGCCATCGGACAGGAGGCTGGACAAGGCCAGCTGAGCACGTGGGTTGCAGGAAGTGCTGAGTGCTGGGAGGTGACCTCCCGGCCTCAGAAGCGAGTGTTGTGCCACGGCCGTGAGCCAAGACGCCGTGATGTGGGCACAGGCCAGGTAACCCACTCCTCCCTCGCCTCCCACAGTGCACGCATCGTGCCCTGACCCCCTGCCATGGCGCTTTCCGGGGGCTTCCAGGCACACAGCCAGAAGCCAGGGTTCTCCACTCTGTCTGCAAGTAGCATCCCTCTTGCACAAAACCCCACCAACTCGCGTCAGGTGGTTCCGGAGACCCCACCCCACTGCTGCGAATGGCCGACTTCACATGGGCTGCGACTTAATTAACACAGCGCTTTATTTCCGCGGCTCATTAAATGCAGCAGTCGCTGCCGCCGCTGGTACGTCCTTGTGGGGGCCCCTACCAGGCTGGGGCTGGTCTCAGTTGTCTGAGAGCAACTGGTGCTCATAACTGGTGCTTGGGCCAGGCCCCCCGCAGAGGCACCGCCTGCCAGTGTCTCAACTCCCCGGATGCTCACGGACCTGGCTCTAGGCAAGAAGACGCCCATGATGTCAGAGCATTCTGGGGCTGCCACTGTGGGACAGCAGCCCACGGGCGTGCAGACAGGAGCTCACATTCTCCCAGGAGTGGGCATAACAGAGCACACAGCTGGCATGTGCCACCTGCTCCAAGTGCCTCCAAAGCTTCGTGGAACATGAACTTGAAAAAGGAGAATTATTTTGAAATTCATTCCTGTTTCTTCCTAATATGGATTCTGTACCAACTTTTGGAAGTACTCTCGGACATATGCCGTATTTGAGGGACTGTAGAGCATCCATCATTGTGATGACAGGTTTGGGGCCGGAAAGCCAGCCAACACAGCAGAGAGGAGAGTAATGCATCCCGAGACCAGCTCTCTGATGCCCAGGACAGAGTGTGCAGCACCGCGATTCTTAGGCTGTGAGTAGGAACCCCCATGCTGTTCTCAACTCTCTGCACAGCACATGGAGTGCAGTGTCACCCGAAAAACTCCTGAGACTGCTTCTTCGTGGCCCCACAGACACACAACATGCAACAGTCATTCCACCCTGGGTGCAGCAAGTATGGGGGGGTCCAGGCTGCCCCCACATGCCACAGCACCGCTGATTGCCTATGGTCTCCTTGCACATGCGTGGACCCGCGTGTGACACTGCACAAGGGACCCTGCACTGCTCCACTTGCAACCTTGAACATGGCGCGTGTTTCTTCTGAATTCCATCTCACCCCTAGGTGACCTCTGTAGACCCCACCTGAGCCTGGGGTTCCCAAAGCTGGAGCCCACATGCATGTCCAGTGTCATTTCCAGCGGCAGCACAGACCAGCGACGTAACCCCCCAGGGGCTTGGGAGACTGAGGTTCACCTCCGCACCTTCGAGGGACCTGTGAGCTAATGTTGCACGGATGGCGCACACGACAGTGCTCACAGCACCATTATTCCCGGGGGTGGGGGTGAGCAAAAGCGGAAGCACCCTAGCACCCGGGATCGAGGGATGCAGAAACACATGTGGTAGAGGCATAACCACGGACAACCCTTAGCCTCGGGAAACTCTGACATAAACTACAGCTTGGATGAACCTTGGCGACATCCTGCTAAGTGCAAGAAGCCAGGCACAAGATGGCTGTAGATTAAATGATCCCGTTTCTGAGTTGTAGTCTAGTCTAGTGTGCAGAGACAGGGCAGGCATGTGGGCTGGCAGCCAAGATGCTGGCGACGCCCCCGTCCGCCGCATCAGAGGGCCTGAGTTTCGTATCCAGTTCCACGTCTGACTCTGATTTCCTGCTAATGCAGGCCAGGTAAGGCAGGAGTGATGACGGCATTCCCGCCACGTACCTGGGAGACCTCGATGGTGTCCCCAGAGCCTGGCTCAGCCCCGGCCAGGGCCACTTGAGAGCATTTGGGGAGTGAAGCAGTGGATGGGGGGGTTCTTTCTGTCTCTCATTCTCTCCTCTCTTGCCTCCCCTCAAGGCATTTCACTTCCTCGCTTTAAAAATTCAATAACAGGAAGCAGAATGGTGGCTGCTGGGGCCGGTGGAGGAGTGATGGGAGATCCGGTGTTGGCTGGGTGCAGAGATCCAGTTTGGGGACACGAAAATGTCCCGTGATGGTTGCACGGTGCTGCGACTGTATTTAATGCCGCCGAACAGTATACTTGAAAATGATTAAAAGGGCTCTTTTTCTGCTCTGCGTATTTCATTACGCGAGTTTCAAGTGCTACTTGCAGGGGGCCCTGGGACAAGGCAGGCACACAGCGGGCAATCTGGTAGCTTCCTGGGAGCGTGTGCCATCATGGCAAGGCCTTCCAAGGTGACCATCTTGCCAACAAGGACGCTGAGGCCCAGAGAAAGAAAATGATTTGCTGTATGTCAGATATAGTAGCACTGTAGACACAAGGCCCGGAAGCCTGGCCTTGGCACACAGATGTTCCAGCTCCGGCTTGTTTGTGGCAACAAGTGTGAGGGGCAGTGTCCACTCCATGCTGAGTGGACAGCGTGCCCTTGCTGATGCTTCGGCTGCCCTGCGGCCTCCCACCGCCACCCCCAGCACAGTCCCACCAAGGCTGCTGAGACTCTGGGGTGGGCTCTTTCCCTTGGTACCACAGCGGGACAAAGGGAGGGTCCCTTGAGAAGAACTGAGCCTGTCCCTGGGAGGCAGGCGGCATGGAAGAAAGAGCCAGAGTTCTAGAAGATGCCAGAATGTTCTTAAGGAAATTTGCAGAGGAGTTTTAGGACCCCCAAAGGGAACCAGGTACTTTCTTCCCACCCTGTGCTCATTGCACTGAGAGCTGGAATTCATCTTTGTTCTAAGGAAAAGCTGGGTCCAAAGACTTGAGTCCATGACGATTCACTAGAAAAATCATTTAAAAGGAAGAAAGGGAGAACAGACGGTTGTAAGGCAGATGGACCCATCTGTCAAAGGCAGGTCTGAGGCCCCCGAAACCAGGAGTCACACCCTAGACTCCAGTGTGGAGGCACATGGGGTTCACACCATGGTGGCAGCTACCTGTGATGCTGATGCTGCCTAGCTCAGACTGACTTAGCCCACCACCAGCCGGTCTCGCCTGGTCACCAAACGACCAAACCGACTACCATGGGCTCAGCCTCCAGGTGGCCATCACCCAGGTATCCTCGTGAGCACACGCCGCACCTGCCGGATTGGGCTCATGCTACACCTTGGAGCACTCTGATGCAGTTCGGCTTGCCATCAGTTAGCTCAACCCAGGGGAGCCCGGCTTGACAAGCGGGGGGCTGTTTGGATGAGCTCTGGTTGATTGCAGAGAGAGGTGGGGAACTAACTGACGGATCACCCAAGCTGGGGGCTTTCCCCGCACTCTCTCACTTAATCTTCTCAACAGCCCAGTGAGATGTGCGTAATTAACCCTCGTTGCTGGAGGTAGAATAACTTGCAGAAGATCTCCCGTGCATTCAGGGGGCAGGGCTGGGATGCAGATCTCACAGCTGCAGCTGCTGTGACTTCTCTCTGTCTTCCCAAGGTGAGGGAGACCCTTCGCGGCAGGTAGACAGGTAGACCGGGGCTTCCAGCCCTAACGCAACCACCCGAAGGGACGAGGGGAAGCCGTGGAAGCATCCTGAGTGGCACACAGTGGCGCTCCCTGGCTGCGAAGTAGTCACAGGCTCCCTCACCGCCATCGTCCACATGATCATCGTTTCTTGTAGATTAATGAGCAACATCTGGATGGGATTCCTGGCACGGGGTGCCGCGCTGGGACCATTTGTTCTCCAAACTGACTTAGAATGCTTGTTGCCTGAGAACGACTCAGGAGAAGCACGATTATTATTTTTGAGTGAATTTCCAGCGAGAGGGGGTTATCCAATGTCTAGACGAGCAGGCGAGAAAAGCTGCACCAACCAAGAGTAGACAGGAGAGTTTTGGCTCCTTGCTGGAAAAGGTGCCTTGACTTTGTGCCTACCTGCTCCTAGCCCAGGGCTCAGTGGTCTCTGATTATCCCCAAGGTCAAGGTTTCCCGAGCGTCTGCAAAGAGCGACCGTGCTGGCGAGGTCACACCACAAAACACAGTTCCTAGGACATTCGTGATTCTCTGAGATGAAGTTCAGGTGTCACAGCCAGGCCTGCTGCCCACCATAGCTCGTGCCTTCACCTCCAGAGGACCACTGCAAGGTCAGGGTTGGGTCTGCTTGTACAGTTGGGAGTGGGCAGAGCCCGCTGATGGCCGCTGGATGACCCCAGAGTTCTTTCCATTCACAAGGGACGATGCGCCCCTGGGAAGCAGGGTCCCGGAGATGGGGTTGGAAGAACAGAGGAAGCGAACTCTCCACTCTTCCAGTTCTGCCCAGGTGGAGTCCACCATGAGCACCACCACCCACGCAGGAGCCAGCCTAGCTCAGGGCTCGCTCATGAAACAGGAGGCCGCCTCCAAAAGATCACAGAGAGTGGGAGTGAGAGACAAGCCTACGTTGGTGCAAAGGGTTTTGGAAATCTATGTACACAAGGGCTCTTCAAAGAGTTCATGGAAAATGCACGTTATAAAAATAACCACGCATGCGTGGCGACATCATTCAGCATCGGTATGCATCCACCTCTTAATTCTGCCTTTTCCGCTGACATTTGGAAGTGCCCACGTAAATGCTCTTTGAGTAGAAATCACCGTGTCTGTGAAAAGCGCTGAAGCAGAACGAGGCATCCCGTGTGTTCGTTTGTGAGAGCCGGCAGCCAGAGCTGATGTAACGGGTGAGCTGGTCAGCTCCTGGCCCTGGCTCAGCTGCACTGTCCAGTCTTTGCATACACACGACGCACCCCCGGGCCTTTGCACTGTCCTTAGCCCAGACCCGCCCATTCTGAAGTCCTCACGTGTACTTGTCACATCATTCCTTCCCCTGCTTCTTTTCCTAATCTCCGTCTGCCCACCTTTCCAGTTTCCAATACCCCTGCTCTGCCTTTTCCACCAAATCTTACTTCTGCCAAGTACGTTTCTGACCGTATCTCGGACTCTGCTGGACATGTGGGCAAGAGTGACTGATGAAGCTTGTGCTTCTAATGCATGAACCAGGAAAAGGGGAGCCAGAAATCAAGTGGGGATCCCCGGCTGAAGCCCAGGTCTCAGTCTGTGTGATATAGTGTGTGTGTGTGCATGGTGTGCCTGCATGTGCGTGCATGGGTGTGCATGTGTGTCTGCATGCATGTGTACACTGTGTGTACATGTGCGTGTGTGCACACAGATGTGTGCATGTGTATGCACAAGTGTGCGGGGGCAACGCTCACCTGCAGAGAGCAGAAAGCCTGGGTGAAGGGTGGCATCCGGACCAGGTAGGAGGCGACGATGATGGCTGAGGAGTAGTGAGTGCAGTAGTGACACTGGACCATCATGTCTCCTGCAAAGAGAGGACATGTCTGACAGTGGCTCCCCAACCCGTGCCGGTGCAGGTGGCAGAGACGCGGCGTCCCTCTGCTAGGGAGGAAGGTTTTAAAAAGATGGTTTAAAAAGTTTAGGAAGTGGGTGCAGCCAAGTGGAAACACGACAGGCGTGTGCGAGTGTGGTCAGCATAGGCCAGGTGGACAGGGTCTGAGGACCAGGTAATGGGGGCAGACGGGGGTGGGTTCTGCTGTCCGCAGGCTGAGCTGTTGAACGAGTGGGTAACACTTTCTGAGTTGCCATTTCCTGCCCATGCGCGTGGGTTCACTGTGTGAGGGATCTTCAAAAACGTGGAAAAACAGCATGAAAAATTCAGTTCGTTTGGACGAAAAAACCATTTGATGTTTTTGCAAAAAACCATGTGTCGCTTTTGCAGTGTGTGTTTTCCATGAACTTTTGGAACAGCTCTCACCCAGATGAATGCCAAGGACACCTGGGCTGGCACAAGGTCCACACGGAACGTCCACAGCTCCCCAGGCCGCTCCTACACGCGGCCGGGGTACTCACCCCTGGATCGGTCATCTGACTGCCCCAGCCCTTATCAACGGTCATTTCAAGGCATTCAGAACAGCACCGAACAACAACACAATCAAAGTATAATCTTGCCCACCTTCAGTCTTCTCCACTTCTTTAAACCTCTGGATGAATTTCAGCTTCCTTTCCTTGGTCTGAGCCCCCATGGGCTTTGCAAGATCCCGGAAGGTCTTGGGATTTGTCAAGTTCAACGTCTAGAAGGCAGACGTGCATGTGCAGCTGAGTGAACCTCCCCCACCCCCCTCTGTGGCCCCATGCACCCCATCCCCACGCCCCCCTCCCCCCACTCCCTGCCACAGCCACCAGCCCTTGGGAGCCCCGGGAGCCACACTCCTTTAGTTTTATGGCTCTTTTTATGGGTTTACTGCCATTTGGCCTGACCCCACTCTGGTCATTAGCTGGCATGCTGAGTTTTTATGGCCCTGGAGCCAGCGATCCAGGGAGACTTCACAGGGGAGGGATTCAGAATAAGAGGAGGGGAAGATTGAGTTCAGGCTGAGCCTGTTGCAAGCTGACCCAAAGTCAGACCACGACCACCTGTTCCCGGAAAGAGACTTCCAAGCCAATCCTGTGTGGCTCTCAGGCACTGGGCTCTTGCCCTCAGGGAGTCATTTATTCCAATGCCTCAGGGTCCCTGCTAAGCAGCCAGCAGGTTTATAGGATGCCTGAAGCCATCAGTTAGGGGAGGACATGAAGGAGGCCTCTCCCTTCTGAGCAGTGACAGCTCCATCTCGCCCTTGACCTTGGGAACTCACTGCAGGGGAGACTGGGGAAGTTCCAGGGCCAGGGGGCCCCGACACCTGTCTCCTTGGAGAAGAGGCTGCCGTGTGTTAGCAGGGGGGCAAGGATGCTCGGGCAGGGACTCGCCCAGCTCCACGAGGGGGAGTGCAGCTTCCCCGTCCCCGAGGCTCATACAGGGGCCAGACAGGGGCAGGCAGGAGACAGCCGCTGCTCAGCCCCCAGCGACTGATGGACAGAATGTGTGGCATCCGGCCTCCAGCACAACCAATCTGTCAGGCTGGAGTGGCTCGCTGTGGCCACGGCTCCTGACGGTCCAGAGATACTGGAAATTCACATGTGTTTTAGGCGACGTGTCCTGATTTTCAAATGCCAGTAAATAATCCAAAATTAAAAATACAAGTGTTTGGTAAACTCCCACTTGGCAAGGCATGTGTTCGGGCTGGGGATGGACACAATTTTGTGTCTGAAAGGCTTGGGGCTCAGGTGGACAGTTTGTACAAGAAGGGAACACAGGTGGCTGGTGAGCAGACCGCTGCTGCGTTAGATGCGTTGCATGGCCAAGGGGACCCGCATGAATTTCTTCCTTGCACAAATCCTGGGGGTGTGGCAAGCATGCAGCCCCAGGCAGCACTGGCCAGAGACCTGAACCTTCTGTCCTTGACACACAACCCAGCACCGCTGCAGGTGGTCAGAGCCTGGTGGTCAGGACCCTACTCCATGGCTGAGCTGTCTCCGCTTGTCTCTCTTTCCCTTTCTCGCTCTCCCTCACCCCCCTTCTACCTCTGTTGATTCTAGGAATGAGCTCCATGACCCACCTCACTTCCGACAGCCACTGGGTGCACAGCAGTTGCTTCTATCGGGTGAGGGAGCAGGAAGCCCTCTGGGCTTATGGGAACAGTTGGTATGGTCATGGGGACCCTTGCACAGGTGCATCTGGGACAGAAACCCAGGCTGCGGTGACATCATGAGGGCTGAGCACTGAACCCCTCGCAGAGGCTCTGGGGGTTCACCGAGGGAGCTCTGTGCGGCCTCGGGAGCCCCGTGTAGCTCCCACGTGGATGCCTTACCTCGGAGCTGTAGTCAGCCAGGACCCAGGGGAACACGGGGTACTGCATGTAGTCGTTGTACGTCCTGCCGGCCTGGGTGTTGAGGTACATGAGGTACTCGAAATTGCTGATGTCCCTTTTCTACAGAAGAGACAAAGAGGGTAAGAGCCAGCAGTCTGCCACCCCGCGGGGGGTCAAGGTGCTGACCCCAGCCCTCCGCAGGAGCCCCTCTGTTGGTGAGCAGGGGCAGGCGGCTGGCACCTGGCTTCTTTCTTGTACATCTTGTGCCCAAGCCAGCAGCTGCTCCGGCAGGCACACCCCACCATCAATATGAATGCAGCCAAGGTGGTCGCGGAAGACAAGGAAAACCAGCCGAGCCATCCAAAGCCGCAGCTGAAGCGTTCTTGTGGGCCATGCTCAACAGCTGATGGCCATCACGGCACAGGTGCTGTGTGTGAACCTGCTGCTGACCCCTTTATAGCTGCACAAGGCAGCTGCAGGCCTGGCCGAGGGGCTGGATGCTCTTCGTTCTTCCACGACGTAGGTGTCTGCCCTACCCCTGCCCCTGGCTGTTGGAGGTAACACTCACGCTGCCAGGCCGTCTGCCTTATGATGAACCGTCACAGATGGTGACAGGTTCCGGGTGTGGGAGAGAACTCAGCAAAACCTCCCAGGACACGAGCAGGGTCCCACACAACACGGATGTCGGCTTGGATGGGGGACTTCTGTGCTTTGGGTCTCTCCTCTCCTCAGCCTGCTCCGTGGGAAGGGACGTGAGTGACCAGGAGTGACTCTCTCACAGTTCTGTCATCTTTAGGACTGGCTCTCTTGGGGTCCCTTCCTTTACTGGGAGCCCTGGGATAAATGTCAGTGCATCAGGGCTGGGACCACTTGTATCTTCCCAGGAACAAGTGGAGATGCCCCTGCCCCTGCTGTGTGTGTGTGTGTGTGTGTGTGTATGAGAGAGAGAGGGAGAGCATGTGTATGCATGTGAGTGTGTATGTGTACATGCAGGTGCATGTGTGCATGTGTGTGTATATAAGCGTGCATGTGTGTGAGAGAGCATGTGTCTATGTGAGTGTGTATGTATACATGCATGTGCATGTGTGCATGTGTGTGTATATAAGCATGCATGTGTGTATGAGGGCATGTGTGTATGCGAGTCTGTATATGTACATGTGTGTGCATGTGTGTGTATGTAAGTGTGCATGTGTGAGAGACAGAATGCATGTGTGCATGAGAGAGCACGTGCATGCGTGTGTGAGAGAGCATGTGTGTGCATGTGTACATGCATGTGCAGGTGTACATGTGTGTGTAAGTGTGCATGTGTGTGTAAGAGACAGAATGCATGTGTGTATGAGAGAGAGCGCATGTGCATGTGTGTGTGCGCGTGTGTGTATCACATCTGTCTACACACACACTCACTCCCCGGCTCTGACTCCAGGGCAAGAATCGCTGTCTGTCACCGTGTTCCTGTTGGGGAAAGACATGGGCCATGTGGGATAATTAAGAGAACCAGCTGCCTGCTGGATTACTCCACACATCCTCCCTTCGTCCCCGGGACCCGAGCGAGCGCTTGGCTGGTTTGCATTCCCAGGGGCTCTGCTCTAGAGAAGCCATTGTACCTGCCACCTTTGCAGCATGGTCCTGTCGAAACCGGGGTGCTTCCTGTGAGACAGAAAACCACGATGGTGAACCGCTATCCCGATGTGAGACAGAAAACCGCGATGGTGACCCGCTACCCCAATGTGACACAGAAAACCACGACGGTGACCCACTATCCCAATGTGACACAGAAAACTGCGATGGTGACCCGCAATCCCAATGTGACAAAGAAAACTGTGATGGTGACCCGCTATCCCAAAGCATGGAAAAGAAAGGGGTGGGGGGCCAGCCTTCTGGGGCTCTGTGGGGCCGGGGTGTTCGGGGACCTGTGCTGGCCTGCAGCAAGCCCACTGCCCAAGCTCTTCTCGCCCCTACCCTGCCTCACTGACTCTTAGGGTTCTGCAGCCACTGTCACTCTGCCTTAGGTGCAGCCTGGGGCGAAGTCCCAGAGGTGTGCACAGCAGGTTTGGGGGCGGTAACTCTGCCTTCTGTGGCCCCTAAGCTCCCTAAGGGGGCAAGCGTTGCGGGTTAAGTGGGTTAAGGCACCACCTGCTACACACTAGCATCCCATGTGAGTGCTGGTCTGAGCCCTGGCTGCTCCACTTCTGATCCAGCTCCCTGTTAATGGCCTGGGAAAGCAGCAGAAGATGGCTTAAGTGCTTGGGTCCCCGCACCCACATGGGAGACTGGATGGAGTTCCAGGCTCCTGGCTTCAGCCTGGCCCAACCCTGGCTGTTCAGTTATCTGGGGAGTGAACCAGTGAATGGAAAATCAATCTCTCTCTCCTCTCTCTCTCTCTCTCTCTCTGTAACTCTCCCTTCCAAATAAATAAATCTTTTTAAAAGGACTTCATGAAAATGGAATTAAAAGACAAGTTTATTTTGATGCAAGATATCGTGAGACCCATAGAGTTTTTTTCATTATGAACATTTTTCATGAACCTTTTGAAGACCCCCTTGTAGGCCCAGATTTCAAAGATCATTGCACACAGATAAATATATCTTTTAATTCCAGTTTTTGTGAACTTTTTGGAGAATCATCACGTAATAAAAGTACGTGGTTTCAAAAATGCAAACATCAAGGAAGGCTATGATAATAAAAGTGTCTCCAAATCATTGCTCCCTCTCAAGAAATATCCATGGTTTACAGGTTCTAGAACATTCCAGAAATATTGTGCACATCTACCTGCCTACCTGCATGGCTTTTGTTTCTACCAATCTCCCATGGGACATAACACAGGCACAGTTCTCTCTGCCTCACCTGCCTATCAGCACCCATGGAAGCCGGCTCGTGCTGTTCTACCACATTCGTTCCCACAGCTGCAGGACCCAGGTATGGGTGCATCACCGTTGGCTGACCTGCCTGGGTTGGGCTTGATTCTCACAAAGGATGTGTATATCCCAACATCTTTGCACATAAAGTTCCAGACACTTCCGTGAGCATTTCTATGAGATAGAATCCTAACTCTGAAAGTGCTGGGTTCAAAGCTCTGAGAATTCTCAATGTTGCTACCTATTGCCAAATCATTCTCTTAAAAAGACTGTGCCAAAGTACACTTCTACAGTTAGAATATCCCAATCAGACCTGTGCAATGCCAATTTCTGGCTGGGAAAGAGTTTACCAAGACCCAGATTTGTTCAAGCTGTTCTAACCAACCAAACCTCATCTCCTCATTCTCCCCAACCCCTCTGCACAGTCCCGTTCAGGGGCCCAGACCGCACCCACTACATACTTCATATGCATGGACTCTGGGGAGACTCTGCAGGCCTCAGCCTGCACCAAACCCCGACAGCTCAACTGCCCCAGCGGGGAGCTGTGCCTCTTCACCACCCCCTCACAGCCCACCATGGTCACAAACTCTGTCCAGGAGTTCTCCATCCCTCTGCACCCAATTCAGACTTTTCACAGGCAGAAAGCAATTTTCCCAGGCTGGGCTTCAGTTCCTTCCTCCCCCGTGGAGAAGTCATTGATCTGGCTTGTTTTATCCAGGCCAAGAACAGCCAACAACCATCCAGACAGAACATGGTCAAATCTACTGCTTTAGCTTGCAAAGGCTCAAGTGAAAATTCTGCTCCCGGGCTCCACCTGTGACCCTGCTGCCTGCCCCAGCTCTGTAGGTTGTAACTGAGAGCGGTGTCCAGGCTGGGGACAGTGAGGGCCACCACCTCGCAGAGGGCACTGTGTGGAAGCTTCCACGGTCTTGAGCCCATGGAGTGGGCAGCCAACGCCTTGCTAATCATGCTCTTCGGCTGTAGAACTTGAGAGGAGAGAGAGCTGGGGAGTAAACCGACCCCTGACAGGATCAGAAAACTGAGGGTGAGCCCCGGCTGTACTGCCCCTGAGAAAGGTTCTAGAATGTCGCTCGCGGTCAATTGTGATGTTGCCATCAGGTGGAATGACGTGAGGAGGAAGAAGGCGCTTCCTGTCCAACTCCTCATCCCATCGGCATGACCTCTGAGGGAGATCCATCATCGTCAGTCCCATTGGAAAGAGACATCACCACCATCAGCTGTGCCAGGTCACCTAACCAAATGTGAGTGCTCACGCTTGCACACTTAATAAAAATCATATTCATCTGAAAACAGCTACAGAACCCTTGAAGGGTCTATGCGAAGGTTCTAAATTTCGGACAGGTGACTACTTCCTGGCCAATCGTTATACGTAAATTTCAGATTCCACACGATGCCAGGAATAACACGTGGGTTAGCTCTGGATTCAAATTCTGCCTCCACCACTTGACTGGGGGATGCACTCCAGGAACTGTGGCTATGTCATCCTTCTAATGCTTGACCACACCTTCCCAGGAGAGTGAGTTGGACGGGGTCTGCAGAAGGGTTGGGCAGGTGGCTCCCTCAGCGGGAGATGTTTGAGCTGTTGTTTCCTTGCCTACCCTCTGGGAGGAAGAAGAATGGAGAGTCAAGGCCCTAGACTGGCTGTGTGGCCTATGACTGGATCACTCACTGCTCCTTGGTCAACCCAGTGGGCATCATTGGTGGGGAGCTCCCAGGGGTCTCCCGAGGAGTCTGAAGCGAATTTTAGGACAAGAGTCTGGGTATCCACCTCCCCACTCACCCACTCACTTCCCCACCCCTTTAACTCTGGGACTCGGAGGCCAGGTCTGGCCCCAACCCAGCAGGTGTCTACAGAGGATCCATCCACAGGGGAAACCTGGACCCCTGTGCTAAGTTACACACAGTTCAAACCACTGCCTCCCCACTCCCAAAGCAACTTGCAAGTCAAGAAGAACTGGACTCAGACAAAGTCAGTGTGGCCCAGGGAGGTGACCCTGTCTGCCAGGTCACTCATCAGGGCTGGGCACAACCTTTGTTGGTTGAGAATCCCCACTAGGGAAAATAGGGACTGGATGCTGCTGAGGGCACAGGAGACACTGCTGTCCTGTAGGAAGCCAACAGATTGGTGCTGGAAACACAAGTTTGGGTTCTCCTGGACTCTTAACTGTCAGGTAGCAGGTCAGGAGAAATCTGTGGGGTGGCTGATGTAGTCTTTCAGACCAGAGACTTCCCCTGGGGTTGGCAGAGAACTAGCTCTCTCTGTTGTAACTTCCCACCTTTCTTCATTTCCCCCAGCAGTTAAGAGTCTTGCATGCAGTTCTAGACATAATAATCATAGCACTTGATCATTGTCCAACCCATTTCAGGTTGCAAAGCCTTTTTGCCAATGGCTTAATTTTTGCAAAGACCAAATGAAGGAGCCGTCCGTCCTCTCTGTTGAGATGGTGTGGGAGGGAAGGGAAGGCGCGGGGCAAGGAAGTGATGTGCAGAGCAGGGGAGCAGGAGACGAATTTCTGGTGCCCCATTGCCCCACCCCCACCTCAGGCCTGGCACAGAGCAGGTGCCTTTGAATGCGCAACACGTTGAGCTGCTCACAGCACCTGCCAGTACCACAGCTCCACCAAGGGCCAGCCTTGCCCCTGAAGCCCAAGGGAAGCAAACAAAAACTGACAGCAACAGAAAGCGCCTACTGCGTGAAAACTGAGCTATTGACAAGCAAAGTAATTAGTGTGTGTGTGTGGACTTGAACTCAGGTAAACCATGAGCATGAGCATTGTGACCCTGCAGCTGTGCTAACCGTCTGCAAACTTAGTGTGTGTGGAGTTCACGCCCAGGTGCTGAAACCAGGAGTGGTTTTAGTTTTTATAAGTTTTACACTCAGAAAGCTTACATATCTCCTTACATATCTCCTTACATATTTTCTTCTTTAAAAATCTTCATTTTATTTCCACATATGTGTGCTTTGTGGGATTTGGGATAATTATTAAATTTTCTAGTTATTTTTATTTGCTAACTCATTGAAATCCATTTACTATCCTAAATTAAATGATGCGCTTTGTTTTGGGACTAAAATCATAAAAATATTCATATTCCATAAGGGTAAATATTAATAGTAAATACATCCATATTAAATATTAAAATTTATTCATCAGGATTTATATAGTTAAAGCTATCTCTTGTTTAATGATTTATTTTTATTTTAAACTTGAAGCTTTTTTTTTGCTTTTTTTGCATTTTCCAAAAGTTTTATTACTTAAGTTAATTTTAGTTTTAAAATTATTTCTATTATTTGTTAATGATATTTTTTATTTTCCAATATATGCCTGGGTGGGGAGATTTAGATCATTTTTAATATTTAGTTCTGTTTTTTTAAATTTTTTAAATTTTAAATTTTTTAAATATTTAGTTCTACACATGCATTTTCTTATTTTTCTACCATGTTTTATTAGCTGCATAATAACTTTACTATTTAACATGTTCTGCTGATTTTCTTAATTTCTGGCCATCAAATTTAAAGAACAAAAACTTTAAAAATGATCACAAATGCACAGCTAAAGTCACTGCAACCTTATTCGTGTTACCGCTAAAGGAAAGTCCACATAGGAAACCTCCATTTTCAATGTAGATTTTAGAAGCTACCCATTAGCATTAACAATGCACTCTCCATGGAGGGAAAAATGACTATGGACTTGCAGTTTAGAGGGTTACAGTTACTCTGTGTGGACAGAAACAAAGTGGCGAGAAATAATTAATTCGAAATAAAGAAACCACTCAGAACAGAACCTTGGAGGAGCAGAGCCAAGTATCTGGAAGAAAGAGAAGGACCCTGAAGGGTCACTCAGGGCAGCCGATGCCACCAGAGTTGAGAGATGTGTCCCCAGGAGGAGGCCTTGTGGCTCTGCCCTCTGCAGTCCCCATGTTGCCATGGAGAGCGGCTTGTCTGGATCCTCCCGGGCTAACCAGAGACCACCTGCCAGAACCGCGGGGATCCAAGAGGCCAGGCCACGCCTGAGGGGAAGCTTGGGCATCCGGGCAACCCTGGGTCCCAGCCTCTGGCCCCTCCCTTGGAAGCTGACCTCAAGATTATGCTAATGAAGCTCAGGTGCCAGGCGCCTTGTTGCCTGGTGACAAAGTTTCACAGAGGAGCAGCAGGAAGAAGAGAGACAGGCGCGCACTGGGTAAGTCTTTGCTCTGGGGGCTGCCTTGCCATTATGGATCGGCTTAAACTCTGCCCTTCGAATTCTGCTTCTCAGCTCCCCTCTGGGAAAGCAACTCTGGAGACACCTGTTCGCCCAGCACGCTCTATTTACAAACCCCAGACACCCGCCAATGCATTATTTAGCAGAGGAGGGAGCTTGCGCTGAGCCCCAGCCAGGAAGAGCAGTTAGCTGGGGACACAGCTTGGGGGGTCCCTGGGCAAGCTTGCGGAGGGAGACGAGCTGATCTGTAGGCCCCCCGGGGTCATGCTCTAGTCTCTCTCCCAGGTCAAGGGCAGCCCCTCTAAGGCAACTGAAATATGACTGCTCGCTCACGCAGGAGGGCTGGGCCTACTGCACTAACTCACTCGGCAGATCTCATCTGATTTCTATCAAAGTGCAGGAGGGTTTTCTGTCTTTTGAGAAATCTGGTCCCTAAACACCTTTATTTTATTTTATTTTATTTTATTTTATTTTATTTTATTTTTTGACAGGCAGAGTGGACAGTGAGAGAGAGAGACAGAGAGAAAGGTCTTCCATTGCCGTTGGTTCACCCTCCACTGGCCGCCGCGGCTGGCGCGCTGCGGCCGGCGCACCGCACTGATCTGATGACAGGAGCCAGGAGCCAGGTGCTTTTCCTGGTCTCCCATGGGGTGCAGGGCCCAAACACCTGGGCCATCCTCCACTGCACTCCTGGGCCACAGCAGAGGGCTGGCCTGGAAGAGGGGCAACCGGGACAGAATCCGGCGCCCTGACCAGGACTAGAACCCGGTGTGCCGGAGCTGCAAGGCGGAGGATTAGCCTACTGAGCCGCGGCGCCGGCCCCCCTAAACACCTTTTACAAATTATCCTGGACACTGGAAACCCACTGACAAGTTGTTCAGCTGGGCCTTGCTAAGAAGGAGTCTTCATGGGACACACTGTATCACACACGTTAAGTCCCTAGTTCCACAGCAGGTGTCATGGGGGAAAGGAAGGCCCGCCGTGGGGAGGCTGTGTGACCTCAGACAAGTTCCTTGGCCTCTCTGGGCCACTGTTGCCGTATCTTCTACTGGAGATGAAAATCAGAATGCCAGGCTATTCTAGGAGTGACTAGTGGCTTCTGTAAGAGGCCAGGGTGGGCATGGTGGTCAGAATAAGTACAACTCATCCACATACGTGGTCTGAAGGCAGGACTTTTAACTTCTGCTGTGTTAAAAGCCATGTCGTCTCACTGCTTTGTGAAGGATCTGGTGCACAGAAGGCTCGCAACGCACTCAGGAGCCAAGTTCAGAACACAGCTTCTGAGCCACAAAAGGCAGCCTCAGAACAAGATTCAGAGACTTGTGCAAAGTAACACACTCAGGGAGGGGCAGAGCTGTGATGGGCTCCACGCTGCAGTGACTTCTGGGCCTGCTGAGTTGGACTCTGAGCCTCCTGGAGAGAAGGGAGACCCCTGCAGAGCGTCTGAGCAGCTGCCGCAGTCTGGGGCTGGTGCGTGGCATCCCTAGCTTGCTCTGGGGGCTCTGCAAGCTCTTTCCCCCACCTTCTGTGGGAGTGACACTGATGTGAAGGCTAAATGACGTTTCCAAGTTCCCTGGACCCCTAAGACAACACAAGGTGTACAACTGAAGCCCGCCTTCTTCTAGATGGGTGGGAAGTACCAACTGCGGTGAGAACCAGGGCCGACTCGCAGCTCCTGGCCCTCTCAGTTACCCTGCTCTATCTGTCTCATGTTCACCTAATGAAACTCAGCTCAGCTCCCAGAGCTGGGCCTCGTGGCACCTGGTGCCTTCTTCCTGGGGGCGGGACAATGAGCTGAGGCTTGACCAGACTTAGGTGAAAGTTGCCGCACGAGCTAGCCCAGTTCCCGCCAGCGCCTGCAGGACCTGAATCGCCAGGGCTCCCCCGTCCACCCAGGGAGCCAGCGTTGACACAGTAAAGCCAGATTTTCATGGCACAGCCAATTAGCACTGAAGCTGGGACAACGGGGGTCAGGCAGACTCTGGGTCTCCAAGGAACAGAACAGGGAGAACTTGGTGATTCCTCTGTGGAGTAGGGCGGATGGATTAAATGAGATATTGTTCCAAAAGCATTTAGACATGAGATCAGTGCTGGATAAAGAGGAGGGGACAGTGCTGACAATACCCCGGGCTTCTCCAAGTTCCTTCCTGCTCTTGAGTTCTCTCCTGACCTGACACCCCCCATGCAGTCTAGAAGGTTCCACCAACTCTGCTCCCACCATGTCCTGATCCTCCTTGGTCCCTTCTCCTCCTCCACCCTCTCAGTGCACACGACCTTCCTGCCCTATCTTCATTTCGCTCCCCTGCCTTCAGGTCCCCACCCTGCTCCTCCCGACCTACCTCTTCAAAAATTTCACGGAAAATGAAAAAAAAGCATGGATTTAAAAATTATTTGCACCAAAATCATCTTGTCTTTTAAAGTTCGTTTTTCCATGAGCATTCTGAAGTGCCCATGTCGCCTCCCCAGCAATGAGCTAATCCTTGTGACCACACACAAGTGGCCACCTGCACCTGAGCACGTGGCTGGCCCCCTACTCCACTCTCTGTCCGCCCCGTCTCCCGCTGCTCCAGGGGATGTGGCTACTCCAGCACCCCCTTTCTTCCAACACCCCAGCTTCTCCCCATGCTACAGACTTTGGCTCATAGGAACACCCCCTTCCTGGGCTGTTCTCCAAATCCTTAGCACTCAGGTCACAGCTCAAATGTCACTCATGCCAGCGATTCAGAGAAGGTCTCTCCGGCCACCCCAGTCTAAATGAGCCCTCCTCGTCTCCAGCATCCCCTTCTGATTCTTGAGCACATCCTCAGCTCCTATGTTTTACCGAACGCTTAGACCAACTGAAATGCTCCTTGGATTCTGTTTCCTTTTTTTTTTTTGGGGGGGGGTCTTTATTTGCTTTCCCCTAAGACAGAAAGTTTCACAAGAAACACAATAGCATCTGCCTTGGTCATTGCCTGCCCCCTGATCTGATCAATAGCACAACCCAAATAAAAAGTGTTGAATGAATGAAAGAGGGGCGTGGACTGTGGGGAGCTCTAGATATTCTGAGTGGATAAAGGCATAATCCTATCTATAAATCACTGGTATCACAGTCCTCTTACGGTTGGTAAGAGCATGGTGAATTGTTTGCAAGTGTTGAAAAGTTTGCAAGGATTTTGTGTTTGGGAATTTGCAAAACGTGTTCCCCAATGCTATGTCTGGGACGAGTGGCTAGCAACCATCCTGTCTCTGAAGCGCCATTCACCAAGTACCTCTCATGCCCCGACAACCTTATCCTACACAATCACTGCATGGCCCTATTTTGTTCAGAGACACTGGTGCTCAGAGAAGTTTACCCGAGACAAGGAAGTGGGAAGCCAGGACCTGAGCCCAGGGCCTGGACACACCTGGCCCCATCTTGCCTTTTTGTCCAGGGACTATTGCCATGGAGTTCCTTCTTTGACCTAAGTGTGCTTGATATAATATTATAGAATCTCTCACACACACACACATACACACACACACACAAAGTGGCACTGCCTGTGTGTGTGCATGAGCATGGGCGTGAGCTGGTATTTGCAGCTTTCTTCACAGATTACAACTAGAGTGCACAGCTGTTGTAGAGAATGTTGACAGTTTGTGTTTTGCTTCAGTTTCTATGTCATCTTTACCCTACCACCCTGTGATTACTTAACCAAGTGTCGGTTGGCAGATATCTGGATGATTCCCTTTTAAGAATATCATAGGTGACGCTGTCGTAGATATATTCATATGGACAGTGAAGTTCCTGTTTCCTGGGGAGAGGGTCTTAGAAGTGGCACCCGGGCTTCTCGGCAGCCTGGTCCCCACCTCTTCCCTGGCTCTCAGTCCTGTCTCCGGCATGATCCCAGCCCTCTGCTGTGGCTTGGGTCCATCTCTGCCTCTGAGAGCCTTTCCAACCTCCCCTTAGCCCGACCCAGTTAACCCAGCTTCTCCAGGGAGGCTGCCAATCCCACTTCAGACTCCTGCCATACCTGCCCATCATGCCATCGCATGCATCTACTTGGAAAGCACTTCTCTCCCCAAGTGTTCACCACCCAGAGCTGGGAACACACTTGGTGACCAGCACATTTGTGGTGTGGAAGTGGCAACCTGAATTTCCCCGAGGGCAAAAAACTTTATGGAAAACACATATTTAAAAAAAAAAAAAACCTACACACTGATTTCAAAAATATTTTTGCACCAAAGTAAACTCATACTACCTTATAGAAATGTCTGAACAGGATCTAGCATAAGGCACCTAGAAAGATAAGACATCAGTCTGTAAGGAGACACATCAGATGGAAGAATGGTAACTGGAGATAAAGCACAACCAAACTAATGGCTACCAAGAGGCAGACATGGGTCCAGTCCGAGCAAAAGCACCATGGTGGAGAGCAAAGGCCACGGCAACAGCACTTGGTGATGCTCGAGACACTTGGCTTGCCGACTTTCTGGAGGGTCACGGAACAACAATATCTGCCTACTGGGGGAGTGTTTGGAGAAATGCAGCCAGGAAAATGTCTAGAAAAAAAAAAAACTTCAGCAAAGAGTCCTCCACTGTGGCCATGCCCCAGCTCATTCCTCTCATCAACCAGAGGTGGACTCCTAGAGTCTTGGCTCCAGGGTGGTCAGTTATGCTGCCTTATCCATGCTGTGTGCTTCCCCCAACTCACGCCCAAGCACAAGTCACAGCCAACGTTTCCAAGACCCTCACCCTTGCTCCCACCTGACTTTTGGAAGCATCCATTGTTATGATCTCACTGACAGCAGCGGAAGCCAAAGACCACCCAAGAGTCACTCATTTGCTGACTGCAGAGCCAGAGGCCCTGCCAGCTGGGTCGAAGGCCCCTGCGCTCCCATCCACTTTGCCCCTGCTCTGAGTCATTTCCTTATGGGGGCAGGCCTATAAGAACACCCATCTGTGAAGAACTGAAATCACGGTGGTGCAATGATTGATGGATAGAATCAGTGCTCATCCTCTGGGGTTTAGAGTGCCAGGACCTCCTTGGCTTCCGGCCTTTTGTTTGTGGGGAGGTTGGGTTGTGTGTTTTGATTGTGTGGGTGACGAACAAGGCATTTCTAGTCTGTTAAAGTAATCATCTTAATATTTTATTTTAATTGTAAGGCGCCTATTCCCTCTTGTTCCTTTAACAAATCCAATTAAAACAGAGTACATTCGGAATTACCAAATAGACTCTATTAAACCAGTAAGAAATCGTAATCTTTCGTTATTGGGCCATGGGACCCCTTGGGAACTTTTGCTCCAAATAAAAGTTGAATTCTCATTATCCACCAGGGGGAAATGGGCTGTTTGACAGATAACAGAGCCACATGGATGCTAAGGAGAAGTAACCAATATTAGGGTCGACAATGCTATAAATGTATAGTGTCCCAGCAAGGCACTTAGAGTGGTGTTGATCAAATTAACCAGATAATTGCCAAATGAAGTGAGCCTGACCATTTCCATACAGACACTCTCTTTGCTGCTGTAGAGCCACGGGAGCGGGAATTCTAATGCAACAGGATGACTGCTCCCGTAAAGTTCTGGAACAAGGCAGCTGGAGAACTCGGATAAACCCTTTAACTGTTTCTCCACCCCTAACCACCGTCCCCAGCATCTTCCCCTGTACAATGGGAACAGATGCTGCTCCCTCACGGGAAAGCACTTGGGATGAGTCACTCTGGGGCTGAAAGATGTGTGAAGCTGTCTGTGGGAGGGGTGAGAAGGCAGGGTAGAGAGAGAGCGTCCTTGGATCCATGCATGGGGACAGCCTGTGCTTGGGAGAAGCAGAGGTGCAACCTACCGGGTGCGAGATCTGAAAAGGGAGACCATGAGGTACACAGCAGACTCCTGGCACCCGTGCATAGCCTCGGAGTATCACTGAGCAGCCTGCAGCCCTCCATGGTGGAATGGTCGCAGGGTCTTTGGTGAGACTGCAGGCGGCTCAAGTCCCAGGGCCGTGTCGTTATACTCCATGTGGCAAGACCATCCTTGTGTTGAACCACAGGCACCAGAGAGGCTGAGGAGCCACAAATCCCTGTCCCCGTCACTGCCCACATGGGGACTATTAAGTCAACCAGCTTGGGGCATTCATGTGTGCCCTTTAAACTGTTTCTTTCTCTATCTCAGCGTCCAAGCTCTTACAGTCAAATGGCTCCATTAATGCCATTACAATATCATTAAAATTCATATGCTTATATATATTTAGATATATGTGGGGGATTTCAGAGTTCTTGGAAAAATGGAATGAAAAGATAGCGTGCGTTCTCCATGAGTCTCTGAAGACGCCCCGTACGTCCAAGTACTTGTCTATGAAAAGGAGCATCTTACGTCCCAGGCCCTGGGTGGGGAGTGTGCAGGCTACAGACCAAGCTGAAACAGTTTCTTCAGGATCCCCTCTTTGCATGGGACCCCTCCAAGAGGTTGGTGGGACAACTCCATGACTGACCCCTGCTGAGACGGTGGCTAAACACTGCACCTCCTCCTCACTCTCCACGCAGATGGCCCCTATTTCAGCAGGTCAAGTGCAAGCCCTCTGCCCTTGAGCAGCCTGCCTGTGAGTGTCCCCGTGGTTCCCAGTCCATGACAAATCACAATGGCCCCAAGCCAGGGGCCGGTCCTGCAGGGTCCAGGGACTCCATGGACTTGTGGGTTTTATATCAGAAGTCCACGGGTGACCAAATGGGAACAGTTCCTCTTGGGGACCTGGGCAGAGGTGGCTTGATTTTCTGTTGCAGATGTGAGTGTGGCTGTCAGCCTGGGAGTGCTAGGGTTCCAGAAAGCAATCTTTCCCTTGATGTTCTCTGGGGCCAGTGGTGTGCCCCCAGGGATGCGGTGTTTGCTACAGAGTGGGAGAAGGGAGAAGCAGCACAGTGGAACAGACAGGCCACGCATACGCTTGGGGAGCATGCACATACGTCTAGGCTTGGCTTTGGCTGTTCTCTTGGCTGTCTCTTGGTTGTTTCAGATGGTGTCCTTGGGATTTTGAATTTGGATCAGTTCTGTACAGAGCACTTTGCTCTCTGACCGGAGCCAGCACAGCTCCGTCAGCCCTGTGGTCGTCGGGAGAAACACCTACGCCCTACAGTGTGTTGTGTGGCTCAGCCAGGATGTCCTGTAGATTAGCTGGACTCCATGTGTTTTTGATTCATGATGTTTTCAACCTAGGATGGGTTTATCAAGACGTATCCCCACTGTAACTTAAGGAGCACCTGCATTTTTGAATGCCTGAATTATTGAGACATTTGTATCATGTCTTCTTTTTTTTAAACTTTTTTTGTGCACACATTTAGTTATTTTTTATCTATTTAAAAATATATTTTATTTATTGATTTTTAGAGGTAGAGTTACAGACAGAGAGAGGACTTCCATTTGCTGGTTCACTCTCCAAATGGCCATAGCAGCCAGAGTTGGGTCAATCTAAAGCCAGAAGCCAGGAGCTTCTTCTGGTTCTCCCACACAGCTGCAGGGGCCCAAGGACTTGGACCATCTTCTACTGCTTTCCCAGGCCATAGCAGAGAGCTGGATCAGAAGTGGAGCAGCCAGGACTCAAACTGGTGCCCATATGGGATGCTGGCACCAGAGGCGGAGGCTTTAGCCCACTACACCACAGCACTGGCCCCTGTATCTTGGCTTCTTAAGAGATGACCCAGGGATGGGCCTTTAGCTCATTGGCTGGATGCCTGCCTTCTATATCCTGCTGGGTTCAGTTCCAAGTTCTCTCTCCAGTCTCCAGCTTCCAGTCAATGCAGACCCTGGAAGGCAGCAGTGATGGCTCACATGATTGGGTCTCTGCCACCCATGTGGGAGACCTGGATGGAGTTTCTGGCTCCTGGATTTGGTGCACAGAACTGCTCTGGGCACTGGGAAGTGAAACAGCAGATGAGAGTGTGCCTCTTTCTCTTTCTCTCTCTGCCTCAGTTCCTCTGCTTCTCAATAATTTTGAGAGAGAGAGAGAGAGAGAGAGAGAGAGAGAGAGAGAGAAGCAAAAAGTAGTTCTCATCTACACGGCACAATGTTAGTTACATGGAAGATTCTCTCTCTCTCTCTCTCTCTCTCTCTCTCTCTGTATGTGTGTGTGTATGTATGACAGAGGCATTAACTTTCAAATAAATAGAAAATAAATCCTAATATTGTGAGATCACGTTGGAAAGATATATAGACACAAAATCAGCCTTAAAAAATGCAGTCAAAGATACTGGAGGGTGAAGCACCAGATAGATTCTAGTATCATAGTGATGCTAAGGATCTTACAGCAGAAAATGCTTGCAAATATTTTGATGGCATTAAAATACAGATTGCCATTACATTTTTAATTTAGATATCCACGGGGTGTCCTACCATGCTGTTTGATTCATATTGGCTAAATAAAAAATTAATTAGAAATTAAAGTCAAACCAATTGATCTACTTTTTTTCCCAAAGAATAAAAACAAACAATAGAAGACAGAAAGAGATAATATATTTAGGCATCTTTAATAGTTGGGATTCTAAGGTGTTCATGTGAAATGCAACTCATCCATCCACTCAACTGTATCATTCAGCTTATCCACCTAGGATGAAATACCCAAGCTGGGCTACTTAGGGAGAAAAGAGGCTTATTTAGCTCCCAGTTCTGAAAGTTCAATGATGCTTATGTGGCAGTGGCTGTCTCGTTGGCAGAGCCCCGAGACAGATCATGGTACCACACAGCAACAGGCAGGGAGCATATGTGTAGATGAGTGAGTCTGGTCTCTCTCCCACTTCCTACCAAGTCGCCAGGGGTCAGTTATGGGGGCTCCCTCCCCTAATGACCTTAATTAATCCTGATCACATGCCAGGACTCCATCTCTAAACACCACAGTGACATGACATTTTCCACCCTCTTAACACCTTGCAATCAAGTTTATGTTTCAATCAATGAAGTTCTGGGAGATGCTGAGACCCCACCCATACCAGGCCACCATGTACGAGGGGACTTGCAAAAAGCTTGTGGAAAATGAGAGTTCAAGGATAAGTTTATTTAGGGGGCAAAAAATATTGAAATCCATGCATAGTTTGTTTTCCGTAAGACACACTTTGTGGACTTTTTGAAGACATCTCATTTACATGGATTTTGAAAATTTCTGCACCAAAATAAACTCATGCCTTCATTCCATTTTTCATGAGCTCTTTTGAAGTCTGCTTGTTTCCATGTATCTGGTGACATCTCTTTCTCCCCATAGCTGCCAACTTCTCCTGTGTGTGTGTTGCCCCAACTGTGGCACTCTGGACTTCTATCCACTAATAGCAAAAAGTCATCCAAGCAGTCTGAGTGCATCCGTAGACCTGCTGATTTGCACTTCTGCTCATGGGCCTGAGTAGGTTGCTGGTCCCAGGAAGGAACAGAAGAGATGTTCCTTCTAATGGTGTTGCTGGCTCAGGGGGTCAGGATGGTCACTCTGCCTGCAGAGTTGACAGCAGGGGTCCCAGCCAGGGGAAGGTGGGGGTGCCTTGTGCTGTCTGAGGTACCAGACTCACTGGGTAGGACGTGAGGTGCATCACCCCAGCCACAGGGCCCTACTTTGCCTTAAGGGCAGGCTCTAGGCCAAAAGGCGGTTGACAGGGGCTCCTAAGTGGGGCAGTGCTGTGAGGTCAGCGCCACACGGCTTCCTCGCCACCATCAGTCAGAGCAGGAGGGCTTCTTCTCACTGTGGGGGTGGGCTTGTGGGGAGTGGGCTAAGCTGGGCCCAACTGGCTGGACCTGCCAGGAGCCCTCTCCCTCACACTTGGTGTGTTTGGCCTGCCTTGGCTGAATTTTATCTGAAAGCATGAGGGGTCTTAGCAAAAGTTTGTGCAAAATGCATATGATGGAAAAACTACGCATGAACTTCCAAGTTTTTTTTTTTTTGCATTCAAATAAATTTACTTTTTCATCCATTTTTTTCTATAAAGCAAAGCATATTTGCTGTTTGTTTAGGTCCGTGGGGAAGGACTGCCAACTGCAAGGTGGGACCATGTAGTGTTTGGGACTTGTATCCTGGGGTTCAGCGGAAGCTCAGATTTAATGGGTGATCCTGTCACTGGATTTGCAAAGCCTTGCAACTCTGTCCTGGGAAGAAGTCATTGACAAGCTGAAGATCAGATCCTAGGTTTCCTGGACCTCTTTCATCTTCTATATTTATTTTATTTTAGCATCATTTGACGGATCTGAAATCTTTACATAGCCATGAGGCACCAAGCAATGTTTTGATGCACCTGTACCTCTGGCTCAGGGCAATTAGCAGACTTATCACTTCCAACCTTCATAGTTCCTTTATGGTGAGGACACCCCAAATCTTGTCCACTGTCCAACTCTGGTGATGTGTGCCTCAGCCGACCCCTCCCCCTGCCTGCTCCCCAGGCTCTGCGAGCATTGTTCTCCTACTGACATAGAGGAGGAGGTCATGGCCTGGATCCCACTTACAAGGAAGCTGGTTTGGTGCCTATCACTCCGAGGCTGGCTTGGTTCAAGTGCACTTTTTCTGACCTGCCCCCTGCCGCTCAGCAGCTGCGCTGCTTCTGCTTATGGTCTGATTCCTCTCTAGTTCACTCCCCTACAGAGCAGAGTGCTAGGATCTGAGGAACATGCAGGACCCGTAGGCCATCTCCTAACCGTGTGCTCTCCCTCTTTTCTCAGCAGTTTTATGTGAGTTCTTCCGCCAAGGGATCAAGCGTGCCACTGGATCAGTGTACTTGGGACTTGCTCCCTCACTGAGAAGCCATGGCGAAGGGTGTGAAAAGCCCCAAGGGCAAGAAGATCACCCTGAACGTGGCCAAGAACTGCATCAAGGTCACGTTGGACGGCCGCAAGCGCCTGGACTTGAGCAAGATGGGCATCACCACCTTTCCCAAGTGCATCCTGCGGCTCAACGACGTGGACGAGCTGGACCTCAGCCGCAACCTGATCAGGAAGATCCCAGACTCCATCTCCAAGTTCCAGAACCTGCGCTGGCTGGACCTGCACAGCAACTACATCGACAAGCTCCCCGAGTCCATCGGCCAGATGACCACCCTGCTCTACCTGAACGTCAGCAACAACAGGCTCACCACCAACGGCCTGCCCGTGGAGCTGAACCAGCTCAAGAACATTCGCACCGTCAACCTGGGCCTCAACCACCTGGACAGCGTGCCCACCACGCTGGGGGCCCTCAAGGAGCTCCACGAGGTCGGGCTGCACGACAACCTGCTCAGCTCCATCCCCGCCAGCATCTCCAAACTTCCCAAGCTCAAAAAGCTCAACACCAAGCGGAACCCCTTCCCGAAGGTGGAGGAGTCCGAAATATTCTCCGACTCCATCAAGAGGCTGGAAAACGTATTCCTGGTGGAGGAGAAGGATCTGTGTGCGAATTGCCTGAGGAAATGCCAGCAGGCCCGCGAGAAGTTGAACAAAATCAAGAACATGGCCGCGGCCACGCCGAGAAAGGCCATCTTTTCCAGTCTGGTCTCACCCAACTCTTTGGCCAAGGACTCCCAGGAAGACTGGAGGTGACCTGGGACCCTGACCTTGAGGCAGGAAGGGAGAGGGGAGGGGTGGAAGAGGGCTGCGGGCTGTGTGTACAGGAGATAGAGGACCTGGCTGTTGCTACAGTTAGTTCCTGCAGCCAAGCCCATAAAACTTCTTTCCCTGCCTCCTCGCTTTGTGATTCTGTTGATTTCAGGGCCTTGGTCCCTTGCCATTGCACACGTTTCTCCCTTCTCTGCATGTTCACACACACACACACACACACACAGGCATTGGGAAATGAGTGTCCATCTCACTGCTGCCCCGGGACCCCTCTGCTATAGCCTGGGGCCTGAGCAGACAACGCTTGCAGCAAACTCTCATTTGCATTATTAATGGCATTTCAAGACCCCTCCCCAGCTCCCAAATGAGGGCCTTGTTCTACTGGGATGTTGGGAGGTCAGCAGTCTCAGAACTTGGCAGGTTGGCAGGAGAGCAGATGGCACTTAGTCTTGGTTAGGGGACAAAGCCACACCACAGGGATGGATACATATATTGCCATTGAGTATAGGCAGGTAGTGTCTTGGGCCCAAATCAGTACTGTCTTTCTTCTGTGTTAGCATGTTTTTTAAAAGATTCATTTTCTTTATTTGAAAGGCAGAGTTACAGAGAGAGAAGAGCAAGAGAGAGAAAAGAGAAGGGAAAACACACATACAGAAAGAGAGAGAGAGAGGGATCTTCCATTTGCTGTTTCACTCCCCAAATGGCTAGAATGGCCAGGGCTGGGCCAGACTGAAGCCAGGATCAAGGAGCTCCATCTGGGTCTCCCATGTGGGTGCAGGGCCCAAGAACTTGGGCCATCGTCCAACACTTTCCCAGGCACATTAGCAGACAGCTGGAATGGAAGTAGAGTGACCAAATGGGATACTGGCATTGTAGATGGCAGCTTAACCCATTACTCCATAGCATCGAGCCCTGTGCTTGTATAATTTGCTCTAGGAGCTTTCTGAACTGATCCTGCAGGCCCTAGAATGGCTGCAAACCAATGATGATGCTCTCCCAGCCTATTACACCCAGAGCTTTCCCAGAACCTACGGGAGGAAGGTAGGAATGGGAGTAGGCATGGGTTGAGGACGTCAATGAATATGCATCTTGTCAGGCACCAGGGCAGGCACGGGCCCAGGTCCAGCTGGGGAAAGCTTGACTTGCCTCGTGCAAGCTGGAAGAGAGATCAGCTGAGGAGATGGGACAATCACCTCCACCCGGGGAGCTTAGGAGATCAGGGCCATGGGGTGTGCAGCTCTGGGCTAGCATGGAGCACAGCCAGAGAGTCTGAGATTCAGACCCAGGGCTGCTGTGTCCCCTGCCTGCCATCTCTTGGCCAACTGACTTAGGTCTTGTCCCCTCACCTGTAAGTGAGAGTGATGCTGCTCCTGACTGCCAGGGCTGTTGTGGCTTCTAAAGAAGTCAGTTCTCTCCCCGAGCAAGGGCATGGGTGCTTTTCAAAGTGGAACTACCAGCCCGAACAGTGCTGTGTGTCACGCCAGGTCTCTTGGCATACATGGCGGCAGTGGAGGTACTAGCCATGAGAGCTCAGAGCCTCTCTGGCCTTGCTGTGTCCTGCCACACAGACCTTCATACTGCCGAGAAGAACAGCACCAAGGAAGACACCTGAGGAAGGGGAGTTCTTTCAAGACCTTCCCGGGTTGGGGGCAAGGTTCACTGCTTTGATCAATGCAAAGCAGTGGATGTGTGCATCGGTTCAGGGGCCTTAGCTTATTGCTTTTCACGTTGTGGTCCACAGCAGATGGCACACGTCATCTGTTCACTCCTCACTGCTTTTTTTCCCTAGCCATGGCTTAACTGTGGCAGTCCTACTGGTATTTTTACAATCTCAGAAGATTTAGATTCAAAATTCCCATGTTTAGTTTTTTTTTTTTCCTCTAGAGTGAACATTTTCTATTATAAAAGTAACAGAACTACAACCTTGCTTTATATGTAGTTAATTATTGAGTTGAAAGGCATAGTGACAGAGAAAGAGAGAGAATCTTCCACCTGCTGGTTCACACCCTACATGGCCACAACAGCTGGGACTGGCCCAGGCTGAAGCCAAGAACCCAGAGTTCCACCCTGGACTCCCAGGGGGTAGCAGGGGCCCAAGCATTAGGGCCATCCTCCACTGCTTTCCCAGAAGCATTAGCAGGGAGCAGCCAGAGCTGGAGCAGTGCACTGACACAGGACACCAGTGTAGCAAGCAGCAGCTTAACCTGCTGCGCCACAGCGCCGGCCTCTGTCTTTGTGTCTGGATGTGGTTACACTTACGGCAGCCACGCTGTTTCTGTCTTGCTTTGAATCCGACGCTGTCACATGGTCTTAATTAGCATAACTCGAAGCATCTTCAGGACGCTGACTCTGAGGCGTATACATAATTCTAAGTTGCTGTTGGTCTTTACGCCATTTCCAATTGTTGACTAATGAAAACAGTCCTGTCATGAGCGCCTGTGTGACTAAAACGTCCTTACATACCTCGGATTGATCCCTCGGCAGAGCTGCGTTTTGGGAAATATTGTGCTAACCGATATTTCTGGAAAAATTCATTTCTGATAGTGTCTTCATATAATGTATAGAAGCCTTCACACATTTAAATGAGGAGTCTTTTCAAAGTTCATGGAAAATGCATACTATAAAAAAACAACCCCTGGATTCTAAAATCTTTGACATCAAATAAGCATATTTTAATTTCATCTCCCATGAACTGCTGGAAGGCCTAGCGCACATCTATGAAGAAATCTATCAGGAGCCAGTTTCCCCAAGTCCTGCCCTCCACATGTTTCTCCTCATTCAATGTCAGAAGGGATTGATCAGGAGCCCTTCTGAAAACCAGGGAGGCGGTCGTATCTGGGATGGGCAGGAGACATGGTAGCCGCAGCTCAGGGGCCACCTCTCTAGTTGGGCCCTGGGCACGTCCCCAAGGGAGACAAGCCACTGGCAGAGTCGCTTCATCTCTGGCCCACAGGGGTGGAGTCCACGCAGGGACACAGATCCTAACAGAGGGTGCTACTGGTTATCTGGATGCTGTCCACTCCAGTTCCTCCACCTTGAGACGTTTTTCCTTCAGAGTTAGCTTTCCCATCTCAAGGATGCAAAAGGACCAGCAAACGAAGTGAAGTTGAGATAAAGCACAACCACTGCAGATTGCACCCATGCCCCAGGAAGGACCCTGCCCCCCAGCCCTGCGCCATCACAGCCCACCTCTCCCTGCCTGCGGTCTGGTCCTGTCCCCAGTCCCCTGTCCTGGCTTGGCTGCTGACAGGGTGCTGAGAAGGCAGGAAGCCATCTCTCTGCCATTCTCGCTCTGGGCACTTTCTGCTTGAGGTGAAATTCACCAGGACCCAGAAAAACCCAGGCAGTAGGCTTTGCCTTGCCCCAGAATCCATTCGAGTAGACACCCTTTAAGCCAGGACGCACTGGCAGAAGTCAAACAGGGATAATCTGCATTGTCTGTCTGTAACTTTCAAGGCAGACTTGAGGCTGACATTCCTTTATACTCTCAAAAACTCTGAGTATTACTCTTGGCTTCTGGAAGTTGTAATAAAAGGACCTGCTAGGAAAACCACTGGTTTTCTTTATTCTTCAGTAGAAGGAAAAGTTTATCCATGCTTACGTTTCCGGGTGTGCCCTGGGTGGCCCCACTGTGACTGTGCTCGCTTGCTGGGTTTGGCCTTTGTGACCTGGAGCAAATGCCTCAGCCTCTTGTGTCTCCATTCCCCAGGTTACACTCAACAGAGTAGTTCATGGACCAGAAGAGGACGAGACGGAGCAGCAAGGGGGAGCTCCCAGAAGCCAGGCGCCCCTTGGTGCTGGCCACCACCCAGACTGGCTTCCCGAGTTCACTTCACTTCTCCCTTCCTCACTGGAGGCCATCTGTGTGCGGCCGAAGTCTTTGATGAGGTTTTCCAAAACGTGTAGAGAGGAAACATGCCAGAGACTGACTGTGGTGTATGTGTAGTATACATTATAGACAACTAAAGATGTAAGAGTAGATGTTAAGACTGGAAGGCTTGCAGTCGCCATACATCCCTCAAATCTTAGTCCCTGCTAAGTTATGTGCAAACCATGACACCTGTCAAGCAACTAGAATTGGCACCAGAAATTTCCATAGAGGAGCACACTCAAACATCACCCTAGACCAAGTCTAATTTTCACACATATTTCTGCAATGTATGGGTACCAGGAGAAGGAAAACAGGGGAACATACAACAGCCACAAGGAAAACTCAATGGACAGTGACTGACTTAGGCCCCTGACATTTCAACAATTGAGTCAAATGCCAGTGGTCCACTCCGCATGTCACAGCCCCAGACTGGGGACAATCTAATGTCTTCAGTGCACAATCAACAAACTCTGCAATATTCGTATCACACACTTCTACCTGGCAATGAGAAGAAACTCAGTGTCGGCATGCGCAACCACCCGGCCCAATCTCAGAAGTGCATACACTGCATGATACTCCTTCTGGAACATTCTCTAAATGACAAGCGTCTCAGATGAAAACTAAGGGTTAAGGATAAGGGTGGGTGTGAGAAGAGTGGCAGTGTGGGAGGGGTCTTTGTGGTGTTAGCTGAGTATTTCAATGTTGGTGATGGGTGCACAATGCACACGTAATAAAAGGACAAAGACTTATGCACACGCATATCAATGTCAATGTCTTGATTTTTCATTGAGGGGAGTTAAATAATAAAGAATACATGGGGGCGCCGTGGCTCAGTAGGCTAATCCTCCGCCTTACGGCGCCGGCACACCGGGTTCTAGTCCCGGTCGGGGCGCCGGATTCTGTCCTGGTTGCCCCTCTTCCAGGCCAGCCCTCTGCTGTGGCCCGGGAGTGCAGTGGAGGATGGCCCAGGTGCTTGGGCCCTGCACCCCATGGGAGACCAGGAAAAGCACCTAGCACCTGGCTCCTACCATCAAATGAGCGCGGTGCGCCGGCCGCAGCGCGCCGGCCGCGGCAGCCATTGGAGGGTGAACCAACGGCAAGGGAAGACCTTTCTCTCTGTCTCTCTCTCTCACTGTCCACTCTGCCTGTCAAAAAAAAAAAAAAAAGAATACATGGGGACCTCTCTGTACTATTTTTACAACTCCTTGTGAACTTCTACTTTGTACATACAACTTTAAAACAAACAGCCTTACTGCCCACATCCAACAGAAAATCTATCCTGTGCGTCTGCCCAGGGCTCACCTATGAGATGCAACGGCCAGCTGAAAGTGAGGCTCTCCTGCAGCCAGGCCGCCCAGAGCTGCACTTCCTCAAACATCGCTCACACTGAAGGCATTCCGGGAGGAAAGGGACCTTCATCTGCACCTGTTGAACTCGTCCAAAACTACTGCTCTCGGACTATCCTTACAGATTCCCAAGCAGGATGCTAAAATAAAAAGAAAATGCATAGCTTCTCTCTGAATGCCCTCAGTTTCCTGGAGGTGGCTCAGCAGGGTGTAACCTAGAACCAGTAGGTTGCTCATCACTTGATTGACTCTTTCTTCCCTCTTTTTTTTTTTCATACTTGAAAGGCTGAGTTACGGACACACACACACACACACACACACACACAGATCTTCCATCTGCTGGTTCACTTTCCAGATGGCCCCAATGGCCAGGGTTGACCTAGGCTGATGCCAGGAGCCAAGAGCTTCATCCGGGTCTCCCACTTGGGTGTGTGACTGTGTGGAGTGGCCCTTATCCGGGGACTCTAGGTACCAGGGGCCCAAGGACTTGGGCCATCTTTGGCTGATTTCCCAGGCGCATTAGCAGGTGGCTGGATGGGAAGTGGAGCAGCCGGGACTAGAACTGGCATCCATATGGGATGCCAGCACCGCAGATGGCAGCTTTATCCACTGTGCCACGGCACCGACTCCCCACAGGCACCTTTTGCTTCCATGGCACAAGGGTCAGCATTTCAGACCACGGCTATGGAAGGTTCCTTCAGGTTCATTCGAAGATGTGTGCTGAGTCCAACAGCGGCTGGACAGCAGAACTCAGCAGGCAACCTGACCTTGTACTTCTCTGTTTCCTAAACCCTGGGCTCAGTATGACCTGAGATGGTTGAGGAGCATAACTGAGCCAGGCCACGTTAGCTTCCCAAAGAAATGCCTACAGAGAAGCAAGTGAAAATGAAAATGTGCCTGCGGTCTGGTCCTGTCCCCAGTCCCCTGTCTTGGCTTGGCTGCTGACAGGGTGCTGAGAAGGGTGCTCATCCCTGCTGAGAATCACCATAAACATTCTAATCTGCAAAGTTCTTTGCATATTTTAAACAAAACAGATAGCTGCTTTGGGTACCCACTACCCTTTAGACCAGGACAAGGTTGGTATTCACTGCCTTGAGAAAGTATGTTCCAGAAAAAATAAAATTCACAAGAAGCTGTTTCTTGTATCTGTCCCCGAAAGATGATGTAATACCCAAAATGACTGTTTCCTGTCTCTTCATTTCGGAGTAATCTGGAGTAACGAGATGACTCCAGTACTGAGCATGTCCATTTGTTCTTCCTTTAAAGGAACATGGCATAATTTTCCAAAGGGCTGCTTGGTTTTGGAACATTCTGTAAGGGCACAGAGAACTTTCAAGTGTAAGGATGTCCTGTTCATTCACACACATGCTCGCAAACCCCGGCCCCATCCTTGTAGCTTCTGCTGTTGTGTCTCCTTTCTGAATGGGCCCCTCTCTCCCTCAACAGAGCCTGTCTGTGTGTGACTGCGTGGAGTGGCCCTTGTCCAGGGACTCTAGATAGCTTCATGTGGGAAGCCCTGTAGATTTGCCAAGCCTTGCACCCCACAGAGGTTAAACCATGCTGACATGGGTGAGTTAGAGAGCTCAGATTCATCCAAGGTCTCCAAGTGTTTTCTACTTGGGATCCAGGCCCAGGTAAACTCCTTGACATACAGCCATAGGGGCAACCACTGTCGCTGGAATTCTGGTCCTCAAATTCTCTGGCTTCCCTCACATAGAGAGGGTCAAATATGTAACTGAAGGACCCTTACGGGGGGAGGGACAAGAAATTAGGCCTGGGAAAATATCAGGGGTTTCTTAAAAGGTTAGATGTTCCCCAGAGATTAGCGGGCAGGACATTCTCTGGGAAGGAAAAGACAATCCCCGCCCAGAGCAGAGCTGCCCCTCCCCTTCAAAGAGTCTCTAGGCGCGCACTTATGATGTCACTGCGACCAGCCAATCCTGTAACACCTCAGCACTCTCCCTCAGCATTCTTCGTCAGCATTCTCCCATATGCTAATTGTCCCTCCGAACCAGCCAATCCCGTGCCACCTCAGCATTCTCCACCAGCACTCTCCACCAGCATTCTCCACCTGCATTTTACATATGCGCATTAGGAATATGCTAATTCGTTGCCTATATAACCTGTGTGAAACTGCCGCTCAGGGCTCCTCACCACCTGAGGTGGGGGCCCGTTTGCGCAAACGTTCAATAAAAAACCTCATGCTTTTTGCATCAACTCGTCTGGAGTCTGGATCTTTGGGTGTCCTCCTGAACAAGTGGGCATCTCAGCAATTGGGAGGTCCAACAATAACCAGGAGCAGGGACTGAAGACGAGAAAATCTTGCGCATAGACTGAGCGCCACGGACCAGGTCATAACCCTCTGAAGGGCACATCGTACTTGCTTCTGGAAAGAGAAGTGCACATTCCTGACAGTGTCCAGCAAGCAGCCGGGCAGGTTCAAGACTCAGTCTATGGACTGGGCATTGCCCTGGCCGTTGGCATGGAGCATGCTCCCATGCATTCCATGTACATGGCAAAGGCGAGCCCAGCTCTCCTAAGGCTGAGGCCACCAGGCGCTCTCCTGAGCCCCAGCACTGGCTGGTGAGAGAAGGGCTGAGAAGGGGGGGGGAGACGCCAAAGAGCAGGGACCACTGCCTGTTCGTAGTCAGTTGTCCATGAACATGCGCCAAGCACGTGGTGGGCGATTCTAAAAGGAAGCAAAGGCCTTGAAATCTACTGGGAACCTGGAATGCTTTGCTGGATCCCACAGCCTGCGGCTGGTTCCTCAGCACAAGCTCTCCACGTGCTCAGTGATCTCATTCTTCTCAAGATCTTGCATGAGCTGAGCTGAGTGTCATCCTGGAGCTCCATGTATAGATTTCTCCAAGGGTGTCCACACTTGGAGCTGCGCTGGGACTGTGCAAGGCATGACACAGAATGGTCCTGGAATGGTCCTGCTCCGGTGGTCTCAGCCAGCACTGACAGCAGACAGAATCGCCATGGAAACACAATCATGCAATCCCCAGCTGTCCCCCTACCTACAGGAGGGCCAGCAGCAACCTACTAATTTGTGAGGCACAATTTCCAAAGATCTACTCCACCACAGAGTTGCCTTCCTGGGAAGCGTTTCTGTGTGGGCCCCCAATTTAGTGGCCACAGCCTCTATTCTGTGTGCTTCCTGTTGTCCCTTCGGTGTCCTTCCCCGTCCTATCTGAAGGAGGAACACAGAAGTTCAGCAGTGTGGAGGAAGACCCAGAGGCCAACCGACTAGGAGAGGACTGAGTGCCACTCTCTGTCGCAGCCACAGCCACAAGGTCTCTGAGTGCTGCTACATTATATATTGATGAGAAAGCGACCTGTGGAGACGCTAGGGCTTAGTGAGGTCACTCGTGTGACGGTTGATGCGGTGCTATTCCCAGGGAGCGAGAAAGGGGGTGTACATGCAGCCCACGAGTATGGCAGTCCCCAGGAGTCCTCTCTGCATGGGACAGTGCATGGCTACCTGCTCTGATGGGCGCCTCCGTGTCCACCTGTCTTGTAACAGCAGAATCTTGGCTCTTTTAAGAATCCACATCCCCATCCTCATGGTCCACGTTGCTGGGCGGGACTGACCTCACCTCCCCAATCAGGGGAGGGTCTCTACCACCCTGAGCTTGGAGGGAAAGTCTTTGCTTGGTTCTGTGATGAGCAGGAAAGCCAGCCTGGGTGTGTGAAAACCAGCCTTAGAATTTGTACAACAGTTTTTAGGACAGGAACGTGTGGTGGAACCCGTGTGTGACTGATGGGCCGCACCTGCGGGGCCATCAATGTCATTGTGATGCGAAGGGCTGGAGAGACCGGAGCCAGTCCCAGGGGAACATCCACTCAGAGACAGGGGAGCCGCTGCTTCCTGCAGACTTATTTGAGCCTGAAGCCTGCCCATGGATGTTTCTTTTTGTTTCAGTTTGAAATGGCTTCTCACTACTTAAAAGGGTGCAGAGAGAGCTGAGTGTGCCTGCTAAGGCTTGTAGGAAACAAACTGTATCACCCGAGCTCACATCCAGCTGATACGCAGAGTTGGGGCCATGCTGTTGCTGAACTCGTGGACTATGTCCACTAGAGCTGGTGAAGGGGACCCGCTGCTGCCCAGGTCTCTGGCACGGTGCCCTGGCATGCGCGAGACTTCCTCAGTTTGTCCACCACAGGGCAGTACTGGCTCAAGAGGAAACCTCTGCTGGGAGCCATGGAAACCATCAGTGACTCCCGCGTTGCCAAGGTCACTGGTCATTTCTCAGTTCCTGCCCGACTTGAACTGTCAACAACATTTGAGTGCCGGCGCTATGGCGCAGTGGATAAAGCCACTGCCTGCAGTGCCCGCATCCCTTATGGGTTGCCGGTTCGAGTCCCAGCTGCTCCACTTCCAATCCAGCTCTCTGCTATGGCCTGGGAAAGCAGCAGAAGATGGCTCAAGTCCTTGGGCCCCTGCACCAGCATGGGAGACCTGGAAGAAGCTCCTGGCTCCTGGCTTTGGATCGGCTCAGCTCTGGCCAGTGCAGCTATTTGAGGAGTGAACCAGCAGATGGAAGACCTCTTTCTCTCCCTCTGCCTCTCCTTCTCTCTCTGTGCAACTCTGACTTTCAAATAAATAAATAAATCTTAAAAAAAAATTGATCCCTCTTACCTTGGAACTGTCTGCCTGGCTCCCAGGATGTTTCCATACTGGTTGCCTCTTCTTCCCTGTCTCCTGCTGGCTTCTCCCCACGTGCTCCCCCTTTAGAAGTTCCTGCAGCCCCAGGACACAGCCCTCTACCTCTCTTCCATGTGCACATGTCCTCCTGGCAACACTGTCCACTCTCATCACTTTACAGACTATTGCAAATACATGGCTTGCCAGGACTACCCTTGAACTCCAAACCCACATCTCCAATGGCCCACCCATCGCCCCCACACTGCCGTGGGACAGGCACCACAACACTCACACCTCCAAAGCTGAATCTCTGACAGCCACCGCAGCCCCACGGCAGCTCTTCTCACAACAGCCGTGCCCGCTGCATTTTCCAGCGAAAATGCAACAAAGTCCTGGGTCTCGTCCTCTCTCTGCCTGATACCTGATCTGTCATTAGATGCCCTCAGAGGAGCCTTCACCACATGTCTGCCTCCCACCGTCTTTGCACTCATCCCTTTGACCCACGCCATCACTGTCTCTCACCCGGGTATGACAAAAGCTTCCTTGCCAGACTCCGGCTTCCGCCTCTGACCTACTATGTTCTGTTCTGGACACAGCAGTCAGATCGCTTCTTTTCAACAGAAGTTGAGCCACACGTTTCCTCTGCTCAGAACCCCACAGTGCTTCCCGTGTAGTCAGAGTAGGCCTGGCACCATGACCCTGGGGCCCAGCTCCCACACTCACCTGTTAGCACGGCTCCAGCTGGTCTTCTTCCTACGGGCTTCCCTCTAAGCGTTCAGCGTTTATTGCTATCTGCTTTGTTTTCTGTCCTGATGTTTACCATGGTCTGTTACGCTTTTTAGTTCACTTACTTAGATTGTTTTAGGTCTGTCCTTACAGGAATATAAATTCAATTAGGGACAGGAGTTTTTTGTTTGTTTATTTGTTTGCTAACTCGCTTATTGCTCCTGCTAGACAGCGAATACAACATGTCACAAGTGATTCAAAAATAATTTTGATAGAACTGGTGGAACCCATTGTATACTTAAAGGTATTCTGAGTATCATTTCTAGGGATTCCCCTCCTGTCCTGTCCCCACTGCACACTCCCAGGGGGAAAAAAAAAACAGCAATGGCTTCTTCTCCATCATTTTCACTCCTAAGTGATATAAAGCCATTTGTTGATCCTGAATTGGCTCCTCGAGATCTGGGAACCTGTGGAGGCGACACAGGTAGGGACCACAAGCATCTCACAGATGCACCCATTACCATCTCACTCATGCCATCAGAGATAGGCCAATTCCCTCTATCTAAAGTGCTTGGGACCCAAAGGCGTTCACAGGTTGGATTGTTTCAGACGTTGGAATATCTGCATATACATAATGACAGACCTTGGAGCTAGGACCCCGTGTCTAACACAAAATTCATTTATGCTTCATAAACACCATATACACATAGCCTGAGATGGAGAATTTTACCCAGTATTTTTAATGCACCTGCACTCAACTACAATGGGTCACATTAGGTCAGATGTGGGATTTTCCACTTGTGGCGTCATGTCAGTGCTCAAAGAGGTTCCGATTCTGAAGCATTCTGGATTTTTGGATTAGGGATGCTCAATCTGTATTGATTCAGCCTCCAAAATCCAGAAACTCTCCATCTAAGAAAGAGAGCTGCAGACTGGCTCACAGGCCTGACCCGTGGGGTATATAGCCTGGGCTGCTGACACCTCTGTGAGCAACCTCTGCTCACCACGGCAGGTAACGGGCTACTTCCAGCTGCTCGGCCTGAAAAAGCCACAGGATGTGCCGGACTTCAAGTCTGTGTAACTGGTAATTGGCAGAGGGATTCTCAGGCACTGGATTGGGATGTATGGGGATGGGACAGAGGGAACTGACGGGGAAATGGAGCTTCTCTTAGCATTGCTTCTTGGAGTAGAACCAGGTGAACAAAGAGAATCCCAGCAAGGCCTGCCCCGTGCCCAGACAGCAGGGCTGGCCCAGGTGTTACCTGAGATTGAGGGGGTCCTCCATGATGCCTTTCCCTTTCAGGTTGGGCTGAAAAGAGCAGAAGCTGAAAAAAAAAAAAAAAAAAAAGAGAGGAACCGTTCCGTCAGCACCACCAGCAGAGAGGCCGCGGAGCCCTGCCTGCCACTCTGAGCACCACCACTCCCTCCCTCAATCCAACCGCTGTGTGCTTTGTTCCTGGCTAGGAACCTGCAAGTCCATCGTAAGGCTAATCAGACTAAAAACAAATCACCACGAGTACCCAGAATGTAGACATCGCCTTCAGTTTCCTAGGCTGACCAAATCCACCTGGAGAAAGAGAAGTCAACTGAAGCAGCAGGCTTCTCTCTTTAAGGAGAAAGAAGTTCTCTGCCCTAGCAGGAAATCCGTTGTGTGGAATTTTTCGCCAATGAAGTATGAAATTGGAGCAACTAAAATTGGCAACCAGGATCAAACAGACAGATTAAGTCCCCAGGAAAAAAAAAAGTTACTTGGAAAATTAGAAAATAAAGCCAGAACATTCTGGAAGGCCCATTAAACATGCTTCTTAAATATGGTGTATCTGCAGTTTTTCTCCTTTCTGTGAGGCCGTGGAAAGGCAGTTTGCTTCCAAGAACTCCTCTCTCTCTCTCTCTCTCTCTCTCTCTCTCTCTCTCTCTCTCTTCCTTTGCACTTCGTCCCAGTATTCCACAGCTCTGGGGACCAGGAAGTTCTTCCTTGTGCCTAACCCAGGTCCTGCCTGCTGCGCACGGGGAACACTTATGCAGGAACAGAACTGAGCCATCCCTGGTCCTCCGTTCTTGGCTCAGGGTCAGTGGCCCTGGAAGGAGGATTCTCAAACCCTCACCTTTTGAAGGCTTTACTCCGATCACCATTGTAGAAGACGAGAAACTTGGAATATCCATTTTGGAAAAAGAGCTCCAGGGCGATGTCCTACAAAGAGAAATCCTTTGAATGCTCCTGTCCCCGGCAGGCAACCCTGCCTGGTGAGCTCTGTGACTCTCGGGTGAGATAGGAAGACCCTGGTGTCAGTCAGGTGGGAGAGGAGGGGGCTCGGCTGAATGGGCGGGGTCTGCCCAAGCTCCAGTTCCTTGGCAGAGACAGGAAGCAAAAGCTGCACGCCCAGGAAGAGCAAGGATCAGGCACAGGGAGGTGGCCAGTGACGGCTTCAGAAACTTTCACTTCCGGGTCATGGGCTGGGTTTCCTCTCAGCACAAGCAGGGGGCAGCTACTGAGTGGGTGCAGCCATCCCATGTCATCTGCGGCGGAAGAGGCCGGGGCGCTGTGCTAACCCCCTTGTGCTGAGTTGCTGCAGGGTGCAGCCGTGCTGACACCACAGTGCCGTTACCACGGGCACCTTGTTAATGTCTAAATAAAACCCACGCATTCTCTTTCCTTTTCCTTCCTATTTGTTTGTCTGTTTGTTTCCCTTCCCTTCCTCCTTCCCTCTCTCCCCACTTGGATCCCAAGCTGTGTAAACAGCAGACTTGCAGTGAGGGATGTGGGAGTCGGCATGGGGATAAGCCTCAGGGACAGGGTGAGGGAGGGCGAGTTCCCAGGTTCGGAGGGAGGGGCAGCCAGGGGCGAGGCCTGCACCTGGAGGGGCAGGTGGGTGGGGAGACGGGGGTGGGACTCCCAGTGGGCACTGCATCCATCAGAGTCACTTCCTGCCCCCCCCCCCAGCAGAAGGGAGGTGTTAGGCTTGGTGTTGCAAACCCCTCCCCTGTGCTGATTGGAGTAAGAGCCTTAGATGTCCCCTCTACTGATGGAAACGTAGACTCTGTGAAGGTGCCAGCCGGCTCCGGCATCCGTGAGAGCCAGGCTCTGGCTCACTCCTGGGCGAACCCAGGTCTGCACCAACAGCGGCCTTGCTGTTAAAGCACCCCACACAGCCGCCACTGTCCGGGACCCAGGCTCTGGAAATAATCAGATTGCCAGGGCAAAGAGAGACTCACGGATAACTGTCAGCTACCAGGTCTCCCGACGGGTGACCCAGAATCCTAACCATTCTGAAGACCTTCCACGCGCCCCAACATTTGCCCCACGCTCTGGATGGGATGGTGCAAAAGACAGGCAAGACAGCCTGGAGGGCTGCCTGAGGGAGGCATCGTGGCCCAGCCAAGGGCAGACACAGCCCAGACTCGGTCCTGCTGCCCAGAGCTGCCCTGGTGGGGGGCTGCCTTTTCCATGCACCCCCTTGGAGCTCTCTCTCCTTGTTAAGGAGCTCGCCCAACTCAGACAAAATGGATGCAGCTGTGGGCAGGGGAAAGAGGGGTCTTCAGAGACCCAGACAGGAGCAGCAGCTGGCTGGACCCGGGTCAGCAAGGCCGTGGGAACTTTCTGGAATCTGCTCCCCTGGGAGGCCTCCCTGAAGGAAGCCATGCAGAGTAAACACACAAACAGAGAGCGCCCTTCCTGGGTTCCACAGGGCCAAGCACTGTCCCCTGTGCAGAACCCCGCGACCCAACCCAGACCCTGGCCCCTCCTCTCCTCGCCTCCTCCGCCTGCTGCCCTGGGAACGAGATGCTGAGGTTGGGCTGACGGGGCCAGCTGGCTCTGAGGCCTCTGGGACGCCCAGGGCTTCCTCCTCCCTCTCCTGCGGTGGGCTCGGAATCCAGGCAGAGCTTTGGGGTTCTGCCTGGGGAAGCCATGCAGGCAGCAGGGAGAGCCTTGGTAGGGGGCGGTCAGGAGGCTCCTGAGCTGCTCTGCCCTGGAGCCTAGTGACAGGGGGACAGGAAGGAGGGTGGCGGTCAGGGGAGGGTCCTGGCACCAGGCGGGCTCAGCAAGGCAGGTAACTCCCAGTCATCAGCCACAGAGCTGACCTGCCCTGTGTTCCTGCTCCTCCTGGGCTGCTCAGATCGACGGCAAGGGGACAACACACAGTGGGAGACAGAAGAGCCCGGAAGCCCACGGCCCAGACAGGAGACGGCGCAGCACAAGTCAGAGCCAGGGACCTGGGCCAACACAAGCCTGAGAGTTTCCTGGTGTCTCCCCGAGGGCAACCGGCTAGCTGAGCACAGGCGGAGCAGGGGGCCCAGGCGTGTGTCCTCCACGACTCCAGGGCCACCTGCCCCCTGCTGCCCGTCGGGGCGTACCTGTAGGAGGAAGCGGGCGTGCCGGAGCTCCCGCAGGTCGCCGTAGCCATGGCACTGGCACGAGTAATGGTCGGAGCACCTGTCTTTGCTGCACATGTTGAAAATGAAGGGGTCGCTGATGCTGAAAAGGAAACAGGACATGGGGCGTGTGTGTTTGGACATCAGATGGGCGTCCACCCCTTTGCACCCTCCGAGTTTCTGGGGACATGTCCAGAAATGCTATGGTCGCTACTGGCTGCTGTGCCAGCCCCCAGGGCCTAGGAAGCACTTTCTGAGCAGCTGTTGCATCAGTCTGGTGCTGGGGGCCGCTCCCACACAGGACACCCACCCAGGACAGCAAGAAGACGGCACAGCCTCCGGGACGGCACTGACACAGGTTGTAGGGGGCTGGGTTGGGGGGGGGGGTGTGAGAAGGCCCCTCTGTGCAGCGACTGCACTTGGAAATATTGCCAGCCACCCTGGGAGCTTTCTACATGGGCCATCCTGAGCAGCTGGCTAAGTCCAGTCTTGGGCCAAAGAGAGAGCCACCGGGTTCTGCAGGCACCACTCCATCACACAGCACAGACAACCCCCGGAAGCTCAGATCCCTAGGCTGCAAGATGCAGGCTGAGAGGGACAAAGGGCAGGGGGCCCCAGTGAAGTCTCCCAGGCCTTGGAACATGAGCAGCCAGCTTGGGGGACTGGCCGGGGACCCGCATAAAAGCCAGAGGATGGCCCGGGTGTGACCCGAGATCCTCCTCTCACCTGCTTGGCAGGAAGATAATGGCCTGTTGGGCCCAGCTGTGGGGGGTGACTGTCTGATCACGTGGGCATCTCAGGGGACCGTCCCTGCGAGGCATCACACTGAGCCTCCTCCGGGAGGGGGAGGGCAGATTGGGAACAATCTAGACCCTGGAAGTGCCAGGAGCCGAGTAAGGTTAAGCAGAGAGAGAGTCTCACTCTCAGCATAAAGTGGACCTGGGAAGCGCAGCTGGCCTCTCTATAAGGCAGTTCTGTACCTGGGCCATGCCCCCCTTCCCTTTTAGGACCTGAAAAAAGGGCTCTGGGGCACCCCCTCCCACCTCTTCTCAGAACAACCCACCCAAGGCTCTCTGCTCTGATGGCTCCAGTGAAAAATGTAGTTTTGGTTCTGGATGCTTCTGCCAGGATACTTTAATTGAAGCCTGCTGCTGGCCTAGGCTGCTGTCCATTATTAACATCCCTATCCGGGACGGAGCTGAACTTCTCTGACTCCCCGCGGGGCCATCAGGAGAACCCTGCTTCCTGCCCATGGCTTGAGTCAAGCACTGGTCCGGCGCGGGGGACTGGTGGGAACAGTACAAGCAGCGACGCTGCACATGGTGGGGGAACTCAGCCAAGGTCTCCCGTTCCTGAGCTGCACGTCTGCTATCTCCGCCCTGCAGACGTGGCTTCTGGCCATGGCTGCCTCTCTGCTGAGCTGGGCCTGCGGGCTGGGCGACTGCCATGCTCCCTGGCGTCCTGAGTGCGTCCTTGTCATTCCATTCTGTCCTCATCATGCGCGCTCACTCACTGAGCATGCGTTATTGCTACGCCCTTAACTTACGTCCAGACACTGTGTTCCAGACAAAGGAGGCTGCTTGGATACGAGCGACCCGGACTCTAACCCAGATCTGCAGACTCAAAAACCAGAGTTCTTGCAACAGGATCTTCTCCCCCACCCGCTTCCCCTGGGACAGGAGGGGTCTCTGGGTTTCACAGAGCTGCTCTCTCCAGCTCTCCCTCCGACTCCCGCACACACTGGTGGCACAAGGAGCCTTCCGGAAGAAGTAAGATCACTTCTCTCCTGCTTGTAGGAACTGAACATCCACAGAGGGCGGGCATCCTCAGGTGGACCACAATTCTCAGCTGAGCTCATTTATATCAAGACCAGAGAGCTCCCCGGTGCAGTCTGTCTTAAGGAGCACCCATCACCCAGCTGCAGCTGTGTGTCTTGGACAACACCGCATCCCAGCTGTGCTGCAAAATAACCTGCGTTGGGGCTCCCGAGGTTCACGGGTAGCATGGGGCGGCTGATCCACGTTTCTCTTGAGGTAGGGCTGTTGCCACGGTTCATAGGACGCTGTTCGCAGCTTTCCTGCCTGACAGCTGTCATGATATATGAAAATTGTCCAGAGTGGTCCTAGCATAACTGTTAATGTTCTTACTAGAGAAACTGCAGTGAGCTAAATAAATGATAGCTGTGATATTGGGTTGACCTGGTCTTTGATAGAAATGGATTTCAGAATGAAATATGATTGGATTTGTCCTACACTTGAACTTCTCCAATTATCTTCAGAATTACACCTGGAGTCACTCGCCAGATCATAAATCCATTCCCAGACTCAACAACTTCCTCCTCTCTCTAGCTATGGAGTCTACCACCGTGCCTCAGACAACACAGACTTTCAAGAAGCATCTATGAATTAAATTAAACAAGGGATCGGGCCTTGAAACTGCCCACTGATGCGGAAGAATATATTTATTTATTTATCTATTTGAAAGTCAGAGTTACACACAGAGAGAAGGAGAGGCAGAGAGAGAGAGAGAGAGAGAGAGGTCTTCCATCTGCTGGTTCACTCTCCAAATGGCTGCAACGGCCAGAGCTATGCTGATCCGAATCCAGGAACCAGGAGCCAGGAGCTTCTTCCAGGTCTCCCACATTGGGCCATCTTCTACTGCTTTCCCAGGCTACAGCAGAGAGCTGGATCGGAAGTGGAGCAGCTGGGACTTGAACTGGCATCCATATGGGATGCCGGCACTGCAGGCAGCAGCTTTACCTACAACGCCACAGCGCAGACCCCAAGTGCCTTATTTTAATATCTCAGGTCAAAGGTCCAATCAGATGTCTTGGGTCCCCACCAAATAAACCAACTGCTAAAGCTTGTGAGCTTGACTCCATGTCATGGGTAGGACTGTGCTCACCAACAGAGACGCTGACATCCTAAGCTGCAATACCCACAAGGTGACTGCTTTTGGAAATAGGGTCAAGTCAAAATGAGGTCATTAGCCCCACATGCAGTATGACTGGTGTCTTTATAAGAAGGGGGAATTTGCACACAGAGGGACGGTGACATGAAGACACACAGGGAGAAGACGCCATGTGAAAGGAACAAGGAACAAGCCAAGGAACACCAAGCCCTGCCCACAAACACCGGAAGCTGGAAGAGGCAAGGGGTGATTCTCTCCTAGAGCAGTCTGAGACAGTAGCGTCCTAACATCTTGACCTCAAACTTCGAGCATCTAGGACTGTGCAACTGTGTATTTCTGTATCCGTGAAAGTCACCCAGGTTTCAATAGCTTAGAAAATGAATACAGCCACCCTGTTTTCAGAAGGAGACCGGCAGTGCGCCCGAGCCAGCCTTCTCAGAAGGCTCCTAGTTCCTAAGGAAAGTTCTCAAGTACACGCATCTAACCACTAATGGGGAATTTGCAGTGTTCTTGAGTTTTATTTGGGATATTTTTTATGGCACATCAGAGAATCTCTTTCAAGGTCTAATGCTCAACTGTGCTCAATTTGATGGCAGTCTTTTAGAGCAACATTTCAGGGTTGACTTAACTTTATTTTTAACAGGCTTATTTATGTATCTTCCTTAGTCTCCATGGTCAAAATAAGACTTACTCCCCATTGATCCGGCATGATCTAGGAGCCTGTCAGGGAGAAGTGCATCCTGGGGAATGCTCGCGGGCTACACAAGACCCCCGAGAGACAGCACTATCTGATTAGCACACACTTTTTGGAGGTATGGTGACTAAAATTACCCGTACAGCTCCCAGCTGAGATTCCAGGGCAGTAATCTGTCCTCCCTCCACTCCGACTTGCACTCTAGAAGCATACATTTCCACACGTGGGCGGTCTCTCCTGCTGTGCCAAGTCCAGTCTATGCATATAACCACTGGGCTTCTATCAAAACTCAATTGGATCCCAATTAGATGCACCTCATAGACACAATCTGCCCAATCAATAAGAGTTCATCTGACTCTCCCAAGCTGAGCTGGAGGTGCAGAGAGAAGCAGTGGATCATGCAATCATCACGTGGGCATGCTATGCATATAGGTAGAGTGGAAAGCATCCATCAACGCTCAGAGAGGCCAGCCTGCAGGCCCATTGTCCGTATTGATCAGTATCAATAAAACATGAGCAATAAGATGGGATGAGCCTGCCAAGTATTAATTATGCTCCCTCTGTCTCCGAAAGGCACAGAGGACGCATGGCAATTGGTGAACGTGGGGTATGAATAAAAGATGGAAATTAGTGCAGAGAGAAACGCCCAGCATTCTAAAGCCGATCTACATTAAAGGACGGGCTGGCAACTAGTCTCCCACACGCCTTCCATTCTTCCATCCTGACATAGGCTGGAAGTGCTATGGCAACTGGGAGCTACACTTCTCAGGCAGGGAAGAACCTGAAGCCCCTGGCAATAGCTTAAAACAATGGTTCTCGAAGCATGATGCCAGATCAGCAGCAGAATTAGCATGAGTTGGGAAGTTGTGAAAATCTAAGGCACTTGGGGCGGGGCGGGGGGGCAGTGTTGTGATGCAATGGGTTAAGTTGCCCCCATAGGAGTGCCCCTTGGAGTATTAGCTGCTCCACTTCTGATACAGCGCCCTGCAAATGCCCCTGGAAAACTATCAGAGAATGGCCCAAGTGCTTGGGCCCCTACCACCCACACGGGACAGAGGGAGTCTAGGATCCTGGCTTTGGCCCAGCACAGCCCTAGCTGTTGTAGCCATTTGGGGAGTGAACCAGCAGACAGACAGATCTCTTCCTCTCTCTTTCTCACCCTCTCTCCACTCTGTCTTCCCTACCTCCAGCCACACTCACCCCATCCCCCAGCTCTCTGTAACCCTGCTTTTCAGATAAATAAATGAAATTTTTTTAAAGAATTTCAGGCACTTGGGACAGGTATTTGGTGTGGTGGCTAAGCCACCACGTGGGACTCCCGCATCCCATATCAGAGGGCCTGGGTTCAGGTCGCAGCTCCTCTCTCTGTTTCAGCCCCCCGCTAATGGGCATCTGGGAGGCAGCAGGTGGTGGCTTAAGTAGCGAGGTCCCTCTCACCCACAGAGGAAACCTGGACAGAGGAACCAGTAGATGACAGCTCTCTCACTCTTTCTCTCTCTCTCTCCCTCCTTCCTTCTTCCTCTCCCTCTCCTTCTCCCTCTCTCTGCTACTCTGCCTTTAGAATAAAATTTTAAATAAATAAAATTTTAAAAATCTCAGGTACTACACAGACCTACTGGACTAAAAACCTGGTGTCAGCCAGACTCAGAATTCTGTGCCCTAACGAGCTCTCCCTTCAGGTTAATTCTGATGTAAGCTTGGTTTGAGAGTCACTACGCTAGGGGTATCTTGATGTCATACGAACCTCGGGCTAACCAGACTGGGCAAGGCCTGTGTCCACACAAAGACATCTTGGTCTGGAAGTCTTCAAAAGCAAGGATCAAGTGACACCACACAGCTTAACAATGAAACTTTTGGCCAGAGTGCAACCACAGTCAATTTGGGTTTGAATGGCTGTGCTTCATAAATGCAAGGGAGCTGATTGATCAGAGCCGATAGAACCCAAGAAGGCCAAGTGCACTTGATCCTAAAGCAGGACCTTCCAGCTTGCTGCTGAAGACCTCTGGTAGTGGTTGCTGTACAATGACTTAAAACTTCTATCCCAATATTACCTCGAGATCTCCCAAGACTCAGACATTCCCTGCTTTCTCAGGGAGCTCCCCCAGCCCCTCTGCCCCAGTCCCAAGTCATGCCTCCACATGTGAGCCCCTGAGAGTCCCCACATAGCATGCATCTTGTCCCACAAGGAGAGCACCCAGGGAGCTCTTTCCAGAAGAACCCACACAGGCTGCCAATTCACCTGCCCGGCCTCACAAAGAAACAGTAGTGTTCAGTGAGGAAGCTGTCGGGACTGAATCCTGAATGCATTTCTTTGTCTGCAAGTCTACCACCCACTGCAGACTTCAGCTTTGGGAGCCGTGGTCATGGGCAGCTTGTGTGGGTAGGTTCTTCTGCTTCATCTCATGGCTCAGCTCCCGGTGGAGCAGGGATGAACGGAGAGGGTGTGGGAAGCAGACCTGGGGCTCAGGGAAGAGTCTTCTGGAAGCAGCAGGGCACTCACTTGGATAAGCAGTGGTGGGTGCAATAGACGTCGCCCGTGGGAGACAGGGTGAAGTTCTCGCAGATGTAGAAGTGCTGGTGGCCAAAGAGCAGGACCCCTTCTGAGACCAGATGGCCCTGCACAATCACCAGGGAGAACTTCTGTGTCACCTGCAGGAGAGAGTGCCGGCGTCAGGCAGTGTGGACAGGAAGTGTGCTTGGGGTTCACATGGAGCATGGGAGGGGTGGTGACCAGCCACTCACCGGACACCTGCCGGTGACAACAGTGCCTGGTGAGAATGACTGTGCTGCTGTCCCAGAGCCATGCTTCCGCACCCAGGATCCTGTGAGTTATTCAGACCATGGGAGGCCACCCCCGACTCTACCCAGGCATGTGGGTTTTATCCATTACTATAGTGAGCACATCAAACTCCTCCCATGTCAACCTCTCTCTCACCATGCAGAGTCTTCTGCAGTTAACGATGAGGACAACTCACCGGGGCAGAGAAAATCGACCTCCATCACAGAGAGGGAGTTTGTCCAGGGGCTGACTGGCAAGAGGCTAAGCCAGGATTCGCACTCAGGTCTACCCCAAAGCAGCAACTACAAGAGTGGTACTGCCCCCCCCCCCCAAGACCAAGGCAGGTGCTTCTCAAAGTGTGGTCCCAGACTGGAAGCAGAATTAGCATCAGCTGGGAACTTGTTAAAACTCTTGGACACTTGGGGGAGTGGCAGTGTTGGGATGCAATGGGTTAAGCTGCCGCCTGCAAGGGTAGCATCCCATAGGAATGCCATTGGAATGCCAGCTACTGCACTTCCCATAAGCGTGGGAGGATTCCAAGGAGCGCGACCGCTGCCCAGCTCCCTCCCCTTGGACTGAAATGTGTCTGCCCCAGCTTCTGTGGAAACATCACCATCTTCCTAGAATTGCCTGTGTTGCCGAGAGCACCTGGCCCAAGCTCACGCGTACCTTTCTCTGAGGCAAGCACGGTCAACGTGGCGTAGAGCTTAGACCCCTCGCCTCAAATCAGCCCTGCAAGAGGCCTGGAATCAGCTGAGGCCTTTGCCAAATCAGACTGCATTAGAGACGCACCCCTCCCTCTGCCCGGCCCTACAACCCACACACCCACAAACCCCTTGCGTGCACATCCCTGGTTCACAGTTAGCTTCCAGGGCAAACTGGACTCTCTCTCTCTCTCTCTCTCTCTCTCTCTCTCTCTCTCTTTCTTTTTTTTGACAGGCAGAGTGGACAGTGAGAGAGAGAGAGAGAAGAGAAAGGTCTTCCTTTTGCTGTTGGTTCACCCTCCAATGGCAACGGCGGCGGGCGGCACACCACACTGATGTGAATCCAGGAGCCAGGTGCTTCTCCTGGTCTCCCATGCGGGTGCAGGGCCCAAGCACTTGGGCCATCCTCCACTGCCTTCCCAGGCCACAGCAGAGAGCTGGACTGGAAGAGGGGCAACCAGGACAGAATCTGACAGGGACTAGAACCTGGTATGCCAGTGCCACAGGTGGGGGATTAGCCTAATGAGCCGTGGGGCTGGCCTTGGGCTTTTTCAATGTCATGGTATGGCCCAGAGTCCTGCATGTGATAAGTACCAAGTGACCCTTACACGGATTAAGTCCCTGAAGCAGTGAGTGAGTGGATAAATGGAGGTGGAACACAGAGAGACTTCGACTAAGGACAGGCCAACTTTGTCTCAGGGAAACTGCGCACTAGCTCCTGTTAAGCCAAGCCAAGATAGAACTCATATTCTGGGAAGAAAAAGGTCCCAGGAGATAAGATTTGCACCCAGGGCTATGGTTTCAATGTGGTTTGTTTGCACCAAAACTCATATTGAGGCTTACTTCTCCCAGTAATGCTATTGTGAGAGGGGTGATCAGGTCTTCCAGACAGTTACGTGCTTTTTTCAAAGGAGTGAGCTCTCTTTCTGTAGGACTGGATCAGTTAGCACGAGTGTGGGCTTTTACAGAGCAAGTGCGGTTGCCTTGCCTTGCTCTCTTGTCTCTTCCCTTGCTGTGAGCACTCGCTCGCTCTCTCTTGCTCTCTCTCACTCTCTCTCACTCTCACACACACACACTGCCACCCTGTGATCTGTCCACCATGAGGCCCTCACCAGAAGCCAGATGCTGCTTCGAGCAGTTCAGACTTTCTCAGCCACCCACATTTTGAGCCCCCCAAAATCAACCTCTTTTCTTTACCCATTACCCAGTGCTGGTATTCTGTTACAGCAACACAAAACGGACTAAGACACAGCCTGGCACTCAGTCTGAGCTCCCCGCTCACTTTGGGGAGCTATGGTAGTGAAACTTGGAAATCAGACATTCCCTGAGGGTTCTGTTCCACGAGACACACAAACCAGGATTAAGCAAGGCTGCGCCTTTTCTTTAAAGTAAGAAGCAGCCTAGAGTCTTAGTTCCTGCGACCAAGGCTGCTACAGGAGGCTGTGCCCCTTAGCCTGCCTGAATCTATTTCCTCGGAAGAGCTGCCTTCCAAGCCATCACGTCCTATTCATCCAGACAGATATCAGTTCAATGATTACGGATTCCATGCCAGGCTGTGAGCTAGGCTTTGGGAATGCAAGGTGGACGAAACAAACAAGAACCCTACTCCCATGGAACCTAAAATCCAGCAGGAACATATGGATAACGAACATGCACATCAATGCTCGAACCACTACAAATCATGATATGTACAGAGACGGAAAAGGCAGAGAAACTTGGACGGAGCATAATATTTGCTACAGATCCTGAGACCTGGCGGCCACAAACAAGCTTGGAAGAGACTATTTTAGGGGAGAGCAAGATGGAGTTCAGCAGTTAAAGAGAGAGGTCAGATGGTTGGAGAGAGGCTGGAAAACAGGAGAACATGAGATACCTCAGTGAGCTCACTGGCTTTTATTCTGGCTGCAGTGGGAAACCACAGGGAGGCTTGATCCAAAAGACGATGCTGGCTGCTAGGTGGAGGATGGATTGCAAAGGGCCAAGAGGGGAGGGGTGGTGCCCAGAGGTCTGTGAAAGGGTAGTGGTCCTGGATGGGGTGGCCAGTGCGGCAGAGGGGAGAAGCAGGTGCATCCAAACCAAAAGATGGAGAGTCGATAGGCACTGCCACTAGAATAACTGTGCAAAGCCAAAACAATAAAAAGGTAAAAATAGACTCTACGAGGCAGCAGTAATGGTTCAAGTAATTGGTTCCCTTCCATCCATCTGGGGGGATCTTAATGGAGTTCTAGGCTCCCAGCATTGGTCTCAGCCCAGCCCCAGCCACTGTGGGCATCTAAGGAATGAATCAGCATCTGGGGTCTCTCTCTCTTTTTCTATCTCTGCCAAATACATAAGTAACTTATAAAACTAGGAAAAATAGAACGGTTGAGAATAAATGTCTAAGTTGCAACTTGGGCAACATGGGGTCCCCACTTCCTTAGTCACCTTCCCCAGAGCAAGCACCCTATTACTCCTCTCCTGCAGAGCTGGTCCTCAACTTACAATTATTCCTACAACAGCTGACCTGACAGTGGTTGAAGGTGATAGGCCCTCCGTAGAAACTGTGCTTTGAATGTTGATCTTTATCCAGTCCAGTGCTGTGTAGCGCCAGCCTCTCCTGCGAGGTTGGGCAGAACGGTGAGCACAGCTCTCCGTCAGCCCCACAGTCACCAGGAAAACAGCCAGCCCTTGGCCTTGTGCTGAGCCAGGACATTCCACGCGCTAGTTCCATGCATGCATTCGACGCATTTTCAACTTACGACATTCCAGCTTACGATGGGCTTAGCGGGGATGTATGAGCACATAGTAAACAGCATCTACATATTCTTCCAAAGAGCTTATGGATACATAAGCCTTGTTTTTATGTATCTTTTTTTTTTTTTGACAGGCAGAGTGGACAGTGAGAGAGAGAGACAGAAAGGAAGGTCTTCCTTTTTCCATTGGTTCACCCCCTAATGGCCGCTGCGGCCGGCGCACTGCGGCCAGTGCACCGCACTGATCCGAAGCCCGGAGTCAGGTGCTTCTCCTGGTCTCCCATGGGGTGCAGGGCCCAAGGACCTGGGCCATCCTCCACTGCACTCCCGGACCACAGCAGAGAGCCAGACAGGAAGAGGAGCGACAGGACAGAATCCAGCGCCCCAACCAGGACTAGAACCTGGTGTGCCAGCACTGCAGGCGGAGGATTAGCCTAGTGAGTTGTGGCACCGGCCTATGTATCTGTTTTACACAAGTAACACATCAGTTGCTTACTGTTCTGCATCTAGTCCTCTTCTTTGACAGCCCATCTTGGAGATCATTCCAAATCAATGCTTGTTCGAAAGCTTACTTATGTTCTTTATTTGAAAGACAGTGAGAGACACACAGAGAGAGCAACAGTAGGGTCTGGGCCAAATGAAAATCAGGAGCCAGGAACTCCCATGTGGGTGTCCCATGTGGGTGGTAGGGGCCCAAGTTCTTGAGCCATTGTCTGCTGCTTCTTAGAATGTGCACCAGCAGGAAGCTGGATTGGAATGGGAGTGAGGACTCGACCCCAGGCCCTCTGTTACAGGATGGCCTCATTCCAAGTGGTGCCGTGACCCTCTGCACCACAATACCCACCCTTCAAGATACTTCTTACATCGCACTGTCATTAGTAGTTGTAGACTACTCCCTTGCAAGGATGCACAAGGCATTTGCCCAGTCTCCTCTCTATGGTAGTGGTTTCCAATGCTTTGCCATAGCAAGCTATGCTGCAGTGACCATAGTGGCACATATGTTACTCAGAACACTGGAGAAGATCTGCAAGATAAGTTCCAGGCCAGAGATGTGGGCATTTTAGATTCTGATAGTGCTGGCCATACTGCCCTCCCAAAGGTGGCTCCAATTTACACTCCTGCCATGGAGGCATGAGCCAGGCTGTTCAATTTTTTCTCCTGTTGTCCATTTGCACAGAGGAGACTCAAAGGAAACTCCATCCTCAAGTTCATGGGGAGATGTGGAACCGTCGGTGAGCACCACCAGCCTGTGGGCTCAGAAGCCTCTTCTACAACCCCACCACCGATACCAGGCCCCCATGAGAACCCCACGGTGCCTGCAGCCAGGTCTCAGAGCCCACACCCATGATCTGGTGCTGCCCTTCCAGGATCAGAATGAACCCAACCACAAGAAAAGCATCAGGTGGGAGCTGGGTTAATAGCTGAGACATTGATTCTGCTAGAAAAGCAGTGGCATTTTAAAAACTGGAGTCTGGACCTAAGTGAACGATTTTACCTGCTCTTCCACTGCAATGAGCCCTGGTAGGGCTCTGCCCCCAGTGTACTTAGGGTGGAGAAATCCCTGGTGCCGCGATTCTATCGACCGCTCTTAAAACAGGGGAGCATTTGCTTCAGGATTAGAGCTTTTTAAAGATCAGATGGATGATCCATCACCCCGCCTGATGGGTGGCTCACGGAGGAAGCGGCCACACCTCGTTCGGTCACTGGAGCTGGAATCAGTGGGGCAATCTGAAATCCGGCCACAGTGGTCACACAGCTTGGTTCCAGGATGCCCCTGCCTCAAAACACCAGAATCTGTGGATGCTCAAGTCCCTACTGTAGAATGGAACAGCATTTGCATATTAAGCTACACACACCCTCCCAATTACTTAGAATACCTAATACCCTGTAAATGCTATGAACATAACTTTTATGCCATATTGCTTAGGATATTACAAGAAAGTCTGCCTATGTTGAGTACAGATGAATTTTTTAAACATATTTTCAAGGCGCCATTGGTGGGTTCTCTGGCCAACTGTAGTCCCCGATTTTCCAAAAACAGCACAGACTGCTGAGAAAAAGTTAAGCATCAACAAAGGGAGAGGCAGTACAGACCACAACTCTGCTGGCTACCTAGGGACTCTGGCAGTTACGTCTCAAACCCTGATCACATCTACATAGGGGAATCACCCACTCAGTGTAATCAAACGAACACTAAGGAGATGCTCTTATAAAAATGTGCAAAGGTGTATAAACTTGGCAGACGGGCAAAGGAGTGCACCGAGCAGATCTCTTTCCCCAGCTGCGCCGTCTCAGGTTGAGACAAGGAGCAGGGATGCCCCCTGCCTGCCTGCCTGCGCCACTTACAGGAGGCAGCCTACCAGCAGCCACGCCGCCCATCTTCTCTGCAGGCCCAGAGGATCCAGGTGCAAATGGCAATGCCTTTGACCTTGCTTGGCTGCACCAGTGGGAGGTGAGACTCACCACGCTTTCTGAAGACTGTGCAGCGCACAATGCCTGCTGTAATCTGGGCTTGCTCGGGAGCTGCTCATGGACTATTGAAATCGGAACACCTTTCTAGCCTGCCCTGAAAGCTGCAAACCTTGTGGTCTTCTGGGTCTTGGCTATTTACTCAAAAATAGCATTTATGAAAATCCCTTGGACAGCTTGAAAAACCTCACGTTTGCACTCCACAGGTGCAGAGTGCGGCCCTGGAACCTGTGATGAGCAGCCCAGGAGATTCTGAGGCTGAAGACCAGATGTTGAGAAACTGACACGTGGGCACCAGCTAAGAAAGTGAGGTTTCCTGTGATGCAATCACTCCAGGGCGGCGCTGCAGCAATACATAAAGTGGAGACCAGCAGCACCAGCATCCCCTATGGGCGCCGGTTCGAGTCCCAGCTCTTCCACTTCCAAGTCAGCTACCTGCTAATGCACCTAGGAAGGCAGCTGAAGATGGTCCAAGTGCTTGGGGACTTGCACCCAGGTGGGAGACCCAGAGGAAGCTCCTGGCTCCTGGCTTCAGCCTGGTCAAGCCCTGGTCATTGTGGCCCTTTGGGAAGTGAACCAGCACATGGAAGACTTCTCTCTCTCTGTAACTCTATCAAATAAACGCATAAATCTTTAAAAAATAATAAATAAGTTTCTTCTCATTCATTCATTTTACAGATGTGCATTCAATATGTGCAGGTGCAAAGGGAAATGAGGGACCCGTACTGTGGCGCAGCAGGTTAACGCCCTGGTCTGAAGTGCCAGCATCCCATATGGGCGCCGGTTCGAGACCTGGCTGTTCTACTTCCCATCCAGCTCTCTGCTATGGCCTGGGAAAGCAGTAGAAGATGGCCCAAGTCCTTGGCCCCTGTACTCGCGTGGGAGACCCAGAAGAAGCTCCTGGCTCCTGGCTTTGATCAGCATAGCTCCAGCCATTGCAGCTAATTGGGGAGTGAACCAGCAGATGGAAGACCTCTCTCTCTCTCTCTCTCTCCCTCCCGCTCTCTCTCTCTCTCCCTCCCTCTCCTCTCTCTGTGTAACTCTGACTTTCAAATAAATAAATACATCCTTTAAAAAAGGGAAATGAAACATGCCTTCCAGATGTCCCTAGTCTAACTGGGGAAAGAAGGAACATGTATTCTCTCAGCATAGCATGGGGAGGGGCTGTCCAGGTGAGCCTGACCCGACGGAGGGGGGAGGGGCTGTCCAGGTGAGCCTGACTCGACGGAGGGGGGAGGGGCTGTCCAGGTGAGCCTGACCCGACGGAGGGGGGAGGGGCTGTCCAGGTGAGCCTGACTCGACGGAGGGGGGAGGGGCTGTCCAGGTGAGCCTGACCCAACGGAGGTGAGAAGGGGATGGAGGTGACATCAGGGAAGCATTTCCCATGGAGTTAACCTAAGCCTGGGGTTGGATGTTTGGACAAGTGCCTGAGACACTGTGTAAGATGCCCATGTCACCTGTGGGAGGCCTGGGGCCGATGCCCACCTCCTTCAGCTTCCTGCTCATGCAGACCCTGGGAGGCAGTGGTGACGGCTCAGGGAGCTGTGTCCTTGCCACCCAGTTGAGTTCTTGGCTTCTGCTTGGTCCAGCCCTGAACATTGTGGGCATTTGGGGAGTAAACCCAAAAACAGGAACCATCTCTCGCTCCTGCTCTTGCTTTATGTCTGCCTCTCAGATAAATTAACTTTTAAAAATAAATTTACTTATTTATTTGAAAGGTAGAGCTAGAGAGAGGGAGAGGTAGGGGCAGAGAGAAAGAGAGAGGTCTTCCACCCACTGGTTCACTCCCCAAACGGCTGCAATGGCCAGGGCTGGGCCAGGCTGCAGCCGGGAGCCAAGAGCTTCATGTGCGTCTCCCACATGGGTGCAGGGGCCCAAACACTTGGGCCATCTTCCACTGCTTTCCTAGGCCATTAGCAGGAACCTGGATCAGAAGTGGAGAAGCTGGGCCTTGAACCAGCACTCATTTGGGATACCAGCACTGCAGATAGCGGCTTTACTTGATACACCATAACGCCAGCCCCATAAATAAACTTTAAAAATACAAATTCTTCTAAAAATGGATGGCATTAAGAATTAAAGAAAAAAACACAGGCTTTCCAAGCCATAAAGTCTTGAACCAGTTGGGCACACTTGGAGATGATACACAGTCTGTACATTAGAATGAAATTCAGTTGTATGTGATGTGAGTATGCACGTGTGTGTGTGTGCACATGCATGTCTGTGTGTGCGTGTGTAAGGCGAGGGAGGCAAGCCCAGGGCAGCTGCAGGCCAGCTCAGGAATGTCCTTGTGTACAAAGGCGTCCATGTGGGATTGGTGCCAGGACCCCGGACAAATAGCGAAAAGCCAAGATGCTCAAGTCCCCTCCGTACAATAGTGCATTTGCACAGCACCTGCTCACATCCTCCCATGTATCTTAAACTGTGTCTAGATCACCTACACTACCTAATGCATACAAACACAGCACACACACCTGTTGCACTGTGACTGAGGGGATCATGAGTGTGTCTAGATCACTACACTACCTAGCACATGCAAACACAGCACACACACCTGTTGCACTGTGACTGAGGGGATCATGAGGAGAAACTAAATTCTGCACATGTTCAGTGCAGATGCAAGTATGTTTCCAATGCTTTTGCTCCTAGGTTGTTTCTGGGATGTGGACCCCATGGACACAGAGGCTCCTGGGGCACTGAAGCGCTGCCCAGGTGGTCTTGCCCAGGTGGTCTTGTGCAGGGAGGACCCTCACAGCTCTGTTTCACAGCGCCATGGCAGGTCGCCCAGACAATTGGTTACTGCACAGAAAGCGACTGCCCTTCTTCACCTGGGGTGCAAACAGCCTCAGTAAGGCCCCCAGGAAGGGCCGGTGCTGTGGCTTAGTAGGCTAAGCCTCCGCCTGTGCGCCGCCATCCCATATAGGAGCAGGTTCATGTCCTGCTGTTCCTCTTCCCATCCAGCTCTCTGCTTGGACCCCTGCACGCACATGGAAAATCCCGCAGGGGACGGCCCAGCTCCAGCCATTGAAGCCATTTGGGCAGTAAACCAGCATCTGGAAAACCTTTCTCTCTCTCTCTCTCTCTCTCTCTCTCTCTCTCTCTCTCTCTAACTCTACCTCTCAAATAAATAAATAAAATCTTAAGAAAACACTCAGGAAGAGCTCCTGGATGCAGCCCTTTCCACCAAGGTCAAAGTCAGATCTTAGATCGGTTTGTACGGGGACAAAAAACAGACCTTTCAGGGGATAGCAGCAAAAACAAAGGCTCACTTGAGTCCCCCCTCTGCCTGCATCTGGAAGCCATGTGGAGGGTCCCCAGGGGCTGTCCCCAACCACGCAGTGACTGACACAGGCCTGCAGGGATCACGCATTGAGCCAAGCTCGTCTTGAGTCAGATGGAGCTGTCTGCAGAGAAACGCGCCTGGGTCCGGGCGATCATTCACGGAAGCACGTATGTCACTGAGTGATTACATCACCAGGTGTCGCCAGAGGCGACTGAAGCCGGCGGTTTACACAAATCCGTGAGTTAAGTTATGGCCACGCTGGTGCTCCAGGGCTGCAGCTCCATAGGCCTCCTGCAGGGACTGGCCATTCCAGAGCCTGGAAAAAGCCTCCTGCAGTTCCCTGGGCTGTGCGGCTGGCAAAAGCCGTAAGAGCAAGAGCTTCTGAGATGGCAGGGGAGGAGCCAGGGCTCTGCTGTGGGAGCACCGACCCATGCCTGCCACACCCCTGCCATGGCCCTCACTTAGACACAGAACAAAAGCACAGGGCCCATGTGGTCTCACGGAAACGTGTAACGTAGGGGACTGCTGAGTGTGCAACCAAGGCTTGCAACAAAACGTCTCAACATGGGCCAGTGGCACCACACACTACATACACACACACACAATTACATACACACATTCATGCTCATACATGCACACACATATACACACATGCATACTCACACACTCATACATATACATACACACACACTTGCATGCACACACTCACATACACTCACACATACCTGCACATTTACCACACATACATACACATGTATATACATATTAACATACACATGTATACACATATAGACACACAGACACACATATACACATACTCACATATACACATTTACTCACACACATACACGTATACATAAACATGTACTCACACAGACACACACACTCACATACATGCACATACGCGTAATACATATACACATGTATGCACATATGCTCACACAATATTCACATGCATGCACACATACATGTGCTCACTGACACACATATACATGCATACTGACACACATATGCATACACATCTACTCGCACATGTACATACTGACACACATATACATACACACATACACATATACATGCACACACATACACACATACACATATACATGCACACACATACACATGCATACATATACATACGGACACACATGCCACACACATGCCTGCTATGCCAACTGTCTACCTTCTTGCTGGAACACACTCTTTGTTCCAAGGTCTCTGCACCCATTCTCCCTTCCTCAGCCTTCAGGTCCTGTCTTCGGCAGAGGTGCTGGGGACCAGAGGGCAGGTACAGGAGAGACGGCTGGCCTGCGCTTGGCACCTGGGGCCCCAGGCAGGGAGGCCCCTCTGGGCCCTGCTGCACCAGCTTCGACGACAAAGCAGCCAATGGAGCACCTGGGGCCTGGGTCAGCTCCCCGAGCCCAGCAGGGCAAAGTGGCTGAGTCCAGCGGTGGAGAGCTTAGGTCACTCGCTGGGAGAGTAGAGGGAAACGCCACGTGCACTGGGAAGTCCAGGATCAAACGCCTGCAGCTCCAGCCCATGGTCATGTTCGTAACGGCAGTGACCAGCCTCCCTCACAGCCACAGGGCGGTCGGAGGAGTCGCAGTCGGGCAGCACCCGGAGGCCGGGCTGGTGACGCCTAGCTGTGGTCTCTTCTGCCAGGAGCAGCGGCAGACACCCACAAAGTGAGGCTGTGTCCACTCCACGCGCTTTCCTCTGCCGCCATGGGTGCTGGGCCGGCTGTGAGACTGCCCACTCCAGCCATGCCCCTCCTGCTCCCAGAGAGAGCTGTCCCCCAAGAACCAGGGGCCCCCAGGGTGTCCATTCCTCGGGTGCTTGAGAGCAGACCCAGGCCCGCACTGTGGGCAGGCTGGTCCCTCCCTGAGCCCCCACGCCACCCCTGGAGCACCCTCGGCCGGCCCCAGGCCCCTGTGGCTTTCCTCCAGAAAGGAGCTGAGCTCTGCACTCCAGAACACAGACCCAGTGAGGGTGAATCCAAGCCTTCTTTGCCTTTCAGGAAATATGATGGGGCAGGGTGGGGTGCGGTGGGGAACAAGCTTGCACGGAAGAAACAGACTCCTGGGGGAGGCCCCGAGGATGCAGCCTGCAGCTCTGCCCGGTGCAGGGTGCACCAGGGACCAGCAGGAGGCCCCCTGTTGCAGGGAGACCCATGAACCTATAGGTATGCAGGTGCACCTGGCTGGTGGAGGTGTGGGGAGGAGGCGGGGAAGGGCCAGGCTACCAAGGCCCCTTACCTCCCACCAGCTAGCCAGGGCCCTGCCAGCCCGGCTGGCTAGTCTAGAGTGGAATGCTGTTGCCATGACCACAGTTCCTGGGGCCTTCTCTTGCACCACCTTAATCCAGCACCCAAGCACAGCAAAGCTGGTCTTTTTCACAGAAGCTGTACTTTATGGGGGGTGTTGGGGCTCTGGATGGGGGGGGGCTCTGCTCCTGCAGGTCAGACTCTCATGGGCTCTCCTCTCAGTCCGCCAGATAAGCAGACCCGTTGAGCACCCACCCCGCCACAGCACCCCTAGAGCACCTGTCAGGGAGCTAAGCCGTCCGCTGAGCTAGCTTCACCAACGCTGGGGAAACTCGGAACCAACCTCTCCCCTAGTTTGCCACGAAACCAGGGCCAACAGGCACAGCCCAGCAACCGTTGCAAAAAGCGAATGTCAGGGAACAGCAAGAATCACCCCGCCTGTGCACCTGCCCGAGTCTGCTGAGGTTCCAGGGAGTGGAACTCGGGCTCCTTCCCGGCAGGTTCAGGGACGCCAGGCGCTAAGTGGAGGCAGGACAGCTCCCCTCCCCCCCCCATCCCTGCTGGGCCTCACACATGGCTGTCTGCACATGCTGGGATCCCCTGCTGCCACTGCAAGCCATGCTGCGATTCTGACAGCTTCCTGCAGTGTGGTCTACAGAGATGCCTGCGGAGGCTGATGCTTAAGTAAAAGGCATGGGAGGAAGAAGTCTCCTGGAGATTGTGTGCTGCCTCTGGGCTAGGGGAGCTGTCCCCTGTGGATGTCAGACTCTTGTCCCACCCCCCACAAGACCCCTGTGGTGGGGGGGGAGTAGTGGGGGGGCCAGCATTCAGCACGGAGTGGGACTCTCAGATACAGGGCAAGCGTCAGGGGCAGCTGCAGGCTGCAGCAGGCCAGGGCTCCCACCTGCTCTGTGACCGTGACTGTGACTTCTGGACCTTGTACTCAGCCCGGTCCATTCAGAGCAGGCGCCCCAGGCTGGCCTTGGAAATAGGCTTCTGTCTCTTGAACCCTGCTCGTGCCCAATCCAGGCTCTCTGAAGTGCACGCTGCTCACCCGTAGGTCTCAGCTCAGACTCACTCTTACCCACCTGAGCCACAGAAACCTGAGGTCGGCCAAGCTGAGACCTGTGATTCTTCCCACACTTGGCTTTGGGTAAGAGGGGCCCTTCCTTGGGCTGCCCACTACAAAGGGTCTATCCCACTCTGGTCCTCCTCCAGCCACACATGAGAAAGCACACCAAATACCTGGGCTGTCCCGGGATGCCCCACTCCCCAGCTCCCAGTCTGTACCCTGGGCCAATGCATTCGTCAGCTTCAGGTGCACCCTTTGCAGGATAGGCAGTGCCACAAACAGACAGACCCCTAGGTCAAGGGGAGTCCAAGGTGTGGGGACAGCCTGGACACAGGGGTTGAAGTATCCAAGCATGCTCGTGCACCCAGAGACCCCCAAGGTGCAGAATGAACCCCTCAGCCTGGTAAGGCCCTGGGACAGGAGGACAAGGTGCTGAACTCTAAGAACCCTCAACTTCTGCAGTGGCCTCTCAAGTTGTTATGAAGGCAGAGCAAACTGCATGTAATAACTGCTTGAGTTCTATGCAGAGAGGAGCCAGCTCCTTCTGCTCAGCTGAGAGATTGCTTACAGGAACTGGAAATCTCGCTGAGCACGTGGGGGAAGGAAGCTTGGCTCACTCCCGTCAGACGCCTTAGAGAACAACCATGGCAGCATGCGTTACCTTTTCTCCATCAACGAGCTCTTGCAAAATAACTTGTCTTTCCCGACACAGTTCCAGGAAATCTTCGGAGTGCAGACTCTCGTGCAAGGCGGGGAAGAAGGTGAGCTGGGTGCAGTCCACGGCTCCCTCATCCGGCTCACTCCCGGCCTCCTTTGGTGTCAGCTCATCTGTGGAGGCACAGAAGGACACAAGGTTTCGGCATGCATGAGCCACTGGCTGTCACCAAGGAGGCCAGGCCGGTCCCCGTATCAGCGAGAGGCACCTCAAGGCTCTAGGGCAGAAGTGGACAGTGTGGGTCACTTAGTGGGACCATCTACTGCTTCTGCAAAGGGACACACACCCCGCTGCCACCACCCCAACCTGACCCCACATCAAGCTGATTTGCCCCAGAAAGCCTGGGTGTGCCCAGGCCTGGCTCCCTTGGCAGCTCAGAGGCGACCCTAAGGGAGCCTCTGACAATTCACCTTCATCCTGTCTAGAGGCTCAACCAGAACCTGCTGGGTCTGAACCGCACATCGCTCGTGTTTTTGAGCCAGTACTGTCTTCTAACTGGAGAAGCACTAAATTCCTATTTTTAAAAAAAATCTGGAACAGCCTTGGAATGGTAAGAAATAAAGAGCATCAGCTGTGAGCCCAGAGAGGGTGCTGGTCACCACAGTTCCCTTTAAAAGTGAACCCCTTCTCTCTGCCAGCACCTCCTATGGCACTGCTCCATCTGTGTTAGCTGGGCTGGGGCTGTATTTCATCCTCACTGTGATGCCAGCAGCCTGTACCAGAGCACTGGTTCAAGTCCCGGCTGCTCTGCTTCCGATCCAGCTCCCTGCTAATGCATGTAGGAAAACAGTGGAGGATGGGCCCTGTCACCCACATGGCATGGGGAGACCTGGACAGAGTCCCTGGCTCCTGGCTTCAGCCTGGCCCAACTTCAGTCACTGTGGCCATTTGGGGAATGAATCCGTGGATGGAAGATCTCTCCATCTCCCTCTTTCTCTGTGTCATTCTGCCTTTTAGATAAATACAATAAATATTCCCCGAAATTTCAAGGCCAGGCAGTTTTTTCAGAACTTGCATTTTCCATGAACTTCTGAAGGCAAGGATTTCAAAAAATTTTTTGCATCAAAATAAACTTATGTTTTAATTCCATTTTCCATGAACTTTTTGAAGTGCCCTCCTAAATGTATAGACAGATAACTTAGACATGATAGGAGTAACAGTGCATTCGCAGTTTTCATTCTCTAGTGTGTCTTCCCACTCATGAGCGCCTTCCCATTCTGATTAAAGTTCTCTGAACAGCTTACACATCTATGAAACTGTCTATGACAGCCATCTCACAACCACTGAGCCTGTGGCCTGGTTTTTTTAGACACCGATGGCTTCTGTGTCCACACTGGATCACAGTCATCATACACTGCTAGACTCACTTTTCTTTTTAAAATATTTTTTATTTGAGAGTCACTGCTACAAAGAGAGACACAGAGACAGAGATCTTCCACCCCCCAAATGGCCACAACAGCCAGAGCTGAGCTGATCCAAAGCCAGGAGCCAAGGGCTTCCTCCTGGTCTCCCATGTGGGTGCAGGGGCCCAAGCACTTGGGCCATGCTCTGCTGCTTTCTTGGATGCATTAGCAGGGAGTGGATGGGAAGTGGAGCAACCGGGACTTGAATCAGAGCCCATATGGGATGCTGGCACTGCAAGGGAGGCTTAACCCTCTTTGCCACAACACCCGCCCCTAGACTCACTGTCTAAGGAAACACTCCTGGGCAGGAGCAGTTGGTGTAAGCTAAGCACATAACTGCAGGATTTCTGGATCCTGCTTCTCCTCCTACGTGCCCCAAGGGTCCTTCTCCTTGGAGCAGGCTCATGGTTGTGATTGCAAACCCATGGGCCATTTTCTTTGTGCCAAGAAGCTCACCCCTTTGCCCCTCCCTCTCTTTCCCTACCTCTGACTGCCCATGGGGATGCATCAAAGTGTGTGCGGCTCGCAGTGACAGCCCTCGGGGGCCTCCCCCATACTGGGGGAGCAGAGGCAGGAGCAGACACCCAGGAAGGCCCAGTGGAGAACCACAGGCCCCTTCTTTCTCTTGGCTGAACTTCCCACTCATGTCAATGCTGCAAACACCAGGAGGCCCCAGGTCATAGATGTCCAGAGGTTCTGCCTACTGGGGACTTTAAGACCAAACTGTCCATGGCCAGAGTCCATGGCAAATCAGCACACCCCTCCCACCGCTGCACTCTCTGCACCTGGCATCTGACAGGCAGCAGAGGGAGACCATTGCTGAGGGGTGGAGTGGAAGAAGAGAGACAAACAGGTGTCACAGTGTCAACCCCAGTCCTGCTGTTCAGTCGGACTCCAGAGCAACCTGGGATCCATGGCCAGCACCCTCATCGGGCGGGCTGGTGTTACTGCAGACTAGCCAGCAGAGTAGCTGGCTCAGCATGAGACCCGACCTCAGCAGGCAAAGAGAGGGGTTTGATCAAGGGAATGACATTGTCATTGGCTGGAGAAGACCCAAGCTGCATCCCAGGGTACAACAGAACTCACAGAATAAGGCAGGCTCAAATGGGAAGTTTTAGGAAACACATAGAATTTGAAATATAGTGTGTATACATGTGTGTGTGCATGTATGTGCATGCATGTTTACGTGTGTGCATGTATGTGCACGTGTGTGTGTGTGTGTGTGCATGCCTAAACACTCTCTAAAAATAATCCTTGAATTTTTAGCAACTTCGGCTCAAACAAATTCCTCCATGGGACTTATACAAATAAAGAGAAAGCACTAACATAAAAAAGACACCAGATTGTTTTCTTTAAATTTGGAAAATAATGATGACGACGACTATGTCCGTCATTCTCACAATCAGAAGAGTTCAGTGTGAGAGGTATGAAATATCACTTCCGCCTATTTTTATTCTAAGATGTTTTATTCTCCTTCCGTGTTTTTTGGACATTCACTGACTAACATGCATTTGGGTTCTTTGGAAGTTCTCCCCGATTTAGAAAACTGACAAGACACTCCCCCTCCCCCCAAAAAAAAAATTCTTCTTGCTGCCATCTTAATGCAAAGCTCTTCCCATGCCGGAGTCTGGGTCCCGAAGAGGTTCCTCCACACTCTGGAAGTACAGTCCCGGGCAGTCCTCCTGCTGGCTGCTCCACCCTTGTAGAATTTCACTCTTCCAAAGCATCATTTTAATCTACTGAATAAGATCGTAAGTGAAACGAATCGTTGGCTTAATTATTAAAGGAAAAATAGAGTCATGGAATACCTTGGTTTTCAGCATTTGTCTGAGAAATGTCGCCCTTCCTGACTTGGCTCCCCTGAAAGAAGACCAGAGAAAAGAGAGATTCATTCCTGGATGTGACACACATGCCCACCACCCCCGATGCTGCAGAGTCACGTGCGTCTCCTGCAAAGAACTCACGGCCAGGTGCAAGGGGAGCGGAATGCTAGCGCTTGAAGGACCACAACACAATGCAAGTTTTAATGTTCCCAAGTCAAAGGGGAGAAAACCCACAAGCTTCCATTAAGTAGGACTGACGGTAATTACAGAAGAGGATGCCAAGACGGGGTTAGAGGACATCTTGCTGTCTGTCTGGGGGCCACCTGGACGGGACATAGGGAGAGGCTCTGGCGCTGGACAGCCTGGGGGACCACAGCCTGCGTTTGGCTGTGTTGTGGGCACAGTGAGCAGGCTACTGATTGCTCCTGCCTCCCACTCCTAAGTAGGAGTGCAGTAAGGAAAAAATACAGCACACAACTGACGCTTTGCGGCAATTCGTAAAATGCGCAAGCGTCCACTGAAGAAACAAAAGGTCATTTATCTCCACTAGGTTTTAGAAGGGAATTTTAGCAGGGGTTGCAAAGAGAAGACACTCCACTTTGTAACTTGGAACGAATGCAGTGAAGCAGCTGAGGTCGAGAGGTTTTCATCGCATAACTTGTTAAGGGATTTGCCAGTGCGAGAATGCCTGGAGCAGTGACAGCTACAACGGCTAAGCGACAAGGAACCTGTGCAAGCAGGCATGGCTGTCACCCAGCCCCTTCCAAACACTGGCACCCAGCTTGTGCGGGAATGCAGGGCACTGCCGAGCAGCAGCAGCGAGGGTGTGGATGGCCCACACTCTGATTCCCACGCTCCTCCAGCCATTCATTCAGGCCGTAGTGAGCGTGGTCCTTCTGTGTACCTGGGAGGGTTGGTGATTCTTTCTTCTATTAAATGACATCAAGAATAAATAATGGAGGCACCGGTGCTGTGGCGTAGCAGGTAAAGCCACTGCCTGCAATGCCGGCATGCCATATGGGTGCTAGTTCAAGTCCCAGCTGCTCCACTTCTGATCCAGCTCTCTGCTATGGCCTGGGAAAGCAGCAGAAGGTGGTCCAAGTCCTTGGGCCTCTTCGCCCATGTGGGAGACCCAGAAGAAGCCCCTGGCTCCTGACTTTGGATCAGCTCAGCTCCGGCCGTTGCAGCCATCTAGGGAGTGAACCAGCAGATGGAAGACCTCTGTCTGTCTCTACCTCTCTCTGTCTCTGTCTGCCTCTGCTTCTCTGTAACTCTGCCTTTCAAATAAATAAGTAAATCTAAAGAAAGAAAGAAAGAAAGAAAGAAAGAAAGAAAGAAAGAAAGAAAGAAAGGAAGGAAGGAAGGAAGGAAGGAAGGAAGGAAGGAAGGAAGGAAGGAAGGAAGGAAGGAAGGAAGGAAGGGACTGCCCTGCACTGAACTACAGACATTCTATGTCCCGCCCAGTTAAATCCTGCCGTGGGGAAGCTATGAAGCCACCTCTGATGTGTTTCCTCCTTGAGCCATCGCTGTCCTGTGTCTGCAGCTCCTACCTGGTGCCTTCCCAGACTCAGGCCGTCCCACGGAGACAAGCTTCTGATGCGCTTCCTCATGCGTGCAGGGCCCTCTCTCCAGTCCAGCTCCCACCGGGAGCAGGGGGTGCTCTCCGCTGCCTGGCCCCACAAGCCCAGCTCCCCAAAAAGCTGCTCCTGGATCCTGGCCCATGCCTTGGTAGCCTTGATGTCACCACATCGCCACCTCTGGGAAGCAGAAACACAGCGTCACTCCTGGACATACAACCCTGGGGGCCTTGGCCTCTCACCTACTGGTATCAACCGTGGGAGCCTGAGCACGCTCAGGGTGTGGAGTCAGGAGCAGGCCATCTCTGCCCGTTGACCTGCAGAGCCACGGGACCCTGGGTGCTGGGCTGAGAGCCACAGCTCTGGAAGGTTCCAAAGCCGATCATCAGAGGGGTTAGACAGCTGCTCTCTAAATGGATCTGGAATTTTACCCCAGCTCCTTCCTTTCCAAACCAAAGTTGAATATGCTTCGTCCAGCCACCAGGACCAGGGGCAGAGTTGGAATTGCTGGTCCTGTCAGTAGTGGTGCACTTTCTGCAAGGCACTGCCATCTCTGCACCTCAACATCTCTAACCATCAAATGAGAGGCTTGGCTGTCATAGGATTCTAGATGGTTCGGGGATTCTGGAATGTTCACAGAAGCTAAAACCTTTGGTGTTAATGAGAATATCGATGAAATCCTCACGGGTTATGGATGAGGTTGGTCACGGTCACAGCGTCACCTGGAGTCTGTCTGGAAGCTTCATAAAAATGCATGCATGTCCTAACCTGCCCCTGGAGGCCACGTGGAGGTTTTGTCCATTCACCTTGCAAAGAAACGCTTTGATTCACTGCGGACAGTAAATCAGCTTTGTCAACTGTGTGAACTTTGGCATTTCTTCACATACGACATGGTATTCGCCCTAAACTGTAATACCAATATTCCAGAAAATGGAAAGGTGACATTGTTAATGACAGAAAGTGTCCAGCTCAGAGACTCAAATAGAAAAGAGACACGTGACCATGCATGAGGCTGAGCTCCTCACCACGCAACCCCATCTCCCCTCCCATGAACAAGCACCTCCCACCATCGCCAGGCAGACATGGAGGCCACAGAGAAAACGGGACCTCTCCAAAGGCCAGCAGGTGGCCAACATGAGATTTCAACCCAGTCCGTGTGCTTGCAAAGCCCGCAGGTGAGCCTGCAAGCTATGCCCCTTCACCTGCAGGCGGGATTTCGATGGCTCACAAGACTGGGCTCTGAGATTCTGGGACATGATGCATAGATGAATCCTTTTCAGAACTTGTCAAAGGCATTTCAAAAAAAAAAAAAAAATGGGTGGGGCGGGTGAGTCTTTGGCAGCCAATGAACCTGGGTTCTGAGCAAGTTTCTGCTGTTCATTAGTAGATGAACTTTTTAAAGAAACCTTACTTTAATTAACTGAAAATTTTTAATTGTGTATTTGCAAGGCAAGGGGAGACAGTTCTCCCCCACTGGTTTGCTCCCTAATGTGGGAACATTAGCACCTGTTCCAAGCTTTTTGCACAGGGTTGGCCCTGCAAGGTGAACTCGTTTGGGGAGAAATACTTCCATTCCCTGCAGATTGCCACTGTGCGGTTGGGCTTCATGGGGGAATGAACAGCACCAAGCGTGGCCTGGGCTCTTGATTGGTTCGCAGAGCCCCTCCTCCCTGCACGCCTCCACCTACACAGTGAGATGCCTGGCTGCCCGAGGCTTCACACTACTGTCTACTGAGTATCTATAGTCAGGCGGTGAGCTCCCTGAGAGATGCGTGCTTGCTTAGCCCATGACAGCAAGCCACTTGTGACCCCAGGAGAGAGGCTGTCAGATGAGCACAAACAGCCCTGAGATGTAAAGGCACTCGGAGATGGTCACCTCTCTGGACAGTGCAAGGACCCCTTTCTGCTCACCCCACAAACTGCTGCCACTCGGGACACTGCATCCCATCCTGGAGTGCCCAGGTTCAAGTCCCAGCTCTGCTTCTAACTCCAGCCTCCTGCTAGTGCTCCCCCTAGGGGGCTGCAGGTGCTAGCCCAAAGTACTTGGGAGACGTGGCTGGAGTTCCTGGCCCCTGCTTCAGCCTGGCCCAGTCCCAGACGTTGTGGGCATCTGGGGTGTGAACCAGTGGAGAGGAGATCTCTCTTCATCTGTCTCTGTCTGTGTCTCCCTGCCCTTCACAAACAAAACTCAAAGGAAGCAAGAAGGAACAGGAGGGTCCATGCGTGTCACTGAACGGGAGCAGCTGGACCCCAGAGAAGAGAATGAACAGGACTTGGACAAGGCACAAGGAGATCTGAGCAGCCAGGGTGGAAGGGACTGTTCCGGCCAGGACTTCAGGAGTGGTGGGGTAAGTATCAGAATGGCACAGCCTGCTGCTGATACGGTGCTGGGCTCAACTTCCAGGAGGATTGGCATCAGCAAGCTCGGGGCTCTGCAACATGCTGGTGACCTCTCAGTGATGCACCAAGTGCCAAGTTAGAGAAGTCTCACGTGGCTTGTTATGGACACACCCTACCCCGCACATAGCGGCCCCCTTGGGGAGGGCCTCCTTGGGTGCACCTGCGAGGACCTGTCCTTGAAGAGTGAGGTGGCTCTCACAAGCCTGATTTGTGCCTAGCGCTTGGACTGGAGTTTCCTGGAAGTGGAGCGTGGCCCATCTTGGGAAAACACACTCCCCCCTGTACTCGAGGGGTGAATGCGCCAGACCCCATTATCTCCAGCAGACACTCACTATTATCTGTGTTCTTTGAAATCCCCCAATCTGTCTTAAATATTTAAACACTTGGAAAGGATCCTCATGGATCAGCCTCAAAATGCTGATGTTCTCAAAAACACCTCCATCGACGGCAAAGCTCGGCCCAGCCTTCTCAAGCACCCCCTAACCCAAGTCAGGCCCTGCTGCTGGCAATGTCAGCACGATTGTGCTCCTGGCTCCCAGCAGAGCTTGGGCCACTCTGGGCTCCCAATGCCTATTTCCTGGATGAACGTGTAGTTCAGGCAAGGGACGAAATGCCTGCCGCCCCCCATGGCACACAGGTCAACGCAAGGAGGTCTGAGCCACTGATGACCCATTACGGACTTGGCCATTGCATCTAGAATGTCCACCTACAGTTTAATCCAAAGGCTTTTCTGACCCCTCTGTTCAGGTTCAAGGTGGATTCCAGGCTACTGTGCAGGCAACGGAGGTGCTGCCTCTTACCTGCTTGTGGTCTTTGTATAACGATGCATACAGCTCCTGTCCTCTTCTTCTGTAGTTCTCTATACATGACACGAAATCCTGGAGGAGAGAGAGGACCGACCAATGACACCTGTGATTGCCCATAAGAGTTTTTCAACCCTGACCAATTGCCAGGAGGAAATAATGGCTCCAGGATGTGTTGGTCCAAGCAGGCCCAACCAATGAAGGAAGACGTCCCCTACACCAACACACTCACACGCCAACTCCCTCAACTTCCTGGTCATGGTGTACCTGCACTTCTGCCAGTGATGAGCTAGCTTACAACAGCTCAACCTTCCTCCCAAGAATGACTACAAAAATCCAGACTCCAGTAACCTGCTTTAAGACAGTAGAGAGCTAGCAAGAGAGCTAAGATTAAGGACCCAAGATCCTGGAGAGAAAAATCTCATGGAGGTGTGCCCAAGTGTTTATGCCAGCTTTTCCCTTTGAAAGATTTGCACAGCAGGTTGAGGGAGCCAGCAGAAAGTGATGACTGAGCAGAGAAGACTGACGGATGACTGGGCCAGCTCCAGTGGCTGCGGAGATAAAGATTGGAGCCCAGGGCTGGCGCCGCAGCTCACTAGGCTAATCCTCTGCCTGTGGCACTGGCACTCTGGGTTCTAGTCCCAGTTTGGGCACCGGTTCTGTCCTGGTTGCTGCACTTCCAGTCTAGCTCTCTGCTATGGCCCAGGAAGGCAGTGGAGGATGGCCCAAGTGTTTGAGCCCTGCACCCCATGGGAGACCAGGAGGAAGCACCTGGCTCCTGCCTTCAGATCGGCACAGTGCACCTGCCGTAGCGGCCATTTGGGGGGTGAACCAACGGAAGGAAGACCTTTCTCTCTGTCTCTCTCTCTCTCTCTTTCTCTCTCTCTATCTGTCTAACTCTGCCTGTCGGAAAAAAAAAAAAAAAAAGATTGGAGCCCAGGTCCACCAAGGCATCCAGGAAGCAAGGGATCAAGAACGTAGAATTAGGGCAATGAAGAAAAATAAGCCCAGATTTCTGCTATCCTGATCCACTGCCAGCTGCTGCTTTTTCACAAGCCATGTGGGGCTGAGAGGCTGGGGAGACCCAGAAGACTCCAGAAGTCTCTGTCTAGAGAAAGCAGGAGGAGTTGATGGGCTTGGTGGTGGGCTCTGGGAAGGGCTGCACCATGCAGTAACGCAAGTCGGGAAGTGGACCACCCTGATGAGGTCAAAGCTCACTCCAAGGACCTCAATGCTTTAATTTTTTTTTAAAGATCTATTTATTCATTTGAAAGGCAGAGTTATGGAGAGAGAGAGAGAGAGAGAGATCTTCCATCTGCTGGTTCATGCCCTCAAAATAACCACAATGACTGGGGCTGAGCAAGGCCAAAGCCAGGAGCCAGGAGCTTCCTCCAGGTCTCCCACGTGGGTGCAGGGGCCCGAGCACTTGGGCCATCCTCCACTGCCTTCCCAGGCCATTAGCAGGGAGCTGGATCAGAAGTGGAGCAGTCGGGACTAGAACTGGTGCCCATAAGGGATGGTGGTGTTGCAGGCCAGGGCGTTAACCCACTGCACCACGGAGTTCAACCCCTATTTGTACTGCAGTGATCTGTCCCCATTCCAACTGCACACTGAATGGCAGAGGGTCCTTCCAGAGAGAGATGACATCACTGCAGCCCCTGACCCAGAGTTTCGTATGCACTGTTCAGCAGCAAATGGAAAGGACTCTGTGTGCCCCTAAAAAGACTACTAGAGAAACAAAAAAATAAATAAATAAAAAATAAAAACACATCTGTGTTTCCAGGTGCTAGAGTCACATGGACCCAAAAATGATGCTCAATGTGGTCCCCAAAAAATGGTGAAGAAAGAAAAGCCACCATATGGAGAGTTTGCAGGAGGTATGGACTCTATCAAGATGGACCAACTAAAAACTTAGATCCATAAAATGCATTTTAATTGAAATGTAAAACTCTATAATGGGATTAATAGGGTGGACACCACTGAGGAAAAAAATGAGAGAATTTTAAGAAAAATCCTTGCTGAAACTTGATGAGATAAAAGTATGGAAAATACTAAAAATAAAGATAATTAGAGGCCAGCGCCGTGGCTCACTAGGCTAATCCTCCGCCTTGCAGGGCCAGCACACCGGGTTCTAGTCCTGGGGGGGTTGCTGGATTCTGTCCCGGTTGCCCCTCTTCCAGGCCAGCTTTCTGCTGTGGCCCGGGAGTGCAGTGGAGGATGGCCCAAGTGCTTGGGCCCTGCACCCCATGGGAGACCAGGAGAAGCACCTGGCTCCTGCCATCGGATTAGCACGGTATGCCGGCCACAGCGCGCCGGCTGCGGCGGCCATTGGAGGTGAACCAACAGCAAAAGGAAGACCTTTCTCTCTGTCTCTCTCTCTCACTGTCCACTCTGCCTGTCAAAAAACTAAAAAAAAAAAAAAAAAAAAGATAATTAGAGATATACTTAAAATGGAGAAACGGTCTTACACATGTGGTACTGGAATCGCAAACAGGGAGGAAAGAATGGGTCAGAGGAAAGATATGAAAAGTTGATGATCAAGAATTTTCTAAAAGGGACGAGAGGGCTGGCATTGTAACATAGCTTGATAGTCCTCCACCTGTAACCATTCGGGTGTGGGTTCAAGACCTGGCTGCTCCACTTCTGATCCAGCTCCATGCTAATGCACCTGGGAGAGTAGTGGAAGATGGCTCAGGTGCTTGGGACCCTGCACCCATGTGGGAGAACGGGAAGAAGCTCTGGGCTCCTGGCTTTAGTGGATGGAAGATTCTCTCTCTCTCTCTCTCTCTCTCTCTCTCTCTCTCTCTCTGTGTGTGTGTGTGTGTGTGTGTATGTATGTGTGTCTCCAACCCTATAATTCTGCCTTTCAAATAAATTTTTAAAAATAAATCTTTTGGCCGGCGCCATGGCTCACTAGGCTAATCCTCTGCCTGCAGTGCTGGTACTCTGGGTTCTAGTCCCGGTTGGGGCGCCAGTTCTGTCCCGGTTGCTCCTCTTCCAGTCCAGCTCTCTGCTGTGGCCTGGGAAGGCAGTGGAGGATGGCCCAGGTCCTTGGGCCCTGCACCCGCATGGGAGACCAGGAGGAGGCACCTGGCTTCTGGCTTCGGATCAGCGTAGCTCCGGCCATAGCGGCCATTTGGGGGGTGAACCAACGGAAGGAAGACCTTTCTCTCTGTCTCTCTCTCTAATTCTGCCTTTCAAAAAAAATCTTTAAAAATTATCTTTTAATTTAAAAAATTAAAATGGACAAGAGGCATCAAGTCTCGTACAAATCTCAACTAGTAAAAACACAACCAAACAAAACAACACACAAAATCTCAATGCAGTAAGACTGCAAAAACAAAGGGTCACAAAAAATATTCCAACGTGCAGACAAGGTCATATTCTCTGTAAAGAAGCCACTGCATGGATGGTGGATGAAAGACAACGAAACAACACAATCAAGTGCTGAAACGTGGTAGCTGCAGCGTCAAATTCTCTACCCTGTGAACGCGGCCCTCAAAAATACACAGTGATGCCTGGCGAGGGAGTGATGCTGCGGGAGCTGCCTAAGTGAAACAGCCAGGGGCCTTCCAGGTAGCCAAGCGTGATGCCATGGGAACACGGGGCCCTGCAGAACGAAGCAAGGAAAAGCTACGGAAAGGGCAGATATTAGATCCAGGTGATGATAGACTTTGGGGAAGTGACAGCGACAGTATCTTAGGGGATCTGAAACACATGAAAAATTAAACTACATGATGAAATAGCAGAAGGGGGATGGGGTACATAACAGCATTCTAAGTTTCCTCAACAACAAATTTGGAAAAAGAAGCTCATTGACATTAGAATCTAATGAAACAGGTGTACATGCTGTAACCTTTAGAGTTACCAGTAAAGATAAAGTTAGCAGTAAATACAAGAGGCTGTACGTTTTAGCTGATAGATGATATATGGGATAATGAAAAATAATTTTTAAATAGAAAGTTTTTATTTAATAAATATAAATTTCATAGGTACCACTCTTAGATTATAGCAGTTCTTCCCCCTCATACCCGGCCCTCCCACCCCCAAACCATCCCACCTCCTGCTTCCTCTCCCATCCCACTCTTCATTAAGATTCATTTTTAATTATCATGAAAAATAATTGATGCTAGCTTGAAAGACAAGAAGGGGCACAGAGAAGACAAACAAAAAGAAAAGACACATTAAGATGGATCTAAGCTAAAATCACCTTTAATTCCATTATACACAAATAGATTCAATCCTTCAAGTCAGTCAGAATGTACCAGAAAACGAAATCAGAGTAAACACTGCCTACAAGAGACATTTACTGAAAATACAGACACAAAAGGTTGAAAGATAGGACTACTGAAAAAGATGCACTGCAGTTACTTACAAAAGTAAGATAAGGCTATTCAAATGTCTTGCAAAGTAGACTTTAGGGCAAGTATTTTACGAGACATGAAAGTGAGGCGATAAAGGGTGGTAGCGACAAAGGGTTCAATGCATCATCAGGGAGTAATTTCTAAATCTCAGGCATCTGGGAACTCTGTTTCAGAACACACGGGGTACGGAGCAGAACTGAAAGGAGACCTCCACACGTCTCCAAACCGAAAGGGAGACGCTGACTCAGCTGCCCGTAACCAGCAGAGCAAGTGCACCAGAACGGAAGGGGCAGGGACAGTCACGTGGGGAAGGAATGCACAGTGCGCTGCAAATCATCCCTGAAGCTGACCACAGGGTGGGACACGGAGCAGGGTAATACCATTCCAGGCAACTGAAGATAGAGAATGAAGTCAGTAAGAGAAGGAAATTCATCAAAAGCAAAATCCCCAGACATTTAGAAATTAAGTGGTAACTTGTAAATATTTCAAGGTCAAGTAGAGAACAAAAATGAATGGCCAGTGTTTTGTCACCTGCAATGCCAGCATCCCACACAGGTGCCGGTTGGAGTCACCGATGCACCACTTCTGATCCAGTTCCTGCTATGGCCTGGGAAAGCAGCCAAAGATGGCCCAAGTGCTTGGGCCCCTGCACCCATGTGGGAGCTCTGGATGGAGTTCTAAGCTCCTGGCTTTGGTCCGTTGTAGCCATTTGGGGAGTGAACTAGAGATGGAAGATCCCTGTGTGTGTGTGTGTGTGTGTGTGTGTGTGTGTGTCTCCCCCTCTTACTTTGTAACTCTAACTTTCAAATAAATAAATAAATCTTAAAAAAAAGAAAATGGAAATTAGGAAATAGTTTACACTATGTAAAAGTGAAAATAAGAAATAATAAAACATAGATGATACAACCAAAACTGCTTATGTGGGAATATATATAATTATGAATGCTACTTATTAGCAAAAAAGTAAGCCTATAAACCATGTAGTTTGAGAAGTCAGAAAATTCAATTAAACCCAAGAAAAACAGTAAAGAAATAATAAAAATAAGAGAAATTAATAGAGTAAGATAGGGGCTGGCGCTGTGGTGTAGCGGATAAAGCCACTACCTGCAGTGCCAGCATCCCTTAGGGGCACCAGTTCAAGTCCCTGCTGCTCCACTTCCAATCCAGCTCTCTGCTATGGCCTGGGAAAGCAGTAGAAGATGGTTCAGGCCATTGCTGCCGCTCAATAGGCTAATCCTCTGCCTGGAGCACTGGCACACAGGGTTCTAGCGCTGGATTCTGTCCTGGTTGCCCCTCTTGCAGTCCAGCTCTCTGCTGGGGCCCGGAAGTGCAGTGGAGGATGGCCCAGGTGCTTGGGCCCTGCACCCACATGGGAGACCAGGAGAAGCACCTGGCTCCTGGTTTCGGATCAGCGCGGTACGCCGGCCGCAGCGGCCATCAGAGGTGAACCAACGGTAAAGGAAGACCTTTCTCTCTCTGTCCTTCTCTTTCTGACTGTCCACTCTGCCTGTCAAAAAAAAAAAAAAAAAAAGATGGCCCAAATCGTTGGGCACCTGCACCCATGTAGGAAGCCCACAGGAAGCTCCTGGCTTCTGGCTTCGGATTGGCGCAGCTCTGGCTGTTGCGGTCATTTGGGGAGTGAACCAGCAGA